>JAMXBB010000009.1:50337603-50423692 GCA_024138015.1 Lumnitzera littorea | reverse complement strand
CAAGGACATACCTTCTTTGTTGACACTAAAGGCATGTTTCTTGAATGCACCTTTAGTATCCACAAAGAAGGCATGCCTCTTGAGCGTGCCTTCGATACTAAAATACAAGGTATGCACATACAGCATGCCTTCAATATAAAGAATACATATAATTCACGTGCGCCTTCTGTTAGGACCTTAAAGGGAGCCTAGTAGGATCGCTTGAAAATTTCTATATTACGTGTACACCCATGATATGAAAACCGCCTTACAAGTCAGAGATTGCAAGACTTTAAATGATTTATCACTAAAGTTACTGATTTTTAAATAATTAATTTATTGTAAAATATAATTAATTAGGAATGTTCGATATCCTACAGTTCCTCAGAACCACAGAGAATTAGTATCTCCTATCAAATAATAAGATAGGATATGCCAACTTTACAAAACTATAAGAAGAATTAAATTATATTAAATTTTAACATATAAATATTTTCTACAAAGGATATTTACGTATCATTTATAAAGAACTCAGCTAATTCTAATACTAATATACATATTTTCATCTTGCACTTGGCACTCGAGATTTATCTTAACCCCAACATAAGTATACTTGCAAAAGAAACTAAGGGGGAATGAGCATAAAATAGCTTAGTGAGTTCGTTCCTCACCACTACCATTCAAGTAAGTTATCAAATGTTACTAACACACATGGAAGCTATGTACACACAAAATGAATGTAAACAAGGTGAATGCAAGCAACACATCCACAGGAGTCTGGAATTATGAAAGGTGTACAATTATGTCGTCCATACTTCGATAATCTCCTGTACTTAACTGCACAGGGCACCTCAGCTTATCCGTATGAAGCTACTTAAAGGCACCATCACTCTAAGCAACACTCGACTATTACCTTAGTTAAGAAAAGAGTTTCAATCCAAATAGGTAGATCCCAAACTAGGACTACTCGCCATCCAAGGCCCTTTGGGCACAAACATGTGAGTTGTCTGGCAACCAAAATTATCCAAGGCCTTATAAGTACAATAAAGCGAGTCTTCTTGCTATCAATTGGAGATCCCATGCTAACTTTGCCTTAGTGATAAAATATCATTTCCGGCATTGCAAATCCTTATCAAAATCGAACAAAATATGTTCAAGATTAGAAAAGCTTTTTTTTTTTTAAAAAAAAAAATACTTTCCTCAAAATTTTGCAAAGCTAGCACTCCTCATCCATACATTTATTGAGTTATAGATATACGGCGAATAGAACCGATTGTTTTAATAAGATATTTATATTTATCAATTTTAAAAAGGTGATCACACAAATAATGACATATAAACAAAACAATCATTCAAACATATATGCAACAAGTAGCAAAGCATGATATAAGTAACACGTACAAACAAGTAGCAGGTCATTAGAGTTCCTTCACCTAAATTATTACTCATTCTTCAAGCCTTTGGCGTTTCTAGAACTCGATATTGAAATGCCTAAAAGATAGTAAAATTTATAAGTATTCTGAGAAATCAAACTCCTTAGTTAATTAAAAGTTTATTGTAGTTTGTCTAGTTTCCCAATATAACCCAAATATAATGTGTATAGGATATATCATACTCTAGTAGGCTTAATAGTAACTATATATGTATATTTGAAAGTTGTGATACTTCATTTATTTAGTTATTTATTTTTCCTTATTATCAGTTTACAGGTCTATTACTTAGTTATCTTACTTATTCTATTCAATTTTATCTTACATCTTTAGTCATGTGTAACTTTTTCATTTTATCTCCGATATTTACAAGCTTATAATCATTTTTCATCGTTTTCGAACGTATGTTCACACGATGATGTCTGTTTTGGATGTTAAGACCCATGTTTTACGATATAGATTAAATTTATTAAAATTTTAATTGTTGAAGTTTGAATATTCTTATTGCCTATTTTTTTATGTCTTATTTTAGTACTTTAATGATTTAATTAACCCTTAAATTCTTATATTTAGATGATTTTATATTATTATTACTATTATATACACCTAAATAAGATTAACTCAAATTGAGATTCATTTTATGAGCTTAAAGTAGTTTCGGCCCATATATGTACATGTATATATATATATATATATATATATTATTTTATGATGTTATCTTATATTTTATTAATTTATATACTTATATCATGACTTATATCATCACTTATGTATACTTTATACTTATACTTTTATGCATTCTATACATAGGTTATGTATATACTTGTATTTCTAATATACTTGTATGTATACTTATACATATACCGTATCTATACTAGTATATATACCTATATATATACATACGGTGGTATGTGTATTTTATACGTATTTTCGTATGTCTTCTATACTCTCTTATGAAATCTTTATGTAATCCATATTTTTGTATCCTATGGGCTTATTTAATAAGTTATATGTGTATATACTTAATATACTCCTTATTTTAAGTTATGTACATAAAGGGTATTCATGTATATAGCTTTTTATACTTATGTACAAATAGGTTTCTTATTCTTACCTAGTTATATGTATATTTATATTATATATTCTACTAATGTATACCTATTTAGTCCATATAAATATATGTGTACCCTATGTGTACATGTGTTTTTATACCCATATATGTACATATATGTTTATTTCTTATATGTATTTATGCATGTACATAAGATAGAAATTTTGGAAGAACTAAATAACACATATAACTATTAACTATCTCACTTGACAATTAGATATAGAGAGAGATCATAAATATACTTTATATAAAATACAAAGATAAGTGTGTTACATGTACCTTTTTTGCTTTCTAAAATGTATGAGGTTATTCTAAAGTGAGGATTTTAAGTTGGTTATCAAAGGGAAATAAAAGGTGAAAATGAAAGTTAGAAAAAGAAAGATGAAGAGAGGGTTACGGTTTTGAAGTGAGGAAGGGAAAGGGGATTTTATGATATCCAAATGGAAAGTTAAAAGACAAGAAAAGGAGTTTTAGAGCACTCCATGTGTAGCGGCAAGAGAGAAGGGTAGAAGGGGAAAAAATGAAAATATCATGTGCAAAAAGAAAAAGAAGAATCCATTAGAAATTAATAGAATTTTCTATGTGAAAAGGACATTTGTTGACTTAATCAACCTTTTAACTTTGGTCAAATGTTGATTTAATCAACCCTTTAAAATTACATATAATTTTTGTGTACATAATGGGTTAATTAAGGAAAATTGGGAAGAAAATGAAAGGAAATATGGAGTTTATTAAAATAATGAGTAAGAATAGTTAATAAGATCGTCTTTTAGGTGTTTATATCCTATATACATCATTTAGTATGATACTTAGTATAACTATCATGAAATACGTCATCTAGAATTCTAATATATAGTATAAACATCAACTAAACACTTAATTTGTTATAATACTAATCTAGTTATATAATTGAAAGATAGATGCCATTTATAATACAATATCCTAATTTCTAATAGATTACTTTAGTATTATATATATTTATAGATGATTGAAAGTTATATTTGATCTTTTATTAATAATTTGATAAGTTAATAAGAATATATTGTTAATTAGGGTTTTAGAGTAAGTTATGGCAAATTAATACTTTTATATCCTTAAATTTATAATAATTTTAAGGTTTTATCACTTTTGAATACAATCTCTAGTGTTTTTATATATTTAGGGGATAAACTCTTAAAGTTACATATATTTAGTGTTTAACATTAAGAGTTTAAGATTTTTATATGTGACTAGAGTTTCTATTAATAATTTAAAGTTTTTTATATTCACTTTAAGTTTCGAATTAGAATTTTAGTTGGTTTTAAATTTTACCAACTCTATTGACTTAAGGGAATTATTTACAATACGTGAGTTTAATTCTATATTCAGAAGGCTAAATTTGAGGAGTTTACAGCTTCATTATACTATTTTTATAAAATTTTTCTAGAATGACTCATTTTGGTACAATTTTTCGTGAAATATACTGTAGAAGTAAAAAACTCTCATATTTCATTTTCTTTCCGCTGCAATTCCTACTTTATACAATTAACGAAAATCTTTACTCATTTTGCATCACTGTACAGTTGTTCATCTACATTTGTTGTGCATTTAGATATTATTTGCATCATTTTCCCTATTGATTGCGTTTGGTGAGGTAAGTTTTGTTCACATTCCTTAGCTTCTCTATTCAATTGTTCTTTTGAGTTGGTTTATTTGTAATTTTAGCTGGAGTTTCTCGAGTTCCTTCATTTACTTGCAAAACCAAGTTTAGTTCATTAGTTGGTTTTGATTTTATCTCCTCTTTGCAGACTAACCCTTTGTCCATTCATGCTTGCTTGACAGAGAGAATTAAAAATGGCTATTCTTAACAAAGGTAAAAAGCCTGCAGTTGTCCACGATTCTGACAGCGAAGAGGACTGTTTGCAGCTAGGTTTAACACCAGAAGTGGACCTAGAAAATGAAGTTCTGCTAGTGGGAAGGGTTGTGGCTGATATTATGATTTAAAAGCCTTTGGTTATGAGTATTCTAAGACAGGTGTGAGCATGTTATGGTTAAGTTACCTTCACGGCAGTGGGGGTCAATAAGTTTCTGGTCTCTTTTAGTTCTGTCGACATGATGCGTGCTATCATTAGAGATGGACTTTGGTTAGTTTCTAGTCATGTTTTTTTCATGAATGAGTGGAATAGCGAGCTCAATGTAGAGGAGGTTAATCTTAAAGAGGTAGCATTCTGGGTTCAGGTGCATGGTGTGAAGCTCAATCAAATAAATGAGTTGAATGCTAAAATCATTGGAGCTTATTTAGGGAAATTGATTGAAGTTGAGCCAATAAAATCATCTAGTGGAATTAGAAGGGGTTTCTTGACGATAAGAGTTAACATTGATGTAACAGTCTTCGGAGAAGGAGATATAGGTCAATAGAAGAGTAGGGGAGAGATATAAGGTGTATTCAAATACGAAAGGCTCTTTGACTTTTGTTTTTCATGTGCCCATCTAGGACACTTTGCCAAACATTGCTTTAAACAAGCAGGTGCAAGTGGAGGATACGGACCTGGTTTGTGTGCTTTGGCTGTCAGAGATGGTTTCTAGTCAGTAGGTGGGATGATTGGGGTTCTGCAGACAGATGGAAATCTAGTAAAGCTTTAGATCTAAATCTTTTAGATACCTTATTAGCATTCCTCCCAGACCTCAAAACCCATTTCCCCATTGGCTAAATCAGAAAATACCTAGAAAAACCCTGAACCCATTCAACCACTTACACCTTCTCTTGACCCTGCATCTCAACCTTTACTCGATCCCTCCTCCATGTCGCTTACTAACCCAAACACTGATCACACCCACACTTCGACAGCCCTGACCAACACCTTAAACTCCCCATCAAGAGACAACGTTAAAACCTTTCCAGATTCACCCAAAACTCCTTTGGTTCGTCCTATTGAACTCAAGTCACCCTCGATTTACTCTGTAGAACTCCCACCTGAAGAAGGAGATCAAGACATTGTTAGTAAAGACATTGGAAGAGGTGATATGCAGCAAACTGTAGTATGTACTTTCCAGAAGCTTAACCTGAAACGAAAAGCATTAGAAGATACAGCTGGTATCCAAAATAAGCTTTGTTTAGATGACAAACTTTTTAATCCAGAGTGTGATTCAAAGTTTGAATTAGGTTGTGGTGAGTTTACTGTGGGTAATCAGGGGGCAAAAAAGAATCACAGAAAGGGAAGAAATCAGCTCCTGCTATCTCACTAGGTGATCTTAATCTAGTTGAAGTGGAAGTTAAGGACCTAAGCTCTTTTGAAAGTAAAGGCGGTGGTAGCTGGCCTTTAACACCCACAAGGAAGCCATAATTCTCATGAGTTGGAACTGTCAGGACTTGGGCCCTTCCTTGACAGTTCACAATCTCTTTGGGCTTATCAATAAACATACCACCAGTGTTGTTTTTCTAATGGAAACAAAAAATTTTAGATAGTTATGTTGATAGTCTAAGAAGAAAATTGCTTTATTCAGGGTACTATTATGTTTCTCCTTTTGGTACAGCTGGTGGCTTAGCTTTATGGTGGACTAGGGATGTCATTGTCAATATATTAGAGGCTAATCAACATTATATATTTTCAGAAATAAAAAGGAATGATGGGTCTTTAGTGGGCTTTGTGATTTGGGTGCATTCACCTTCCGATTTTTATGGGGAGAGGCAGCTTTGGAACTGTCTTATCTCTTCCTCTCAAAGTGTTATTGGACCATGGCTTTTCATTGGTGATTTCAACGAGATATTAGAGGACCATGAGAAAAGTGGTGGTAGAGAAAGAAGTCGAAGGCAAATTGATGGCTTCCGGAAGATGGTGTTTGAAACTAAATTACAAGATTTGGGGTTCAAAGGACAAAAGTATACATGGATAAATAAAAGATTCACTGGAATTTTAGTAAAAGAGAGAATTGATAGGGCTTTTGGTTCAATGGGTTGGACCAATCTTTTCCCTCACACGTTAATAGAACACTTGCCTGCAATCAGGTCGGATCATGCTGCTTTAATGGTGAATACTTGCAAAAGAGGACAAAAAAGTCTACATCATTTTAAATTTGTGAATTTTTGGCGCTGCTTTGATAATTGTGGACAAGTTGTGAAAGAGTGCTGGCGTAATGAGCATCAGGAAGCCTTTTACCAGTTGTTGAACAACTTGGAGGCTTGTAAAATTCAGCTTTTGTCATGGAGTAAGCAGAGAGTGCTGAACAATAGGCAGGAGATAGAAAAGCTGATGATTGCTTTAGCTCAAATCCAAAATAAAGTGGAAGTAGAGGAGGAGGATGAGGAAACTATTTTGCAACTGTTGAATGATTTGTGAGGGTGGGAGGAAGTTTATTGGCATCAAATATCTCATATTAATTGGCTTGATTACGACGACAAGAAATAAAGTATTAAAGGTACAAGATTTACAGGGTCGTTGGATAGAAAATGAAAGGCTTATCGAGAGGAGCTTTGTGAACTATTTTGTGGAGATTTATATTGCAGTAAAGCCAGAGGAAGCCTGGGAGAGTGTTTAGATTGGGTAGAACCTGTTTTTACTAATGAAGATAATAGAGCTTTATGTGCTCCAATGACAGGGGATGAAATAAAGCATGCTGCTTTTCAGTTGGGGGTTTAAAGGCCTTGAGCCTGGATGGATTTTTTGGTATTTTCTATCGGTCTTTTTGGAATACCGTGGGCTCTTTCATTGTTAGGGCGGTTCAATCTTTCTTCATCTCAGGTACATTCCCTACGGCCTTGAATTTAACTAATCTTATTCTGATACCTAAGGTTCCTAACCCAGAGTCCCTTGTCCATTTTAGACCAAAGAGTCTTAGCAATTTTAGCTATAAAATAATTTTAAAAATTCTGGTTAATCGTCTTAAGCCTTATCTAAGTAAAATCATTACTGAAAATCAGAGTGCTTTCATTTCAGGGCGTTTGATCCATGATGATATCTTAGTTACACACGAAATGTTCCATTTCTTGAAAAATAAATGTAAAGGAAAGATTTTTAGTTATGCCTTGAAGTTAGACATGAGTAAGGCTTATGATAGGATGAAATGGGACTTCTTGAAACTTGTTTTGTTGAACATGGGTTTAGAACCAAGGTGGGTTGATTGGGTTTTGTTTTGTGCTTCCACTATTGAATATAATTTGATGGTGAATGGTAGAGTGGTAGGGAGAATGAAGCCATTTAGAGGACTCCAACAAGGAGACCCACTCTCACTCTAATTTTTTTTTTTTTTTTTATTATAATGGCTGATGTTCTATCTAGAGGCATCCTAAAAAAGGTGCACAATGGTCTTTTAAGAGGGGTACATCCTAAGCAAACATGCCTTACAATCTCTCATTTATTTTTCACTGATGACTCCTTGTTTCTGAGCAAAACTTGGCCAGGCTGAAAGGTATCTTGGATGTGTATTGCACAACTTCAGGTTAAGAGATTAATTTTGATAAATTGAGCTTGTTCTTCAGTAAGAGCACGCTTGAGAATATTAGAAGATCAACAGTGAACACAGTGGGAATGAATGTGGCTGAGAACCCTGGCAAGTATCTTGGATTGCCAACTATTTAGGGAAGATCCAAGAATGAGGCTCTAAAGTGTGTGAAGGATAAAATTGTGGTTAAGTTGAAAGGGTGGAAACAACATTGTTGAGTCCAGTAGGCCATGAGGTAATGATCAAAGCAGTGGTAAGTGCAATACCAACCTATTTGATGGGTTGCTTTACTTTTCCTGTTGGTTGGTGCAAGACTTTAATAGGCTAATCGCTCGTTTTTGGTGGGGAAAACAAAAGAACGAAGGCAAAATCCATTGGATAAGTTGGAAAAAACTAACCTTAGCTAAAGTTGCAGGCGGTCTGGGCCTTAAAGATTTGACGATGTTCAACCTAGCTCTTCTACTAAATTAGTGTGGCGTGTTTAGACAAATCCACAGACGCTATGGGCAAGGCTACTAAAGGGCCTTTATTATCCTAATGTAGATTTTTGGGAAGTAGGAAGGGTGGAGGAGCTTCTTAGGCGTGGTCTAGCATATTAGAAGGAAGGAGAGTCCTATTGGAAGGATCTTTATGGCAGATAGGCGATGGAAGACAAGAGAGTGTGTGGAATGATAACTGGATTCCTAGGACTGAGGGCTTTAAATTATAGGATAGGGGTCATATGGATGAACCAGATAGAAAGGTGGATACTTTAATAGACAATGAGAATGAAGTGTGGAACTTATATGAAATTGAAGATCTACTATCAAGGGCAGAGAAAGAAAAGACCTTGAGCATACCGTTGTTGTCCAGAGTGCAAGCAGACAGATTGGTTTGGCCTCACAGCAGATCTGGTGATTGTTCGGTCAAGGCAGTGCACCGTTTCTTGTCTGAGTCATGTATCAGTCCGACCATTAGCAGAGTGTCTTCAGCTTACTCTTTATATGCGGCAGATTGGAAGACCCTGTGGAACTTAGACATTTAGCCAAAGATAAAACATTTTATGTGGAGTCTAGTCACTAATTCCTTACTTGTTATGACCAATCTCTGTCATCGACATGTTACGCCTAGTCTGTAGTGTGGTTCAAAAGAAACATGTAAACATGCCATTATCTGATGTGCTTGTGCTGAAAAAGTTCGGTTTGGTGCTATGGATTTCAAGATTATAAGAGAGAAAATTACCTCTTTTGGGTGTTGGATCAAAAACCTGCTTATCTCGTTAGCAGGAAATGATTGGAAGAAGGATCTGGCACGAGCGGCTATGGTAGCACGGTATATTTGGTTGAGTAGATGCAAGTGTCTATGTGATGCCAGAGGCTTAGATCCAAAAGCTTGTATCTTTTCTATCCATAGAGCGTGGTCAGAGTAGGAGATGAAGAGGAACTTTCAAAACCCACCCTAATTTGAGTGCTCATGGTAATGAAGGGGAACTGGTCTCTAGAAAGTGGAGCGTTCCAGCTATTTGAGCGGTTAAGATAAATGTGGATGGGGCCTGGTCTGATTTGTGTGGCAGTATAGGGGGAGTAAGAAGTGACTCGTCAGGGAAAGTTTTGATAGGCTTTGCAGGGAGGGTTGTTGGACCGACGGCTAAATACGTGGAGGGTTTGGCATTAAAGAAGGGCTTTGAGTTGGCTCGAGCTTTCGGAAATAGAGAAGTCATCATAGAGTCAAACTCGTCTAATGTGGTTCAGTCTGTTTTAGGAAAAAATTTGGTAGTTGGCTGGGAGTCTTGTCCTTTAGTAGATGAGTTACGTAGTCTTTTTGCGGATTGTAATAATGTGTCAGTTGTTTATATCTCTAGATATGCAAATTGCGTTGCAGACTAGGTAGCCTCAAGAGGGATGTGTTCTTCCGATTGGTGGATTAATTCCCCATCTGCTTTTCTGAGGTTACTTGCTTGTGATCTGGCTGGAGCTTCTAGTTTGTTTTCTGAGGATGGTTATTGTAATCCTTGACTAATGAAATGTTATCTTTGTGTTTGCTCCAAAAAAAAAAAAAAAAAAAAAAGGCTTCAAATCATGGAGTACAGATTGTGAAATCTCTTTCTTTAGAAAATAATCCACCTTCATGTTTCATAAGCTAAGGTTTTTTCTGCGAGTTGCAAATTTCCGTTTAACACCTGCGGATTGCAATGCCTAAAGGAGGCCATGAAAATGAAACTATCGTAATGGATGATTAATTTCTGTGTTCTTTTAATTTGCGACACCCTTTGACTATAATAAACTGTTCCAACTGGCAAAGTTGATGCACCTAAGGACAAGGTAAATGACAAAGGCAACAAACGCTATCGTCAAAGCGCAAACAATGATGCCAAACATGAAACCAGTCACCTCACCAACGAAGAAGACTACCAGAAGATAGCCGTTGATCAACATGACCATGACAGCAACAAGCCAGGAGACGGTCTGCAAGAATAAGAAATTGTCAAACATAGAGCCTCACCATGGGAACCGTTTTTCAACAAAGCTAAGCATAATACTAAAAGAGAAATTGTGTCAAATTCACATTGGAATTCGCATAATCGTCCTGACAATATATGCCAATGCCGAAGGTTTTAAAATATTAATGGACGACCAACTTCAGCTGAATTGTTAATTACTGCTGTTTTATTGCTCTTAAGAATGAATGTAAAACCATACGGTATCTAATATCATGTCATGTGAATCACTGGTTTAGATGCGGCTTTAGTAGGAAAATAAAATGGGACACCTGACGATATGACGAAGACCAAGAACTCTGAGATTGTCCCTTTAATTCTGGGGCCACAAAGAAAATGAGATTGATATTAAAATATTTCTCCTTAAACCCCATAAGTAGGAGCTCCATCCGTAGCATGTCGCTGGCAGAAGTGGAACCTCGTATATCTTCTCAAGAATTTCCTAATTTTTTTGGACTAGAAGAAATTTTTTATTCTCTCTATTAACGGCATTTCAGTGTTCCACAAGTATTTATCTAAGCGGTACACAAGAAGCATGTAAATTTTATGCCAAAAATACCATATTTGAAGGGCATTGCTTGATAGTCTTGACGTACCTTTAGAACAGGGCCAATTCTGAAAGTCCCCATGATTGCTCCGTGGAGACAAAATATAAGAGCGGAATTAGCGCGAAGGGGATCTGCACTGACTGGGCCACATTGAGCCATTCATTTAAGACATCCAGAGCTTCTTCTGAGGTATCAAAAACCAAAGCAACAATCACAGACGGGACAATTGCGCAACTTTGCGTAATCAATGCCCTCACCCATATCCTCAACCGCAAATTAAGATAACCCCACATTATGAACTGCCCTGCAAAGTTCCTGTCATAGTGCTACTCTGCCCTGATGCTAATAAATCTATACCCCATATATATAGTATAGGGAAGAAACCACCTCCATATTTTTTATTAAGATAGTCACCGACAGCCACAAGGCCGATGTTATCACCTGCCGAGGTGCCATAAAAACCCTTTGCAAGCACAGTTGTGACAAAGAGATTGATGATGAAGGAAAGTGCCAAAGCTGCTGTCGACTCTATATAGTAGTAATTCATGGCCTCTTGAACTCGGCCTTTCTGCATGATGCTGATATCACTCGATTGTACGAGGGCGAGAGCAGAGTGCAGGTATATATTGTGATGTATGATGATGCCGCCCAAGACCGCTACTGCTTGTTGAATGGTTTTGGAGCTTAGTTTTGGGATCAGCAAACCTGGAAAGTTAAGCTTTGTACCATTTATCTATCGATTTTTGCAACATGTTGAGAGATGATGTGATTGAAGTAGTTTTAAGAATAAGATTTACCCAAAAGGAGTTCTATGCTGCTGGGTTTCCAATTTCCTAACTCCCTACTTAGAGTTCTTATCTCAAAAAGATCCAATACAATAGCAACACCTACTACACGTACTCTTTGGCAAGAAACACTTAAAACTTGAATTAAAATCATTTTGAAGTCAATATTGTCGCATCATTGTGTTTTCTTGAAAATTCTTTAGTTTTCTTGTTCCTTAGTCCTTAAATTCGAATTTTGGTTTTGAATTTGAGAGGAATTTTGTATAGCTTCTATTATAGGAAAAGTATTGTATTATTTTTGTGAGAATGATGTGTAGAAGGAGTAAGAGATATTATAGAACTTTCGTATTATTTTATAATTGTATTTCCTTTCTTTTTTTTTTTTTTAAATTCTATTATTTTTATTATATTGTTTTTATTTATTATTGCTTTCTTTTTTTTTTTTTTAAATAAACTAGGTTTTACAACTCTCCTCACTAATAGAACTTTCATCCTTGAAAGTTCATACACATTATATACTTATGATTGATTAAGCCATTTTAATTTAATTGTTACTCTTGTTTGGTATATTGTACTTGGTCTATTTACTCTTATCATTTTTACATCTTTTAAGATTAATCACTAATTTGAGTCTTTTTATCGAGCTTCATATTATCTTACTTAGGCACTTTTTTTTACCTCTTTCATTCTTGTTTCTTATTATTACTGTTATTATCATATTATTCGCTAAACTATTATATTCGTCAATAGCTTATTTGACTAAGTTTACTTTATGTAGTTAGTCTTAATATTATCTCCTTAGTTTCTTATCCATATTTTTTTTTTATTGTTTCTTACCCTTACTATTTTATTAATTACTTATTTTCCATCTATTTGCTACTTATTATTATCTTTATTCGTAATTTACTTGTGGATCATCTTTTAGTTAAATTTTAAGAAATTTTATGCTTCATATATCTCAACATAAGTACAATCATAAGCGGAGCTGACAAACACACCAATATGACCCATATGTAACTTGACAAGAACGTGGTTGACAACTTGATTCGACTCATAATGATGGGTGTGACTCGACATTGCCATACAATAGATAAGACTCGACACAATTGCCATAGCATACATTAAATATATAAAAGATAATTTGTCAGTCTCATTACGAACGTACATGTGCTAGCTTATATATAATTATGATTTATGTGTTTTAGCTATTTTCTTTTTCTTTACATTGAATCTTTTATATTTTATAAATTTTGAATTAGATAACCTTGCTTTTATTTGTAAGTATGTATGATTTGGTGAAGTAGTTTTATATTCAACTCTTTTTATACATATTCCTTGATGAAGATGTCGCTATTCTATTAGGTGGATTAAGGTGGACTAGTTTGTTTCCGGTTATAATAAATTTTATTATTTGGGTTAATGTTTTGTTTTAAATATTTTATATTTATTAACATCTTTAATTACCGTAATGAATCTTTTGGTCAATTAAGAAGGTGCCTTAGTTGACTTAAGGGGCATTTTGATCCATTGCCTAAGTATATTTAATCTTTCGAATATTTAGAGTTACTTGACTACTTGTTTATTAATATTATATATATATATATATATATATATATATATATTACACTCTTGATTGCCTTTTATCAATTCAATTGTTGTTGGAAAGTCATAATTACAAGTATGTGTGAGTACATATTTATATTTCTATATAAGGTAGTCCTAGCGTCTTAATTCTTCCTCTATCCATGTTACAAGGTAATGCTTTTCTTTTGCTGTAGTTTCTTTATATGTATTTTGTGCTTGACCTTCGTCTTACAAATATTATGCTAAGTTTAACAAAGGGGACAAGATTAACCAAATTCTATTCCTCAATTCCTAACATACTATTTCAGTAGCTCTACTTCTTTGCCTAAGCATACTATAAAAGGATGAGAAAGATTTAAAGGAAAATAATAGAGAGAGATAGACATGTAATTAAAGAAAGAAAAAAGATAGTAGATATGACAAATAAAATATGTGGTACATCAAACGGAAAACAAAAGTAATTATAGAAGTCAAATATGCAAAAATATAGTAATTAAGGTAACTACTTCCGTATGTTCTAACCAAACCCAATTTTTACCTAGTCTCTTTAGACATTATCATCTTAAAGATTTAACACCTAATACTTTGAGAATCTTTTAACCTAAGCTCTAATACCATTAAAGCTATAATGCTTCAGAACTTGAAATACTATAGCCCATTACATATCTTTGACCTCTATTGATAGGTCAGGTATATAGAAACTTGCAACTTGTCTAAGATCCACAAATAATTGATAATCACTCACAAATAATAATATGTCAATTCACCAATATCAACTCCTCAATCATTAATAAAAGAGTGATATAAATACTCACTCATATCAACCTAAATAAGGATGTCGTATCACCTATCTAGGATAACATGAATGTAACATCTGAACTAAGAAGTCTCACGACTCTACAAGTAACATAAGAAACACAACCAATGGGAGTCCTAGGTGACTTCACCCCATGAGGCAACATGATCGAGTCCTAGCTCATGTCCATACCTACCATCTATTCTATGCATAACCCTACCTATTACTAGAGTAGTAATCTCTATTCTCTTCATAATAATAAAAACATCTAGTACCACTATAACTCTTAGTAATATCATCTTAACTTCAACCTACAACTAAAAAACAACAATTCTCAAAGGGTGAGCTATGCCTAGTATGAAATACCGAAAGCACATGTGCATGATTAAGCATTCACATTTCATATGCATAAGAGTAGTAATAATAAATGTAACAAGCAATTGGTTTATATCTTCAATGACTAAGCCATCAACTAACATAGTCTTAGCACCCCAAAACTTGGGATAACTCATGATCCCTATACAAGTAACCAAGTGTCTGAGTAATCGAGTAACCAATAACTATTCTCGATCTACTTGGGTCCTTTTAGTGCGAGATTTGACTCAAGACAATGTCATGTAAAAATCACAAAGTGCCTCACCAATCACACTAGAATTGATTAGTAGGAGGTCGAAGCAGAGCATAAGTAGCGCAATCAATAATTAAGCCAAGTGTATATTAAGTCCATGTACTGCTAACCTAACAAGCACAAACATATAGGTAAGTGTCTCGTATTTAGAGCTCTTATCTCAAAAAAATCCGATACAATAGCAATACCTAGTATACATACTCCTTGGCAAGAAATACTTAAAACTTGAATAAAAATCATGTTGAAGTCAATATCATCACATCATTGTGTTTTCTTGAAAATTATTTAGTTTTCTTATTCCCTGGCCCCTAAATACAAATTTTGGTTTTGAGTTTGAGAGGAGTTTTGTATAGCTTCTATTATAGGAAAAGTATCCTATTATTTTTGTGAGAATGATATGTGGGAGGAGTGAGAGATATCATAGATAGTGGGGGGTTTAGATCTTTTTAAGGATTGATTTGCCCATGCTTTCCATGATTAATTATATGCCATACCATGTCTACATGTCTTTATTTTACAATTGTATTTCCTTCCCTTTTTTTTTTTTTTAAATTCTATTATTTTTATTATATTGTTTTTATTTATTTATTATTACTTTTTTTAAAAAAAAACTGGGTTTTACATATTATGTTTTTTATTTATTTATTTTTTTGGTGGCAAGAGCACAAGGGACAGATTGAACAAGAAAACTGAAAATCAGAAATGACTTAGAGATGCATAGTCCCAAGAAACAAGAAATTTAGAGGTCGTTGCGGAATGAAGTCAAGTTGTCTGAATGAAGTGGAGGTGTTCGTTGATGGCTTGCAAATTGCAGCAATCCATCAAAAAACATTGTTTCAAAATCAAAAATATTTTTGAAACTCCCTTTGTGAATGCACTTTTACGTAGGTGGAGTATAAAACGAAAGAACGACACGTCTTTTTTGTCTACCGTACCATGAAAATGAAAAAATTCTATAGAAAACAAAAGGAAACGAAGCAAACATTATGAGAACAATATTTATGTGAGGAAAGGAAAAAAAACAAAAGCATTTCCCCCTGTTTTGCTTTCTTTTTCTTAAATTAACCAAACAGATCGCAATTATAATGAGATCATTGTACACATCTCCATAACCAAATATATAAAATATTACTTATTATTTTGTTTGCAAAAAAGCAAACTTATTGTAATATCATACACAGGAAAGAAAATATAATGACCAGTCAGCTGCAGTAATAGTGGCACCAGACCATAGAAGCAACACTCCATTACTCAAGACCTTAATGGCAATAGCACTCCTTAAGACTTCCTGTATGTCCGCCCCAATAAGTGCAACCTCAGTCATCAACCACAAAGCAATTCCAGCCCACCTTGGATACTCCTCCCTACACAGCTCAGCTAAATGCCTCCCCATCGCAACGCTGAGCCGAGCCACCAGCAGCTGTACAAGCAGCGCCATGGCTGTGGCCCCATTGTCTTAAACGGATTGCTAGTTTGATATAAAAGATAAAATAAAATCTCTAAAGCTTTATAGTCTCTTAACCAATTAAAAACTTAAAGCTTGCATTCTGTCTTCTATGTTACAAGGTATGTTTGCTTTAGTTTCCAATATAATTGTCATGGGTAATGCTGATTGAAGTGGAAGAATTTTAACTTCAAGTTTGCATTGTAGCGTAAGCTTGTTGCCTTTTTGTGCTTTTACCCGAACTTCATTATGTTTTTAATTATTGTAACTGGAGTTGGCAATATATTTCATGCGATGACGTCTTTTTGATTTGAATATAATGATTTTCAGATGAAATACCCAATGTTCAAATTTTTACATTGTTATAAAATCCTTTATTTATTAGGAATTTGCTGAAAATTTTGCATATTGATATCAAATATCTAGAACTTAGTTGATATTAACTCTAAAATTTTAGCCTTTCTTCATACACTCCTCTCTTTCTTGTCCATTCTAACGTAGGGCGCACACGTGCAACTTGTGTAACATTCTGAATGATACACACCAAAATGATTTGGAGAAAGAAAAGTTAAAATGATCTACAATTAGCCATTTATAATAACACCATTCCGTTTTTATCTCACAGGTTAATGAAACCACGAGCTATATATATATCTACTCCAATATCCAGATTATAAGTCTTATTTTCTAAAACAAATTAAATTAGGTAGAGTTAAAGTAGACAAAATTATTATGAACAAGTAGTGCACAATAAAAAGCCTAGAAAGTCCAAATGATGAAAATGAAAGAATTAGAAGACGACAGGATGACAAAATCAGAACAAAATCAATCACAACAAATATGTAACAAATGCTCTCAGGATCTCCCTTGATGTTTTTCTTTTATTATCACTACCCTAGGATTGGAAAAAGTAATGCAAATTAGAGGCCATATTCCAAAAATATACTCAGATTATACATAGATTCGAACAAGCATGATGTAAGGTTGAGGTATAGAGTTTATGCACTATTATTCTAATTTACAATATATTGGAAATTTATCTTCTTTTGTTTGATAAATGTTAAGTTGCGTTCATATTTTACACTCTTTTGATGTGGACTGAAAATTAAACAAAAACTAAACAGAATTAGAACCAGCCATCTTTTCTTTAGAATTGGGCGAAGATTTTCTATGTGGGATTGGTTTTCTCTTTTGTGTCCAACTTAATCATTATTTTAAAGAATCAAGAGTTTCACTTCTACTTCATACATAGTTAATAATATGATATGGCATTACAAATATGCACTGTGCATACCCGTAATATTTGCTAGACTTTGTACAGTTTCAGGCTAGAGCCCACATTACACACGGTGGGAAATTGAGAGGCCATTTTGAAAGTTATATATATATATATATATATATATATATATATATATATATATATTAGTCAATAATGGACTCACCTTACATGTGCATAAAATAAATAAAATTATATTATACAATTAAATATATTATAATATTAATAAATGAGGAAAATAGAGAGATGGGAGTTTGTAGGGAGTGGAATAGAGTAGTGAGAATATTGATAAAAAGAGAGAGATAGTGGAAGAGTAATTTAGAGTATAATTAATAGTAAAAAGTGGAAAAAGGAAAGTGGGAAAGTGAGAGAGAAATGGATATAGAGGAGTAGGTAGATAAATTTATCTATTATTTATAATTTTAATAGTTTATTTTATTGTTAGTTTTTTTGTTAAATAATGTTTAATAGAGGATAAATAAGTAAATATAATACTGACAATTATTTAAGCCTAAAAGGACTTTAATAATATAGATATATATATATATTTAATATATAGCAAAGAAATTTTTAAAGGATATAATATATAGCAAAAGTTTAAATTGAGGACTTATTTAGTAAATTTTGCCCTTCATTCAGTTGTAAAATTGTAATAAATAACTTGTCACTGTAAGCACAATCCCAAGTTACTAAATTTCTAAAGCATCAATCACTTGCACACACAAACCAAAACTAAATTAACCAACATGCCACTCTAAGAACCTAGCTGAGCCAAACACCAACATCAGCACCTCTTAAATGACTCAGAAACTGAAACACTGTATGATTCCTTCGAAAAAATCTACATCATTTCACTCCATGAACATGAAGTTGACATGACACAAACACCAACATTAGCACCACTTAAATTACCTAACTTTTACAATGAAAGATTGAATTGAATGATTAAAGATTGTAAAATAAAGAAGGCAATAAGAAATTAAAATAATAAAATTATAAACATAAATGGAAAATATATAGAAGCACGAATAGAAATAAGAACTATTAAAATGAAAGAGAAAACATGCTCCTTAATAAATATTTACTATTATTTACTACCTAAATCCAAGTGATTTATTCAATCTCAATTGTAATATAAGACTGTAAGGATTCCTATTGCAAATTAACCGAACTCGCGTCTCTTGGTTATTTCCTAATCCTAAAACCAAGCAAAGTTCTTTGCATTGCTCTACCCGAATCACTTTTAAGTATTATAGAATCGCATGAAACCCTTGAATCCCATTATTAGGTTACCATAATTTAGAAAAACCAAATTAGTAAATGTTTTAATTAGCTAGTTTTGTCTAACTATATTAGTCAATCATATTATATGCTCTCATGAACTCTATAATAGACTCTAGTAATAATTCAATCATTGGTATATTGAATTAAAGATGAAATAAAGACAATACAATTAGATCACAATATGCTAATATCACATATTGAATTTCTATATCAATAATAAAAGTCGCACTAGAATATAGGGTTTAATAATGATTTACTAAGAGAATTAAAATAAAGACATAATAACAATAAAAAAAAAAAAGAAGAATAGACAAACCTAGGCCTAGAAATCTATTTATAAGAGTTAGACCTAGATTTACAATGAAAACCTAACAAAATTAAAGATTCATAAATCATGGCACGTTCACACCTAAAGTATATGACTGTGGTGATGGGGTGTAATCTTGTACTTAGTTTGAAATCTTGAAAAATTAATGATGAAGGGTACATGACCATAGATCATGGTTGTGGTCTTCAACCGTATTCTTTACTAAGCTTTGTTTTTTGTTTGAAATCCTTTTGCTCTAAATCCTTGATTAATGCTTTTGTTCTAATATATTCCAAAACTTGATAAAAGTCTCCAAAAGTTTACCAAATGTGTTCGAAGTCCTTGAAAAATAAAAATTAAATGGATTAAACTTTAGATCACTATAAAAATCAACTAAATTAATATACAAAATTACTGTAGAATATGTATGCTAATTATGTGTTATCAAATTCCTCTACACTTAAACTTTTACTTATCTTTAAGCAAAAAATTCACAATATCTTAAGGACAAGGCAAACATTATTCTTAAAAAAAGTATACCCTCAATTTCAAGTAGTTTCACAAATTTTTTTTTTTCTTAGAATCACCCCTTTTCCTTAACTTAATAATGCCCTTAGAACACTAATAATAACTCATTAAAAACTATTGAATTTCAACAATCAATCTCAATAATTCAGAGTTATCCTTATCACTTAAATAAAAACTAAACTAAAGTTTAAAACAAACATTAACAAGTTAAGAAAAAGTTATAGAAATTTCATTACTCTAACTAAAGAAGAGGAAAATCTTCTCTTAGCTAATTTTATTTTGAAAAGTTAAACTAGATGTATGTTACGTGAACTAATTCTTTGATTGTCTCCCTACTTTATTCAATTTTCAATAAGAGGCTTTTAAGTTCAGTTTAATTTCTTTATCGAAGTTGATTAGCGTTAGGAAAGAACTTCACTCTTCTCACAAATGAAAGCTAATTGAGACTAATTTAGCTTTTTTATCCATTTAGTAATTGTTAGCGGGAAAGCACCTCGCTTTTTGGAGGGACTAAGGTTGATCCTTAATGATTCTAATTTAATGTTCTCTTTTGGAAATGCTAGCGGGGAAGAGTCTTACTCTTCTAAGGGGCTAGATTGATCCTTACTAATTCTTAGCAATTTTTTTTTTAATTCATTTATGCTTCAAATAATTTTGATTTTTTGAAAGACATTCCAAGGACAAATCTCCTTTGTTTATCCAATCAAAAAAATTTTTGAAAAAGAGAGATGGATAATTATCCTCTAGAGTTAAGCTCAGAAATAAAAACAACTAGTTCTTAACTTATTTATATCTATCCTAATCATAAGTCTAAGTTTAAGCTTAAGCAATAGAGAACTCTTAATCATAAGGATTTAATTACTTAACTTTAGCAAAGTATACTAAAGTCATAAAGGATTGTGGGAAAATTCGAACAAAATTTTGCTTGCTTAATATAAGTAAGGGGTGTACATTTCTAAGTTTTGAAATTTAAGAAAAATTCAAAAGCTTAAGTGCATATCTTCAAATTATTAGTATACATAACCTATCCTTTCCCCTCACACTTAAGTTGTACATTATCCTTAATGTACATTATAACAATGCAATTCAAAGTAAAAATGGGAGAAAAAGAAAACAAAAAGAATTGGGACTTCCTTGGTCTTTGCATTGATCTTTGAAAAATTCTGAAGTCTAGGATTCAAATTACATCAATCCGAATAGGCTTGAAGTTTTCCTTAATGAACTAACTATAAAATGAAAAAAAGAAGTTAACTAGATAAAACAAACTAAGTAAAAATACTACTACTAATTCAAGTATCATAATGTTATCCTTGCAGAACTTATAAACTAAAATAAGTTAAACAGTTATCTAAAAAAAAGCAACATTAAATAAGTTAGTAAAGTACTATCATCCAAATGTGAAAAATTAAATCAAGTCTTTTGAAAAGAAAATAAAAATGTAAAGGAAAATCACTTGTCTTCCTTATCTTCTTCCTCTTCATCATCATCCTCATCCTTAATCTCTTATTCCTTGATCTCCTCGTTCGAGTTTGGCATTAGCATAAGTGGTAATGGTGGTGGCTAGATATTATGGTGGATAAGGAGTCCATCCATCTTAGCCTTAGTGTGGTTTACTTTGTGTGATAAAGTCCTTTGTTTTTTTAGTATTTTCCTCATTATCCTTTTAGTCTTACCAAATACTATAGAGGATAATCCAGGTCGCAGCTGAGATGATGAGGATGTTGCCTCTTTGAATGGCTCATGGAATGGATCCTCAAGTAGTGGAGGGAGCCTTATTACCTTAATAGACTCATAGCTTAATAGGGTAGGAGGTTTAGTTACTTGCATATGAGGGAGGTAAAGAAAAATAGGGGTATTCTTCACTAACCTAATGATGAAGGGACTTACAAAAATGTAACTAGAATGGAGCCTTCGATAGCCGAGCTCTTAAGAAAGAAAGCCATCATAATACCTAAATTAATGGGGCATCGTTCACCTATACTGTATAAGTACAAGATGTCCCTCTCATTCACTACACCTTGACTATTTTTCCTCCCAATAAAGCCTCTATCCAAAGTTTAAGAGCTAGATCTCTTAACTTAGAAGTGTTAGATAGTCTTGGGTCATAAACTTCTCTAGTACTCAAATTTACCCATACATGAGCATCACTATGTCCATGTGGCAACTTGTAGGGTAGCTCCCTATACTCATGAGCATTGAAGTAATTTGGAGAATATTGTCCCATATAAAGAGGTGTCTGATCAAACTACATATTGCATCTTAACCATTGCACCTGAAATTCAAAGTATTTTGTGTACTATTGTCTATTGTATCTTATGCTAACCTCAAAGTACTTAGTAATTCTAGCTTTACCTCTTTGTAAATTGATTCGTTAATTGTTAGTTTCTAATCCCATCTACCATATTCGATCAATTGTCTCACGTTGGCATCATAATCGGCTTGAATAAGTTGCTCCTAACTTAAGAATGAGGTTTAACAAAACTCTTTCTTTAATAACTTAGTATATCTCTTCCTCTGCTAAGCTTTCCTAAATGTCAACAAGGGGTGCATAAGAGTGGTGCCCGAAGAGTTCTTACGAGTTGCATACTTTACTCTTGTCATGTTTTTGAAATAAAAAATAAAAGAAGATTTCAATTGTGATAATAACTTATGTTCTAAAAGAAATATGCCAATGTTACATGAATAATTTGTTGAATCAGGCAAGACACAGAATATTGACTTAACAATAGATCATATAATGAAACACACACTTTTCTAAAATCAAGGATTAATACATAGTTAAATCCTATTTCTATTCACAATCTCTGTTGATATATGTAAACCTTATAGAATTTTAGATAGGACCTTAAATTGGAATTGAGAACCTTAGATAATTCCTTGAGTAAAAAAGGCTAAGTAAATTTAAAAATTTGATTAAATTGTTAATCTAGACATAAGAATAACACGAAAAACCTTAATATATTAATAGTAACCCTAACTGCATATAGAAACCCTAAAGTACCTATACTTGTAAATATAAGAGACTGAAACCAAGCCTAATAAAAACCTTAAACCTGAAACCTTGAACTTATAAAACTTAAAAATTTACCTTAATAGTAGCAAAACCCTAATTTTATAAAATTTTTACTAGGTACACATGATCGCATAAAATTGCTAGCAAACCATTAGAAATAATTTTAAATAATAATAATAATAGTAAATAATAATTGCCAATAATTAAATGAATAAATTACTAAATTAAAAACAATACCTTATATCTATGTGTAGCATTACTTGTATGTACATATGCATATTTATATATTTTATTTCTTTCTTTGGTACTTCACCATTATTATTATAAGTTATATTATTAGTATTGTGGATATAATATTACTCTAGGTATATTATTTTATTATCATTATTATTAATATTGCATATTGTATTATATATAAATATACTTACATGATTTATTTTATTAGATACCCTAATCCGCTATTTTATTAGTTTACTTTTATTGCAACTTACCCAAATTATGCCTTACTTAAATTCCTATACCTTAACCCATATTTATTTCTACTCTTTTGGAAACCAAAAAAATAAAATAAAATAAAGAAAAAAAAATGCCAAAAGCCACCTAAATTTCTGCCCCACTTTCCCTTTTCCTTAAGTGTACATAACAGCCACACCTATTTCTCAAGATCCTACTGTATATGCCTAGATCCTTTCCTACTCACCAAGTTTAGTCCTCTAAAGCTTTGTCTTCCCAAAGGTAAAAGCAATTTCAACATTCCAATTTTTAAACCCTCTTACTATACATAGCTTTATCCTACTCCCAATTTCTCTTTTTTTTTTTTTTTGGAAATTCCATCCCCTTAATCTCTCTCTCTCACATCTACCTTCCTTATTCCTTCAATCTCACTCTCTCTTGTCTGTTCACTCCCCCATCCCCTTCTTTTTTTCATTTTCTTTCTCTCAAACAAACACACGCAACTAGCCCTATATCTAAAATACAAGTATATATACATACATATATATATAGATACCCATACATGTATATATATATTTTTGACCCAAAAAAAAATAAAAATGAAATAAAACGGAATACATAAACATAAGAAAATTATATATATATATATATATATAGAGAGAGAGAGAGAGAGAGAGAGCTTAAACCACATGTAATTACATAAATATACATATATATATGTTCATGCAGTATTTGTACACATGCATGTACAAATTGGAAAAGGACAATAGATACATTACATAAAAAATTGGATTAATTAAATAGAAATAAAAATAAACTAAAAGGAAGAAGAAAATCTATAAGGAAGGAACCTTATATAAAGACCGGAATTGATATGAACAACATTGGGTATTTTACATGAAGATTCCTAATACATAGGTATACATTCTATGCATGCTTTGCACATTGGAAAGCAGTATAAGGATCTTTGTTTTGTAAATGTTATGCTTGAATTGTTTGAGCTTAGTTGATCACTTTAAAATTGAACTAACTTAAACTCGGCTTAATACCTAACCTGATATGTATTCTAACCTAATAGGAGTAATGCCTAGGATTCTTGGGCCAAACACAGACTTCTTTCAATGAGTATAGCTGAAATAGCTCTTTTTTCACTCTTAGTTAAACTAAGTGACAGGAGAGGAGGTCGCAGCAAGGTTGGGGGTCGTGGTTCGAAGGTGGTCATGAGAGAAGGGTGTTTTCTATTGCATAAGCCTCGATTTGTGAGTGTGTGAAGTCAAACTCTTCAACCCAAATTAGAGTGGGCACAATTTCTCTAATCTTATGATGGATCGGATAAGATCGTACGATAGCATTTGTTTGTTTACATTGCATTTCATTAAAATAAGTTGATTAAAAACCATGTTTGTGCTTGATGTGCTCTTTTGTCTCTATCCCGCTTATTGAGTTAGTTGTGCTCATATCCTTATAGACCTTACTATAGGTTGACTAATGATTAAGGAGGCTACACCATAACTACCCTCAAGATAGTGTACTTCGACTAAGGAGTAAGGACAATTGAAGACCTATAAGAACCAAATTTTTGCTTGCCAATCTTTAGCTTTTTATGGAAACTAATTGGCATATGATACTCTAAAGATGCCATTGGTTTCCAATATGTTTACATAAATGTCAAAACTTATGGTTTTTGTAAACATTTCAAGAATACTAGAAACTTTAGATGTATGGAATTACCACTATTTTATTAATTTGTAAACTACTAGAGTTCTTAGGCAGGTATTTTGAAAAGTTCTAACATAGGTTTTACTAATAACAGGTATAGAATTGAATGCTTCAAAACAATTGAGTCAAGTATGCTTGGTGTAAACTAAATCTATGGTAGCAGTTGTAAGGCCAACTTCTACCCTAAGATAGTTTACATGGTGAAGTTGTTATGACTCTATCTTTTTGGGGCGACAATAAGTGCTAATGTTACCATACATCATCAAGCTCTTTTTATTTTTCCATTAGATCCTGTAAGTAATTTATTATATTGTGACATATTAACATACCAATTTAATCATACTATATAGTTAGTTAAATATTGTAGTTACAAAAATTTTAATATTCAATTGGTTAATCAACTCATAGTTACAAGCCTTCATCAAATTATTTAATAAATCAAGCAATAGACTAATAATTTATTTTTTACAACTAGTCTTGCATCAAATAATTAATTTTAGCATGAACCCTAAACATTATTCTACTAACCATATATTAAACCATTGAATTTTACTATAAACAACAACAGTCAAACAATTTTACAAACTATGCCTCAAGCAATATGTTTAATATGAACAAACAAGAATTAAACAAATTATTTTAAAAACCAAGCATCAAATAACTGATTTTAACATGAAAAACAAGATCACATGAATGATTTTTACATGTCATACATCAAACCAAACAAACAATTTCATTAAGAATGCATAAGTACCTTTAAAGATTAAAGGACCTACTTCAAGTAGCAATAAACTAGTAGTTGGTTTAGATGGTTTTTGGGCGACTTCTGGTGAAGTATTGATAGTTCCCAACTCCCAAATTCCCGACCTTCAAACCCCCTCAACCAATTTTAGAAAATTTCCTGCTCCATGCCTCCAATTTTTCCAAAGAAACCAAAGTTTTCCGATAATACCCTAAACTAATTCCTAGAGTGAGAACATAAAGAATTCTCTCAATCTAATTAATAATTCTTACAATTGTGTGTTGGAATGAGTAGTGGAGGGTCTTATTTATAATGTGGAGTCATACTTGGTGAACAAGAAATATCCCTTTTAGGTACAAAGGTTAAATCTTTTTGTATCTTAGTGATTCAACTCCTTTTCTAGTTTTTCCTTTTTTTTACTCAAATTTGATGTATTTTAGATACAATTCTCATTAAATAAATGGATAAAACCATCCTTCTATCAAGTTACTAATTTTAGATGTCAATTTAATTTTGGATTTACTTTAAAAGATTCAATTTTCCAAAGTTGTACAAATCTAGTTTATTAAAACACTACCTTTTTCATTATTTTCTATCAAGTCATATTTCCTTTATTATTTTTTAAAAATTTTGAACCAAAATAACTTGCACTTGTAGCCTTTCAATTCCATACAATTTTCTAAAATAATTTTAGGATGCAAAAACTCGCATCAAATCAGGTACTTAATACAAGATACCCTTAATAGCTTTTGAACTACCATTTTTGAGTAATACTGAGCTCATTTTGTAAATAGGGAAAGAGAAGAAGTAGGGAGGGGGGCAAAGATAAGGCACCTCACGTGCCTACGCACGTATGCATTGTAAAAATAAAGAGCACGCGAGGTGCCATGGTATAGTAAAATTTTTTTCCTATATGCCATGTAGTGTACATATGTATGACCACGTGGTGCTAATCACAGCTACGTAGCAAATTTTTTTCTTTCTTTTTCTTTGTTTTTTTTTTTCCCTTCTTTCTCTTCTTTTCTTTTTTTCCTTCTTCTTTCTTTTTTCTCTTTTTTCTTTTCTTTTTCCTTTTTTATCATCATTCTTATCTCTCTTTTTTACTATAATAATCTTTTGCTTTATTATTATTATTATTAATTCTAGGTATTTTCTTAGGCAAAAATGTGGTGCCGTTAGTGTATCAGGCCTTTCCATCAACCTTATGACATGTAGTAAGAACATGGTTCAAACACTTGAAGCCCAATACTATCACCTGTTTTGATGATTTGACCAAGGTGTTTTTACAACATTCTATGGCAAGTAATCAAGACAATTGCTTTTCAAGAAGAAAGGGGGTGGGTGAGAGACATAGGAAACAATCACGAATTTTGACCTTTTGTACTTACACTTTCCTTAATCTTCTGATGTCTGGCATTTTGATAGAGGTTTGAAATCATAGGATCTTATAGTAGCTTAAAAAGATGAGAGGCAATCCTTCTCAAAGTAACTCAAACAAATATTGTGATTTCCATGATAGAGGTTACAATACTAACAAGTGCATTCAACTCAAGAATGCACTAGAAGGTGTCATTTAGAGAGGCTATTTGAGAAAGTTTTTGGTTGAGAATATTGAGCGACCAATTCAAAGGAGTATGAACAATCAAGATCACATTGAGCAACTCAATCAGGGTAAAAGGGATAACAGAGATGGTAATAATGCCAACGATAGGGCCTTAATGGTGTAATAAACACTATATTTAGTGAACCTTCTAATCTAGGCTGGTCTTGCTCTATAAACTTAACTTATGCCCATGATTATGTTTATAATGTGCAAGGTAAGAGAATGAAGGTAGATAATTCTGTCTCCTTCTCTAAGAAAAACTTTAAGGGAATTTAATTGCCTCACAATGATGTGCTTGTAATTAGTGCAAAGATAACAAATTTTGAAATTCAAAATATCTTGGTGGATATTAGAAGCTCAAAGGATAAAATCTTCTAGTACACTTATCACCAGATGATGCTAAAGATCAAGACCTAGTTGAGGTCTTATAATCACAACTGTATGTATTCAACAATCAGCTAGTACAAGTTGTTGGTGTGATTTCTCTCCCCATCTAAATCGAGAATGACATACATGTAGTAGAAGAATAGTGGAGTTTCTTGTAGTCAAGTGTTAGTGATGCACCACAATGAAGCGAATCGGAAAGAAACAAAGAAAAGGCTAGCAAAGTTCGGGTAACTACCAAATGGATATGATACACTAATCGATCCTATTTAGTTAACAATCCATCGAATATGACATACCGATCTAAATTGAAGGGTTACTCGCCATTACTCCTTGCTAAAGGGAATAGATAAGAGTTGAATGACAATGAGAACACTAAGGTTGCTCAAGGTGAATAATTCTCTATTAAAAGTTGAATGATCTCCTGTATATAAGAAAGTGGGGGTATATATACCTGTTTACTAGGGTTGCTTTACATGTATGAAAAGAAAAAAGGATATTCTACACTAAGTTATATAAGACATATTAAAAAGGGTAAAAGAGATAAAGAATATTCAGTACGAAAAAGAAAAAATAATTCTAGAACATTGTGTTAGAAGACACGTATTGCTTAGTGGTTGGGCATCAGGGATATGATACAACATAGGTGGAAATAAGAATGCATTATAGTTAGGGGTTGTCCAAATCTAGATTAGGTCAGGAGCTAATCGGTTTGGTTAAGAAGTTAGCTAAATTGGAGTCAGGCACCAATGGTTGGTTGGAGAGCTTGGCTTAGCTAGCCTTTCCTAGGTTACCTTCTAGGTCAGGACTTTGCAGCTAGGTAAGAGCATGTTGGACATACATGAGGATTTGATTGACAAGTTGGCTAGAGGTTGGATCGGGATAGGAGTCCCCGTCTCGGCTATAGCTTAGAGCTAATATTTTTTGCGTGAGCCCTTGAAGTCCTCGAGATCGGCTTCTTGTGATTGGTCAAGGGGGTTAATTCTTATTAGTTAGTCTCCTTACAACATCATAATGGGACGACCTAGTCAAAACTTATTTGACGTGGTATCCTCAACAGCATACCTCAAGGCTGAGTTCCCAACTCCCATAAGAATAAGAGTTTATAGGGGAAGTCAACAACTTGCAAGGTCCTTATACTTGAAGGCCCTCAAGTGTAAGGAGGTTTTCCATATTAAAGTAAGCACATATTAGAACCTTGAGGATAAGGAGGAAAACATGCGAAAATGGAGGATATACAACTTAGTAATGACCGAGAAAAGACAACTCGAATAAGGAAGTCTTTATCTCTAATATAGCAACAAGACTTAATACAATTCCTTAGAATGAATGCTGATATATTTGCATGGTCACCTTTTGACATGCCGAGCACACTTAAACAATACATAATGCACAAGCTTAAAGTAGATCTAAATGCTAAGGTCATTCAATAGAAGGAGAGGCATTTTGCCCCTTAGTAGTAAGCTACGATCGAAGAAGAATTGTAAAAGCTCTTGAAACACATATCATGTAATACCATTAAATCTTATTTCCTTTATTCCATATGAAGGAGGCAAGATGGAAGAGAGGGGTAGAGATATTAAATGATATTAACATTGGTTAACTATTTGTTAGTCAAGAAGTGAAATGGCAAGTGATGCATGTGCATTGACTTTGTAGATTTGAATAAAAGATTGATGGAAAGATTATTTCCCCGTACTGAGGATCGATCTACTTGTAGATTCGACATCTAGACATGCATGATTGAGTTTCACAGATGCTTTCTCCAATAGTAATTAGATAAAGATGGAAGAGGAAGATGAAGTACATACTTTAATTGTTATTGACTTTTATACTTGTTGTTACGTAGTAATGCCTTCTGGCTTAAAGAGTATTGACGCAATCAATCAAAGGCTAGATGATATGATTGTAAAGAATGTAGATAAGGGTGTTACCTTGTCGACCTGGAAGAGACTTTCAATGCTTTGAGGAAGTATAATATGAAGTTGAATCCTTAGAAGTGTGCCTTTTGGAGCCACTTTTAAAAACTTTTGGCTTGTATGGTAACTCAATGGAGAATTGAAGCCAAACTAGAAAAGATCTAAGCTATAAAGGATATGAAGTCCCCAAGTTCTGTGAAGGAAGTATAGGAGTTAACTGGTCGGATTGTAACGTTCAATAGATTTGTTTTGAGGAGTGTAAACCAATGTGGCGAGTTCTTTAAAGTATTGAAGAATCATAAGGAATTTAAGTGGACCGACCAATGTAAGGTCACATTTGAAGGTTTGAAGGGATTTTTATTGTCTTCCCCTATACCTTTGAAGCCTATCCATGGTTGTCATGCCCCGAAACGGTAGAGTCGTAACAGCCCCCGCCGTGTAAACCATCCTAAGATAGAAGTTGGCCTTACAACCGCTATCTTAGACCTGATCTACACAAGGCGTCCACGACAAACCCGCTTTAAAGGAAACAGTTTGTAATTTAAATAAATCATTTATCTAAGAAAGTGAGGAAATATATATATAGATTATAATACAGTTATTGCAATTAAGGTTTATAATATTTCTCCGTAATATATTTCATAGTTTTTACATTATTCAAAATGAACAGTTCTAAAGTAAAAACTTAAACCTTAAAAATATAGTTTTATTCTTCAATATTTTTCCTCACTCTCCAGGATCCAACAGTTGCTAGCTTCAGAGTAGTTGTTGCCGCTTCTTAGCCAGCACCTGCACGATGTCTATAAGGATGTGAGCAACCACAGCTCAGTAAGTTAGGATGGAGGACTTAAAATTATACCATACACACAACAAGGTTTTCAATCACTTATTAGGTGCAATGCATGTGCAAGCAAATGCTATCGCACGACGTTGTCCGGCCCGTCGTGAAATTAGAGAAATTGCGCCCGCTCTAATCCGGGTTGAAGAGTTGCCGTTAATGCAACACCTCATGACCAAACCTAGGCTTGTGTAATGGAGACCTTGCTCCTCCCGTGACTACCTTCGAACCACTACCTTCACCCTCACCACGACCTCCTCTCCTATCACTTAGTTTGACTAAGGATGAAGAAGGGACCATTTTGCAATCCTGCGCTATCCCTTCCGAAGGGGTCGGTATTTGGCCGGAGAGTCCTAAGTTCCCCTAACGGGTTGCCATGCATGTTCGATTATGATTACTGGTCGTATATTTGATTAAGTCCAATTTAGGGTGATCAATCATTACATACAATTCATACAATATGTGCCAAAGCAACAAATAGAATCATAGCATCACCCATAATCAAGCATATACACACATTCAACTATCTAACAAGCACAACCAAACATAATCTTAAGCCTCCAAAATACAGCATCGTATTAATCCCAACTTAACTCGACTCTTCGCTCACTCTCTCGAGGTCCGATTTGCTCAGGCCATTGCCGATCATCCCTATAACACAAATGTGATTTTAGCTTTTCATATAACTATTATAGGTTCGTTTTGTCCTATAACGCTTATTGTTAGGTTTTGTTTAAGGTTTAATATGCTTAATTATCTAGGTATTAAGTCTTTTACAATTATTCTAGGTTTGGGGTTAGGTTCAAGTTCGGTTTTCGCATCGATTTCCAAATTAGGTTTCAGTTCGATTTCTAAGTAATGTTTTAGATTCCAACCCTAGAAATCCATTTCAATCCATAATGTGAAATTAATCACATTACTTCCCGGTCTCCTAAATACGATCATTACCCTTAGTCAGTGTTTATTTTACTCGGTACACTTAAATCTATATTAGTATACCGAATTCACTTCTAATGTGATAAATTTTTACATTTTTCATATAATTCCATAAATTCAAGTTTCCCATCAGATTTATTATACGTTTTTATTATTATCACAATATCAATTTTTATTATAATATTTCCTATTTATTATATTTTCAATAATTACCTATTATGTATTATTACCTTTTATGTATATATTACACTTCTAATATTTCTATTACTCTAATTATCATCTCTAAACATTAATTATCATTTCAAAATGTATAAATTCATCCTAAATCATATTTTACTCCAATTTACCCTAATTTACAAAATTATCTTAAAATGTACTATTTTTCCATATTATCTATTTACTACATGATTAACCTGATAATTACATCTAACATGCTAATTGCTACAAGTATCATACTCCATCAGATTTTAACATCCTAAAACATTTACTTATTCACTAAGTCAGTAATTAATATCCTAATCACCTAATTAACTCCAAATTACCCATTTTATGCCTCATTTTAGGGACTAAAAATTATCTAAAAATTTCGAAAATTAATTTTTGAAAACAGGCTTCATAGCACTGTTCTATATCATCTAAGTAATCTACACAAAAATTTTGGGCTTGAAACTACACTCCTAAGGTCATTTATTTCTAAACCGAAATGTGCTCGGTTTTGCACGATTTCTTAGGGACCATATATTACAAGACATAATTTCATCAAAATAATATTTTTCTTAAAAACTACATATAAAAATATCTTAGAATAACAAAATTCATAATTTTCTAAATATATTTACTATTTTTACAAAATTTCACAAGAATCGGGCTAGAAATTGGATTCACCGGTTTAGGTGGCTCCGGCCACTGCGGGCCGCCGTGGCCTTGTCGGTCAGCCTGGGCGTTGCCACCACCGTGTGGTGGTGGTGGCCGTCTACTCCCAGCTCCTCGTCTGGTGTGGGTTCCCTTTAAAATCCTTAACTGCATAGTTCTTCTTATTTTTTTTTTATTTTCTGGATTTTCTCTCGAATTTTCAACTCTCTCTAATTTTCTCTTATTTATATCTGTCCAAATGAGCTCTGTAATTTTTCCTGCTATTTATAGGGCTTTGTGAAATTTATTGTGCATTAAATGGGATAAGGCAATTGCCTTATCCCTTGATTTTTGGCTTTTATGTTGGCTTATTCTAATTGGCCGAATTTTTTCTTATTTTTCCCAACTGCCACGACCCAATTCTGGATGAGTCATGATTTTTCCTTAATTAATTATGAATTTTATTTAAGCATTTAATATTATTTTAACACATTTCGCGTATTTTAAGTAATTACGCGTATTTATACTTACATGTAAATTCATATATAGTACAAATAAATATTCTTAAATATTATTTAAATCATTCTATTATTTTTAGTATACATATAATCTATCTCTAGTAATTTATTAGTTGTTATATTACACTTTTTGCCTTTTCAGTAATTAGCAATTATTATGCTTAAAATTTGAAAATTTTATAGTCTCTTATTTTATTACTTATTTTCTTAAATTCACGTTTAAGGGGTCATTTTTACTAATATTTCTCTCAATGGTTTATAATTCAGGCTTGATCGGATCTTTCAGCCAATCGAAACCTTGAGTGATTGGTTGTGGGGCTTACATTTTACCTCCCTTTAAAATAGTTTCGTCCTCGAAACTATACCTATGTATTGCTTACTTGCTAGGATTGATAGTTTATATATTATTACTATTCTAAAAATCGGAAAACCTATAAGTAATACTTTGTCTTCGCTACATTTAGCTCTACTTTAATTTCTAAGTCTAAACCTTCATCGGGTCGTATCTTTACCTACTCCGTGTCTCAACTCTTGAACTTCTGGACCTGATTATTCAGTATTTTTGAGAGTTACTTCGTAACCTTAACTCCCATCTTCCATTCTACTGAGCTATCATCAAATGAGTAGATATATACATATGTATTTAGGCGTATATACATATATTATTATATCTAATATAGGTATATGTATATAGGTATAAATAGTAATACATATAATATGTATTTTCCTACACATGTATGTTTGTATACATGTATGTGTGTGTATTATATATGTATGTATATTTAGTATTTTATTATATAATATATGTAGGTATACACATATAGTATATATATATATATACACTAGGTATTTCCTTTATATACATGTATATGTATTTAGTATTTTATTTAATTATTTATGTATATATACTTAGTATTTTCAAAGTATAAGAATTTTTGTATATATGTATATCTATATTGTTGACTGTGAAGATGTATATATATTATTATTAATAATATTTTGTATTTTAGTATATATACACATATATAGTAAAACCATATATGTACATAAGTATATAAAGTATAACTAAGTGTATATTATACTTGTACATAATGTATAAATAAAGTTAGAATAAATTATTATATAAAGTATAGTATACGTATAAACATATGTATATGAATAGTGACATATACGTAAAAATACGAGTATAATTAAATAGTATATATAATATAATATACTATACTATTAATTTAATAAATAAAATTAATAGATATATATATATATACATAAATACCGTAAATTTAGAGAAAAAAATTTGTAATTAAGTAAATTGGAAAATTTAATAAAATATAATCATATGTATTTATATATATATACTTATATCGTAAAATAGGAAAATATTGGAAAATTATGAAAAATTTATAAGGGTGATATGTGGCACTTTCATATGCTGCCACATCACCATTTATTATAAATTAAGTAATTTTCGTAATTAATAATAATAATAAATAAATAATTGAGTAGAAAAAAAAATAGAAAAAAATTGAGTTAATAATTCTAAAATCTCAAAAATAAGTAAAAATAGGTAATTATAGTAAAATAGGCTTAAAATAAGAAAATTACCAATTTAAGATTTAAATAATTATTAAATCGTAATTATATAAAGAAAAAGCTTAAATTGATATTTTATAGCTTTTTAAGTTAAAATAATGAATTTTGTGATATTTTTATATTATAATCAAAACTATAAGTTACAATGTCTAAAATAGATCTCGCTACGAGAAAATACACTCGAAAACGATCGAAATAGACTATAAGTTCATAAAGATTTGAGTTAGGTCGAAAAAGTTATATATGATTCAATAAAAAACTCGAATTGACGATTTCACGTAAATCAATAACTGAGTGAAGTAAATAGTATGAATTACGATACTAGTTTAGTTTTTAATTTTTAAACTTATCACTTTCCGTATTCCTTATTCTTAAGTGATCTCAACTTTAACCTTGAGTTGTCATCAAATTACTACCACCCTTGAGTCGATTATGGCTGAATGAGTTTTTCCTAATGATTCCACACTTGTATATATAGTTAGTGGATATAAATTATGATTAATAATTGAATGTTGTGTAAGGTTAGGTTATGCTTGTGTATGATATTGTTTGTTGATAGTGAATTTACTTTAAAATATAATAACGTATTGATTGTTGCATAGTAAATTTGATAGGAACTGATTTGTTTGCAACTTTGTTAATCACCGAATAATAAGACCTAACATTATTTGACTTGAAAGATTTAAATTGAATCACGTATATTCATGCACCACATAACTAATTCCACTCATTACATCATATGGAGGTAGTGAGAGGCTATACGTAGGTTGATTATTTGTTGATATAGATTTCATATGGTGCATATGTGTGATGTGACCTGACCTTGGCTTGCGGGATTACTAGGTGTTGGAGGCGCTAACGGCCTGGCTAAGGGTTGAGTCCAAAGGCCTTCGTTTAGGAATAAGTGGAGGCTGAGTGAACCTACCCATAATCATACATAGAACTCGATTTTAAAAAAAACTGAAAATGGATGTACCATTATATTTTGTATACGAAACATGAAGTTTCGTTATTATATAAGTTCTAGTATGATTATAATACCTGGATCTAACTATGCTGATGTATCTCCAACCCTAATTTTAAAGGGCGTTAAATCCGAGTTGCATACAGTACCTAGTCACCTGTATGTATTTGTATGGCATACTAATTATTCATGTATTCATTTGATTGAATTAAATTGTTGTATAACTTGTTTACTGTACAGTTGAGAGAATAATTGATTAAGCTCTTATAGCTTACTCTCTAATAGTTGCTCTTTTGCAGGTTGATAGATAATCGAGCATGGGATAAGGGCCAAGTGTTGAGTGTAGGTATTAAGATGTTTTAGAAGTTAGAATTAGAGAGATTGTTTAGCTCATTTGAAACTTCAAATGTAAACACCACTTGTATATTTAGATTTCGTAACTTTAATAAGTTTAAAATTTAATTCTTTATTACTTGATTTTATCATTTGGTAGGAGATACCGATTCTCTGCGGTTCTAAGGAACTATAGATTATTGAATATCTATAGTTACTCATATTTTACAATATGTTAATAAATTAAAATTAGAAACTTTAGCGAATAATTATTGAAAGTTTTGTAATCTTTAACTTGCAAGGTAGTTTTCATATCATAGGTGCATACTTAATATGAAAATTTTAAACAATCCTATTAGGCCCCCCTTAAGGTCATGACAGTGATTCTTGAGATGGTAAGAGGAGAAGTGTTGTGAAAATAGGATAAGCTTGCTTTCCCTTGATGTAAACTATTGTTATGCTAGAAAAATTGAGGATTAAGTACAAAATACCTAAATAAATACAAGTGAATGGATAGCTTATAATAGATAATAGGAAAATAACCTAAGATATAAATATGAAATATGTAAACACATAAAGTATGTGTATATATATATGTAAAGGTAAACACATACACATCTATATTTATAAATTAAAAGAAAAAAGCGTTAGATAATGTCACAATTAGTCAAAAATAAATAAATGTAAAAAAAAAAATGCAAATAGATAAACAAGTAATTGAGGAAAAGAAGAGAAAATAAGTAACTTCAAAGATGGAATAAACTCATGCAGTTAGGCAAAATATCCTTTAAGTCGACTAAGGCACCTCCTTAGTTGATCCATGTTTTATTACAACAAAAGTAGCTATACATATTTAAATATATATATATATATATATTTATACATATGTGATAACATAACTTGAATAAATAAGTAAAGAAAAAAATACACAAAAAGAAAAAAACACTTATTGTCAAATTGCTAAACCCAATTAGGTTTCTCTTGGTCATCTCTGCAATGACAAAAATGCCACGATATGTGAAGAAACCATGAGATTCCAAATATAATGCTATCAATAAAGTTTCGTTGGTGAGTAGTAACACATCAATAATATGAAGGTTATTAATTAATATTGCAACAATGATGGCAACAAATCAGATGTCAACACATGTATACATGAAATGAGGCTAGCAAGTTCATTTCATTTCTTCCTGGTTAGTTTGTGACATGAAAAGTGAGTCAAGTCTTGTTGACTATATTCTTACCTCGTATCAGTCCTATCATGTGAGTTGAGTCAAGATGCCGATCTTGATATGTAAGTTGAGTTACATTATCGATTCCATTATGTGAGTAGAGTTATTGGTCTTGTCTTGATAAAATGCAATCTTATGTTAATATACGTCACACCATTATTATGTATATAAGCACTCGGATGTATGAGATATAAACATCTTATCAATAATTAAAGATAAAAGTATGTAAAATGACAAACAAGCATAATCCTAGATTGAGTATAAAGGAGAATCTAACTAACAAGAATTAAATGCTCAAATATGCAAAGCAAAACCTTAAGACAAGTAAGCCATATCCCTATGAAATTCACATCAATAAAAGAAATAATGGAAAAAACAAGAATAATAATAGTGATACTGATAACAAAAAATGAAAGGTCTAACAAAATAGAGATAGTAATTCAATTAAACATAAAATAATCTACAAATGAAGTAACTAATTGATATGACATAATCTATCAGCCAACAATAAAATATAAATGTATTAATAACAATAGTAAGCATCTCTCTTCTTGTTAGTAATGGTGAGCTTAGGACATACAGGAAAATGAGGATTTTAAATTTCTAAGTAAAAGTATATGCCTTCTCACAATAGAGTAAATAGTAACAAAAGGAGTAAGAGATAAGGATTTTTTCAAGAATGATTGGTTGGAATCATGAGTAGGTAAGGAAATAGAATAATGGTCAAGGGTGAACATCGAGGAATGATAAAGAAGGTGAATGGTAAAAAGAGAAGAAGAGGGTTGAGCGAAAAGATACAAAAAGGAGGAAGACTTGAAGATGAAAGTTAGAATTATGTAAGGTCTAATGAAGCCATAGAGTTAAGCTTAAATATGATAGATGTTGGGCTAAACTAATAAGTTAAGAAATAGTAAAGAGTACTTAGAATGATATGTTAGGAAATTATTAGTTATGATAAGTCAACCGAAGTGTAAATGGAATAGAGAATTACGAAAGATGGATGCAATTAAAGAGTTGGTGAAATAAATGGAAGGTAAGAATAAAAGAAAAAGGGTTCAAGATGGGATTAGGAATAAAAGAATGGAAGATACTTAGTACTGTTAAATGGTAGAAATTACAAGCAAATCAAATAAGCAGTGTAATGATGCATTAAGAGTGAGAATTTTATGGTTGACTCAATTTGAAGGAGATAGAAGACATTATGTTCAAATAAAAAGAATATTTAGAACATAAATAAAGATAATAATGAATTCAAGAAGGGTGTAAGTGGAAGTCATTATATATGAAATAAATATGGTTACTTAGTAAGCGTAGAAGATAATTTGACCTCAATCTTACAATCAAATTACTAAAAGCTACTTAATATAAGACATGATAAACTACAATTTGAAGTAAATGGAATTTATTTGTGAGAATGAAAGATGGAGAGGAGGTACATGATCTTGGTTGAAGTTGCGCTAAAGATTTATTGGTGGCTAAGTGTGGTTACAAGAATAGTTTTAAGACAAACAGATTAGGAGATCCTTACAAGGCACCATATGGGGGAAAGTGTGAGTAATCAATACATTAGGTAAAATGGTCAATAGACAAAGTGTTGGTTTGCGAGTTGGTAAAGGATATAGTTAATAAGGTTAAGTTAATCAAATAGATGATCTAGTTAGTTTAAAGTTGTTACAAAAGTTATGTTGATAAGAGATGCCAACTATTAATATTTTAGGTTAGTGACTTTGTGTTGCTAAAAGTATCACCAGCCAAAGGTATTGTGAGATTTAGGACTCAAAGGAAGCTTAACCAAAAATATGTAGGGTCATTTAAGACCTTGGAGAGGATTGGAAGTGTAGCTTATGGATTGGCACTACTACCTAGCTTGGTAGGTGAACATGATGTATTCTTAGTGACCATGTTAAGGAAGCACATAAAAAATTTGGATTAGGAGTTAGTTTTGGAACTATTAGATATAAGGTTAAATTTGACAAGAATAGAAATTGTGGATATAAATTTATAGAAGTTGAAGAAGTGAGAGATAAGATATGTAAAGGTATAATGGAGTAATCAGATAGTGCAAGAAGCAACTTGGGAGCTAGAGGAAGACATAAGAAAGAAGAATCTAGTACTCTTTGACGATTTAAGGAACTTTTGAGGACCTGACGAAGTGAGAGATAAGATATGTAAAGGTACAATGGAGTAATCAGACAGTGCAAGAAGCGACTTGGGAGCTAGAGGAAGACATAAGAAAGAAGAATCTAGAGCTCTTTGACGATTCAAGGAACTTTTGAGGACCAAAGTTCTTTTATGGGGAGAAAGGATGTGATAACTTGAATTTTTATTAAATTCTATTAGAAAATAATGGAATAATAAATTATTAAAGAGAAAGACAAAGTGGGGATTTATTTTAAAGATTAAGGGAAAATCTATCATAGATATTTAAGATGATGCAACTATTGAGCCAATGGATACGTTCATAAAAAAAAAAAAAAAAAACATAATACTCCTTTCTTTCTCTCATATTCCTACTTAATATATCCTTACACACTCTTGCACCTTTATAGTAGTTCCTTCTTCTCCATTGTGAATTGCTTAAGAAGACGAAGGTATGTTTTATGAGAATCTTTTAGATCTTGTGATTTTGAAAGTCATTAACATGAGTTCTTGAACCCGAAACAAAAATTGTTGAGTTCTTAGAAGAGGAAGAACCACAATAACAAGTGGGGATTTTTACAGCAATAAGTTTGCATAATATCAAAGTCAATCATGCTTCAAAACATGAAACTAAGTATATAAAGAATCTTTAACAAATTGTTGTTCATTGGTGTGAAGGAACAATGACATTTAAGAAAGAATCTTGAAACAAATATGTGTTTTTAATGATTTGTCATATAGATGTGGGAAGGGATTTACATTATGTTAAATTAAGAATCAACAAAGCTAGGTGAGATTTAAAGAGCTAATGATGGTTTAGTGTTGAAACTAGAATTCTTTGAAGGAGGAAAACAATTGCGGTTTAGGACTAGAGTACCATCAAGATGGTTCAAGATTTGAATCATAAAGACAGTAGACTTCATATGGGAACCGACTTAATGGTATTAATGGGTACTGACCTATCGATTATCCCGTGTCTTTCGCAAGTTTATTTTGGTTTTGTTCCTTGAACCGTCAAAACAGTGCTACTTTGTACCAGCTTAATGATAGTTGTCTTATTTTACCAAAACTTATGTAATTTAATCCTAAACTTATTCTTAACAATCTAAAACAAAGATTAAAACTAATCTAACCAAGAATCAAGCTTAGAACATTCGATTACACAATTCATAGAACCATACATAGGTTGAACCTAGGGTTCATAATTTAATTTTGATGATAACAAAACTAAATTGAAAAGAATTTGAGTTAATTGTTAAATGAACTTTAAACTTGCATATTATCCAAGAGCAGTTAACTCTTCAACTTGATTTAATCAACATGACTTTGTACTTGAGAAGGATTGATTATGTGTGTTTGTATACTAGTGTTTTTTTGTAATAGAACAAAGGAAGCAATGCTTTAATTTGGAGAACTAATATGCCGATGTAAAAAAAGACTAACATGTCAGTAGAACAAAACTTAAGCATTGTGGGATTTGGCTTACTGCCCTATTGGTAGCAAGGAGAATCAGCCTACTCGTGACAAGGCTATTAGTGAAAGTTTGGTTGGCTTCTATTTTTCAAGCTAGTATGATGATGTTGCTATTGATATTGATTTTGTTATATTAGCTTGATGGGATTGAGAAAAGCTAGCTTACCGGTAGTTGTATTTCAACTAGCTATTAAAGTTTTTAATGCACTATAATTAGAAGATTTTAAAGAGTTGGTATAAATGCTCAATAACTCAACTAAGGGCATTGGAGGTATGAAATTCTACCGTAATATTCTTACATTTTCTTACATTCTTTGTCTATTAAACTCATTGTCTCTTGTCCTTATATTAGCATTTCCTTAAGAGAGTTTTTGTTGTTGTGCTTTGAATAAGATAAGTATAGTACAAGTGAGATTAAATTTTCAAATTATTTTTTAGTGCACTACAACATAAGGAGCGAGAGTTTTGTATTGATTTCTATTGTAGAGTTTGTGTGAAATTGGCTTGTGAAGCCGAATTGGTGTATAGCTCTTGGAGCTTTGAATTGGGGATCAATAAAAGTGGCATGAAGTCTTCGATTGCAAGCATTATGTGTTTGTAGAGAGTGGGGATGGTTTGAACTCTACGTTTTACCTTGACTTGATTTTCTCTATCCCTAACTCTTTTGTGTTCCACATTTATATTGTGTTAATCTTTATATTCCACATTAGCTCATCTACTCATCTTATTGTTTTAATTGCCAAAATTTGAAAACAAGTTAGATATCCTACCCCTACCTAAAAAAAAAATAAATAAATCCCTTTTCCTTGAATATTAGCTTACTATTTCAATTGGTATCAAAGCTTAGACTCTAAACTTATTGATCACTTAATTGCATCTTAGAGTAAAGATTATGATATTAAATGAATTAGGCTTCATAGAGGATCAGGCTATAAATAGACTATCTCTCTTATCAGTAATAATTATCCTTGTTAGAAATATAGGATGATTATATTCTAAAAAGTACAAAATAGATTGTTGTGGTAAGTAGGTAAAAAAGGACCATTTAAAATAGTAGGCAAGGAAGATAGAATTACATTGAAAATGATTGGAAATTGCTTGATTTGAATAACATTGCTATGAATATCTTCCATTGTACCATTAATAAAAATGATTTTAATAGAATTTATACATGTAAGAGTGCAAAGGAAACTCTGGAAGAGCTTAAAAGCATATATGAAGGAACTAGCTGTATTAAGGGTATTAAAATAAGTTTCCTATGTGGCCAATTTGAAAACATCAAAATGGGTCCTAACGAATCCAATGATGAGATGTATAGTAGATTCACCAATATTATTAACCCTTTGAGTGAATTTAGTAAGATGTTCTCTAATCTTGAAATCAATTCCAAAATTCTTATATCATTATCAAGGGATTGGGAAGCCAAGAGGATTGCTATTGAGGAGGCTCATGATTTGGATGAAATATCTAAAAAGCAACTTCTTGGAACCCTTAAAACACATGAGATGATTAAGAAACATGAAGAGGAATTTAAGAAGAAGTCAATAGTATTAAAGACAACCTAAGCTAGCTCAAGTAATAATGAAAGTGAAGACAATTAATGATGTGGCTATAATTAGAAGAAGTTTCAAGAAATTCATGAAGTTCAATAGGAAATTAGTGAAAGACAAGGATGAGAACACATTTTGATCCATAAGAGAGAAGAAGGAAGTAATCAGTTGTTATAATTGTTAAAAACTAAGATACATTCAACAATATTGCCTTGAATTTAAGAAAGTTGGTAAAGGGACAAAGAAGAAGGTTGTGATGGCAACTTGAAGTGATGATGATTCAAGTGACATGGATAGGGAAATGTGCTTTATAGCTATAGACAACAAGGTATATTCTACTTTTAATGACTCTTCATTACATGAGCTCAAAAACATGTAAGATGAGTTACTTGAAGACTATTAGTGATGCGTCTCCAGGGTTAAACATACGGAAAGGCACCATAACGAAGCAAGTGAAAAAAAAAGAAGAAAAAGTTAGCAAGGTTTGGGCAGCTACCAAATGGATATGACACACCACTCAATCTTACTTGGCTTATATTTCACTAGATATGACACACTGGTCCAAACTGAAGGGTTACTCGCCACTACTCCTTGCTAAATGGAATAGATAGAGTTAATGATAATGACAACACTAAGGTTGCTCAAATGAATAATTTTGTATTGAAGAGATGATTGCTGCATCCAAGAAAGTGGGCATTTATATACACATCCATTGGAGCTGCTTTACATGTATGAAAAGACAAATAGGTATTTGACAACTAGGTTACATAAGACATACTAAAATAAGGTAAAAGAGACAAAGAATATTCAGTATGAAAAAGAAAGAATCATTATGGAATACTGTATTAGAAGATACATGTTGCACATTAGGAATATGATACAACGTAGGTAGAAGTAGGAATGCATTGTAGTTGGGGGCCGGCTTGATCTGGATTAGGTTGGGAGCTAATCAGCCTGGTAAAGAGGTTAGCTGACTTGAAGTCAGACACTAGTAGTCGGTTGGGGAGGTTGACTTGGCTAATTTTGGGTTGTCTTCTAAATTAGGACTTCGCTGTTGGGCAAGAGCATGTTTGACACATGTGAGGATATGATAGATAGGTCGAGAAGAGGCTAGCTCGGGATAGGAATCCCTATCTCGCCTATAGTTTAGAGCTAGTATTTTTTATGTAAGCCTTTGGAGTCCTCTAGCTTAGCTTCTTGAGATCGGTCTAGGGGGTTGATTCCTATCATTTGCCTAGGGGTCGAAAAGATTTACCCTCAAATTTGAAGTGGTTTCTACCTCCTCTCTTAGGGCATATATGAGGTCATCTTTTTTTGATTGGTAAGGGATCAGATCGAACACATTGAAGGTGAAAGAAATGCTGTAGTCATTAGGTAACTTGATTTGGTAAGTATTGCGGTTGATCTTCTTTAGGATTTTGAATGAACCATCAGCTTGAGGAGATAGTTTGATTTGCCTCAAGTGTGGGAATCGTTCTTGGCTGGGGTGTATCCATACTAAAGCTCCTGGTTAGTAGGAAATAGTTTGGCGGCCTTAGCTACTAATTTCAATTGTCTCTAATTGAATTTGGCAATCTTCTTGGTTATAGACTGGTGTAATTCATGCAGTTCTTGGGCTTAATCGACTTCGGATTGACTCTCTTCAATGGTTGCTAGGGTGTTAATCATGTCCAGGGGAATAGTAGGATTAAGGTCGTAGATGACCTCAAATGAGGTCTTCCTAATAGTGCTGTGAATAATCTGATTGTATGCAAACTCTACAACGGAGAGGTACAGATCCCAATCCCTCAAGTTCTTTCTTATAACAGCTCTAAGTAGATTACTTACTGTCCTATTCACCACTTCAATCTAGCCATCAGTTTGAGGGTGGCTACTAGAGCTGAATATCAGTTTGGTTCTAAGTCTTCTCCAAAGAGTCTTCCAAAAAATAGTTCAAGAATTTTGTGTCCCAATCTAAGATAATAGTTATCAGTACTCCATGTAGTCAGACAATCTCCTGTAGAAACAAATAAGCAATGTATAGAGCATTGTTAGTTTGATGGCACGGAATGAAGTGCGCCATCTTACTAAAGCGGTCCATTGCAATAGAAATTGAATTTCTATCTCTTGATGTTTGAGGCAACCTTAAGACAAAGTGTATGCTAAGGTTGGCTTAAGGTAAGGTTGGTGTTGGCAATAGCATGTATTCTCTATAGGGCTCTTTCTTCCCCTTTGCACGTTTGCACAATTCATAACCATTAACCATCTTGTGGACATCCTTAGCCAAACCTAGCTAGTAAAAGTTCTCTCTCAATAGATTGGCTGTCTTGGTCTCCTCGAAATGACTAGATAACCCTTTGCTATGAGCTTCCTTGACCAATAGTTCATGCGTGGAGTAGTTTGGAATACATAACCTATGGTCCTTGAATAGATAACCGTCCTTGAGATAATATCCCTCGACAGTAATTCCATCCTTGCACTATTCTATGATATGGTTGAAATGAGAATCATGAGTGTACTACTCAATAATTAGTGAGAATCCCAATAATTTTGTCTACAAAGTGGTTAGTAAGGTTTGTTGTTGTGACAGAGTGTCGATGACAACATTTGCACTTCCCTTCTTATGTTAGATGATGTATGAGAAACTCTCTATGAACTCCAACCACTTAGCTTGCCTCTTTGAAAGCTTATTTTGACTCCCCAGATGCTTCAAAGACTCATGGTTTATATAAATAACATACTCTTGTGGTAGTAAATAATGTTGCCAAACAGTAAGGGTTCGGTAAAGACAGTATAACTCTTTGTCATACACAAAATAGTTCAAGGCAAGACCAGTAAGTTTCTCACTATGGTAGGCAACACGCTGTCGCTCCCACATCAGGATAGCACTAATTCCAACTCTTGATGCATCGCATTCTAATTTAAAGGGTTTGTCAAATTCTAACAGTGATAGGATAAGGGCTGAGGTGCACCTTTCCTTGATCTCTTTAAAGCTTTGTTTAACTTGGTCATTCCACCTGAACCCTTTACTCTTTTTGGTCAGCTTGGTCAATAGGGTGGCTATTGTACTGAAGTCTTTAAAAAATCACTTATAAAAAGAAGCTAGGCTATGAAAACTTTAGACCTTAGTGACATTCTTTGGTGTTGGCCATTTTAGAACAGCTTGGATCTTTTCCTCATCTACTCGGATCCCTTCCCTTAATACTACAAACCCTAGGAAAATCATCTCTTTTTAGCAAAACATACACTTCTTCACACTCCCATACAACTTCTCAGCTCGCAAATTATCAAATACTTTGTGAAGATGTTGAACATGGTCATTTTGATTGGCACTATATACTAATATGTCATCAAAGTACATGACTACACATCTTCCGATTAGAGGGCGCATTACATGGTTCATCAACGTCATGAATGTGCTTGGCGCATTGGTAAGTCCGAATGGCATAACTAACCATTTGTAGAGTCCATGCCTAGTCTTGAAGCAGTTTTCCATTAATTGCTCGACCTAATGCAAATTTGGTGATAGTCATTTTGCAGATTAATCTTTGAAAATATCTTTGCACCACGAAGCCTCATCTAACATGTCTTCTTACTAGCTTGGGTGAGCTGATTATTGGTTTCATTCTCTTAGGATGGGGTCATGGGTCATAATACAATCTTCTTTCCATCCTTAGCAAAGGCATAGGTGTTCTTATACCTGTCGTGAGTGATACATCGGTCGAACAACCAAGCTTATCCAAGAAGTAGATATGAAGCTATCATAAGGACGACATTGCAAACTACTTCATCCCAGTACACATTCCCAACACTGAATGGTATGATCACTTATTTAGTTATGTGCAAAGTACCCTTAGCATGAAGCTAGTGTAGCTTGTAAGGTCAATGATGCTTTAAGGTCGATAAGCCTAACCTCTATACAAAGGATTGTATAACTACATTAGTACAACTTCCTCTATGCATTATGATCGTAGATAATTGGCCTTTGACGATACACTTAGTATGGAATAGATTATCCCTTTGGTCTTCCTTAGGGTTCAGCAAGGAACTCAGTACTCATCTCAAGACTAAGGTCATTACTTTTCCCTAGTCAGCATAAACACAAGTCTCCTCTTCCTCTTTGGCCTTAAGTTTTCCAACATCTTCTTTCTTGGGCTCGCTTTCATCGATGTTATCGACTACATCTCTTTGGAGCACCATGATGCATCGGTTCGAACACTTAGCAGCCATATGTCTAAAGCTCAAGCATTTAAAGCACTTTACTTCACTGGTCTTCCATCCAGAAGTCTACCCTTTCTCATATACTCTTGGGGTTGGCCTAACCTTGGCTTAGCCCTACTAGTCTCCTTGATTATTGTCAGGTTAGTCATTCTTATCCTCGGCCCTATATGGTCTCCTCGCCTTGGCTTAAACAGGTTGGCATTATACTTGGACTTATGAGAATGTTGGCCTAGGTAAATCCAGAACTCTCCTCGTCTACCTTTTGTTCCTTTGTGTTATCTTGATGGCCTCTTCCAAATTATAAAATCTCTATACTTCCACGATATTGCGAATCTTATACTTGAGCCTATAAATGAACCTCGATACTATATGGGCCTCTAGCTCTTCCACGTCAACTCATATCATTAACAACTAGAACTCTCTCATGTAGTCATCAACAAATCGACTTCCTTGGCGAAGCTCTTACAACTTTACGAATGGATCTTGTAAGTAAGTCTTAAGCACAAATCTACCCTTTAACAACCTTTTCAAATCATCCTAAGTTCTAACACCTCGTCTTCTATCTCTTACCCTGGCTACATTTAGATTCTTCCACTACATGGTGGCATACCCAGTAAACTCCAATATAGTAAGTTAGACTTTGATCGCATCCTCATACCTATAACATTCAAATACTTTCTCGACCTTCTCTTCCTACTCCAAGTATTCATCTACATCTCTACTTCAACTAAAGGGCGGGATTTACACCTTAACATCGTCTAACCCTTGAGGGACTCAGTGTCCTTGTCCTTATGCTCGGTAATAATCAACTTCTTCCTCTTTACTAAACCCTTCAACACCTAGCTCCTCGTCATCTTCCCCAATCTCCGCCAACTCTAGTCTTTGTCTAGTAGCTCGGTCTACTACTCCTCCCGCTTGTGGCTATCGAATTAGGTGATTAGTTCAATTTCTTTGGCTACAGTATCTCTTAAGGGCGTCTTCTTATAGGTTTTGTTGCTATATACCTTGGAATTATTACCTATTAACTTGCATTGCGGTGACTACATTATTAACAAGGTTTGTGAGTCTGTTATGCTTATTGTCAACTGACCCTTGGGTGTCACTACCATTATGACCACGACCAGGTTGAGCACCATTGCTTTGGTCACCAATAACACCATGAACACTTAAATCAGACATTATATAATACATCTAAAATGGATAAACAACTTGCTAACAACTTCAATGCATAATAGTCACTCAAATAAGATAGAAATAAACTTGCTCTATTTTCACAATGAAAAATAAAGTAAAACTGAGTAACAGTAATACCACTCTTGCTGTCACACCAACACACTATAATAGTTACGGAAGGAACATAGTAGCCACTAATAGTAAAGCAAACAAAAACTTTACACTCCTTCATAGAACTTTACTTTGATACTAACGAAGCTGATGCATCTTGGGCTCGAACACATGGAGAGGCACCATAACGAAGTAAGCAAAAAACAACAGAAAAATTTAGTAAGGTTTAGGTAGCTATTGAATGGATATGACATACCATTCGATCCTATTCGGCCAATAATTCACCAGATATGACACACCGATTCGAATTGAAGAGTCACTCACCACTATTCCTTACTAAAGAGAATAGATAAGAGTTGAATGATAACAAGAACATTAATGTTGCTCAAATGAATAATTTTGTATTAAAGAGATGATTGTTGCATATAAGAAAGTAGGGGTTTATATACCCATCCACTAGGGTTACTTTACATATGTGAAAAAACAAAAGGCTATTCGACAACTAGGTTGCATAAGACATTTTAGAATATTCAGTGTGAAAAAGAAAGAATCATTCTAGAATACTGCGTTAGAAGACATGTGTTGCACATTAGGAATATGATACAACATAGGCGAAAGTAGGAATGCATTGCAGTTAGGGGCCAGCCTGATCTAGATCAGGTCAGGAGCTAATCAGCCTAGTAAAGAGGTCAGTTAAGTTGAAGTAAAACACCAGTAGTTTGTTAGGGAGCTTAGATTAGCTAGTTCTAGGCTGTCTTCTAGATTAGGACTTCGCTGTTAGGCAGGAGCATGATTGACACATTTGAGGATATGATGGATAGGTCGATAGGAGGCCAACTCGAGATAGGAATCCCCGTTTCAGCGATGGTTTGAGCCAGTATTCTTCATACGAGCCCTCGAAGTCCTTTAACTCGGCTTCTTATGATTAGTCCAAGGGGTTGATTTCTATCATCTACCTACAAAAGAAGAATAAGATGATGAAACAAATGATGAATGAAATAGGAAATGAATTTGATGTATTTAAAAATTAATACAATAAAATGAATGATGTAAAAGAAAGCTTAGAGGAGGACAATGAGTACTTGAGATTAAAAGTTGATAAATTAAGTAGAAATAATCAAGAATTGTCTTAAAAATGATGAGTTAGCTAATGAAATTTAAGAATTGCAAGAAAAGTGTAATTTTCTTAAAAAGAAAGCTGAAAATATGCGTTATGATGGTTGATATGCTAAGAGATGAGTCAAAACAAATTATAATCAAGTTCAAGAATAGAGAAAAGAATTTAGAAAAACTCCTTGCTTAATAGAGGCAAGGATTAGACAAAACTAAAAATAGCTATCATAAGGAAAATATTTACAAGTTTTACAACAGTTATATTGTAAAAGAAACAACTGAAATTTCTAACTATTATGATAGATATGGTTATATTGCATATATAAGTGTAATACGGCACTATAGCTATTTGAATCATAAAGGTAAGATGGTTTGGATTGCAAAAGGACAATAATATATCATTGCGGCTAATCACAAATGACCCAAACTCATATAGGTACCAAAGAAGCAATTACATGCTTGTGTAGGAACTTTAAGAGGGAGTAGCTTAAGAACCTTAAATGGTGAATCCTCAAAGAAAATTCAAATAGCATCTAATACGACATTTAAATGAAGAAACTTATTTAAGTAGTTTCTATGCATGAACTTTAATATATTATGTGCGTACTTGAAACTCTCTACGATCTTTAGGTTCTCATGTGCACATCTCTTAGTCTTCATACCAACTATATGCACCACATATTTAAATATGCTATTATTTCATGCTTGAATAGTTAGTTTATATGACTATGAATCAACCATAATTGAGATTTCATGAGTATTTGAGAACTTAACTATTGACTTTGCAATTAATTGTCTTCTAAGCCATGATTATGCACTCATCATATTTTAACATGTACTTAAAACTTGCTTTGAACATCAAATTGCAAATATAATGCATTTCATGCATATTTGAAATCATACAAGCATGTTTAGGTTCTCATTTACACAAGTTTGCCATTTTTAGGTTTCCATATGATTCCTGTATGTTCAATTTTACCTTTAGGTTATGTTTGAGTGGTTGAATTGACTTAATTGTGTTTGGACCCAATAAAGCATTTATGTCCTTAGAAATTTATATGATAATTTTGCACTATTGTGAGTTTCATGCATTCATAATAGTTTTACAAAGTCTATTAGGCAAATGAAAATTATTTGAAATGCTAATGAATGATAGTTTTGATCTTGTCACAATTGGAGACTTAGTTGATTTTATACATGATAGTTGGTTTTTTAGGAACTCATATAGTGGTTTTGAAAAATCTCGATCATTTTGACTATATCTTGTTTTCAATATACTTGAATATGATTTTGAAACTTACTTGAAGTGTTAGTTTGCCAAAACTAAGCCTTAATGCTCAAAATTAGTCATTTATGTTTGTATTGGCTCAACATTTATTTAAAAACAACTAATGAAGTGATTTTATTAAAAACATGTTATATTCGCTAAAATGTGCATCTTTCACACATTAACAAACCAAATGAAACATGTTAGAAGTATTAAATTACTTGCTTTTACAAATTGAAATAGGAAAACTACGATTGCTTTGTACTTTTACTAGCCCTACAGGATTAAGAACATGTTTGTAAATTTTGAAACTATCAGCTAAATGGTACTTATATGTACCATCAAGTCAGTATGAGCTAATTTTTCAACTCCTTACAAATCTTCTATTCATCGAACTATCTAGTTTGTACATATTTATACCATCAAGATGGTAACGCAAATGGAATAAAAATGTTGGAAACATTCTGTTTAATACATCAGCTGAATGGCACTTAGCAATTGTCACGCCTCGAAGCGGCAGAGTCGTAACAGCCCCACCATGTAAACCACCCTAAGAAAGAAGTTGGCCTCACAACCGCTATCCTAGACCTGATCTACATAAGGCGTCCACAACTAACCCGCTTTGAAGTAGACAATTTGTAATTTAAATAAATCATTTATCTAAGAAAGTGAGGAAATATATATATGCTATAATTCAGCTATTGTAATTAAGGTTTACAATATTTCTCCGTAATATATTTCCTAGTTGTTACATTATTCAAAATGAAAAGTAATTCTAAAATAAAAACTTAAACCTTAAAATATGTGTTTATTCTTCACATGTTTTTCCTCACTCCCCAGGATCCAGCAGTTGCTAGCTTCAGAGTAATTGGTTGCCGCTTCTTAGCCAGCACCTGCACGATGTCTATAGGGATGTGAGCAACCACAGCTCAGTAAGTAGGGACGGAGGACTTAAAACTATACCATACACACAACAAGGTTTTCAATCACTTATTAAATGCAATGCATGTGCAAGCAAACGCCATCGCACGACGTTGTCCGGCCTGTCGTGAGATTAGAGAAATTACGCCCGCTCTAATCCGGGTTGAGGAGTTATCGTTAATGCAACAGCTCACGACCAAACCCAGGCTTGTGTAATGGAGACCTTGCTCCTCCCGCGACTACCTTCGAACCACTGTCTTCATTCTCGTCGCGACCTCCTCTCCTGTCACTTAGTTCGACTGAGGATGAAGAAGGGACCATTTTGTAATCCTGCGCTATCCCTTCCGAAGGGGTCGGTATTTGGCCAGAGAGTCCTAAATCCCCTAACGGGTTGCCATGCATGTTCGATTATGATTACTGGTCGTACATTTGATTAAGTCCAATTTAGAGCGATCAATCATTACATACAATTCATATAATATGTGCTAAAGCAGCAAATAGAATCATAGCATCACCCATAATCAAGCACATGCACGCATTCAACTATCTAACAAGCACAACCAAGCATAATCTTAAACCTCCAAAATACAGCATCGTATTAATCCCAACTTACCTCGACTCCTCGCTAGCTCACTCGAGGTCTGATCTGCTCAGGCCATCGCCGGTTATCCCTATAACACGAACGTGGTTTCAGCTTTTCATATAACTGTTATAGGTTCGTTTTATCCTATAATGCTTATTGTTAGGTTTTGTTTACGGTTTAATATGCCTAATTATCTAGGTATTAAGTCTTTTATAATTATTCTAGGTTTAGGTTTAGGTTTGGGTTCGGTCTCGGTTTCCGCATCAATTTCCAAATTAGGTTTTGGTTCGATTTTTAAATCCTAAACATGCTCGAATCCTAATGTGAAATTAATTACATTAAGCTCGAGTTTCCAAATATCCTATTGGGTCTTAATTTAGTATTCTAAGCTATTTGGTACACGCTAGTCCTAATTAGGGTATCGGATTTATCCCCGATGTGAGAAAATCTTACTTTTTTATATAATTACCTAAAATTCAATCTTAATTCAGATTTAATATTATTCTGATTTTTTTACCCTAATATTATCTAAATAACCCTAATTTTTCCATATTTATTAATTTACAATTTCACATATTACTAATTTCTTATATTACTTATCTAATTTCCTTAATTAACTATACTTAGTACCTAAATGCTAGGATTAGGGTTCCACTGCAGAGATTAACTTCCTTAAACATCTAATTAAGATCCAAATCAGTAATTAACATCCTAATCACCTAATTAACTCCAAATTACCCAATTTTTCCATCATTTTAGGGCTAAAAATTAACTTAAAAATTTCAAAAATTAATTTTAAAAAAATGGCTTCATAGCACTGTTCTATGTCACATGAGCATCCTACAGAAAAATTTTGAGCCCCAAACTACATCCCTAAGCCTATTTAATTTCCGGTTTAATCATGCTCGGTTTTGAACAATTTGTTAAGGACCCTATATTTCCAGACATAATTAAACTAAATCAACATTTTTCCCTAAATCTGCATACAATAAAACCTCAGAATAACAAGTTTCATAATTTTCTGGGCAAAATAACTAATTTTACAAAATTATACAAGAATCGGGCTAGAATTTGGACTCACCGGTTCAGGTGGCTCCGGCCACCGTGGCCTTGTCGGCCGGCCTGGGCGCTGCCACCATCGTGTGGTGGTGGTGGCCGTCCACTCCCAGCTCCTCGTTTGGTATGGGTTCCCTTTAAAACCCCTAACTGCACAGTTTTTCTTATTTTTTTTATTTTTCTGGATTTTCTCTCGAATTTTTTACTCTCTCTAATTTTCTCTGATTTGTATCTGTCCAAATGAGCTTCTGAATTTTTCTTGCTATTTATAGACGAATTTTGTAATTATTATGCATTAATTTGATGGGATTTTGCCCCATTTCCTTGATTTTAGGCTTTTTGTTTGTCAAATTCCTATTGGTTATTTTTTTATTTTTCTGTCACGACCTGATCTTGCATCAGCTTATCCTCTTCTGATTTTTTCTGATTTTTTTATAATTATTTTGTATTTTTATTTAATTATTTACTTAGTTTTCGGCCAATTTTAGTAATTACGCGTATTTTTATCTACACGTAAATACATGTAGGGTACACGTGAACATTCCTAAATATTATTTTGGTCATTCTAAAATTTTTAGTATACATATGATCTATCTCTACTAATTTATTAGTTATTATATTACACTTTTTACCTTTTCGGTAATTAGTAGTTATTATGCTTAAAATTTGAAAATTTTATAGTCTCCTATTTTACTATTTATTTTCTTAAATTTAAGTTTACGGGGTCATTTTTACTAATATTTCTCTCAATAGTTTATAATTTGGGTGTGATCGGATCCTTTAGCCGATCGCCCTAAACCTTGGGTTCTAAGTTCAATTCTACGGTTACTTGTCTGAACTTTGGGGCTTACAGCAATGCCATCCTACTAATAGTTCAAAATCGCCTACAATCATTCTTTTTTTTCTTCCCTTTAGTTCTCTCTCTCTCTCTCCTTCAAATACTTCTCACTATCTTCATAATCCTTCAGGTCACCTCACATCCATTCATTGGCCTCTCATTTCTCTCTCTCAAATCCTTTTTTTCTCACTCTAATCTCTCATTTGATCACCTTAAACACACTCTTTTCTACTTATTCTTCATCTCTCCTTCCATTCTTTTTTCATTTCACCCTATTCTCACAAAATCAACTCATCACTACATCTAGAAACCCTAACCTATCAAGTGTTTGATAAAGTTTCTCAATAGCTCCTCATATAGCTATAGGACCTACTCCACTCTATTATAACCATTGCCTTTGCACAACTCTTAAGAATGCACAATGCTTCAACAAATTTGAACATCTCGAGATGGATACAGGCATGTTTTATTACAAGAAGTCCTTGATGAATTCAAAATTCCTAAGTTGCAAGGAGTGCTTTTCAACCATATTTTAGACACTATCCGACTTCTGCATGAGGTAAATGACCTTACTATCAAATACTTCTATTATAATTTGTTGGATCATTTAGATGAAAATGGAAAGCTAGGCTTAAAAATGAATCCTAGTGATGAAGTCATTAGAGATGTTTTATACTCATATGTGTATGGACTAGGATTGAATTTAGGCTAAGGATATATGTAAAAGGAGGTTTAATGAGAGATTTCCATGGTCTTAGATTAGATATAAAAAATTTCATTCAATACCCTTCTATCAAAAGAATGAAAGGAGGTTTAATGAGCCCCTGCAATTTCAAGAAAGGAGATTCAATGAGCTTTAAATATGACTTTCAAGAGCACATGTATGAGGGATTTCAGGATTTCTACTCTCAATATAACCTCAACTACAGTTATCGAATTTGTCCTCCAACTCCTCCTCTAGCACTGAGGCTCATAGATGAAGGTGATCCTCCAGCTACTTAGTTACTTTGATTTGTTCTTTTCCTATGTTGTTTGAACTAGGCCTATGGTGTCTTTTACTATATTATTTTGGCCTTGGTTTTGTTGGCCACCTTTTTTTCTTTGTTTATTTTTTATTTTCATTGGATATTTTGACTATGTCCCATTTGATCAGATGCATTTTCTTTGCTATTTTTCATAGTTATTGTTAACTTCTCTTCATGAATTTTGATGATAATAAAAAGGATCTATTTATATATCTATTAAAATCCTCAAGTAAGTAAGATAGTATTTTATTTCTTTTGAAAGCACATGATAAACAAAGCTAAATGGATCACTTTCAAAGGTTAAGAGGACAAATCAAAAGGTTTGAGAACAATCTTTATCTACTACATCTCTCAAAATTAATTAGATTTTTTAATCCACTAAAGGCCCAGCTCTATCTATTGAATATGTTTGTGTAATATATTCAATACATTCTACTAAGTTGAATAAATCTAAGAGGATTAATCTTATGAAATTTTATTAAGGCATGTTTCCAAAATCTAAAGGAGATTATTTTATTGGACTTATACCATTTGCAAGAATATGCCCATATCATGAAAATCTAGAAAGGGAAGTTTTCCTTCAAAAGGCAAGATATTATTATATTGAGCAATGTTTAAGGGGAATATATCAAGAAGGTTGTATTTGCAAGCTCATCAAATTTCAAAATATGGAAAGCATATATTCTTTTCAAAAAGTACAAAATGAGGACTCCTTCCATAACAAACAGCACGATCAAACTTCTTATGAAGTGAAAGATGATATGAAATTATCTAAGGAAAGCTATGAAATTTATTCATGCACTCGAAAGAGAACAAATAAACAAGAAAATATTGACAAAAACATAAAAGCTTTAATTAAGTAGTAAAAGAAAATTTCTTCAAAGTGATTGTTTATTAAAATTCAAATTAGGGAAGATTGAAGGAAAGAATCAAAGACATTGGAAAACATTCCAAATATTCCTCAATTAGCCATTGCCAAGATAGTGTATATACAAAAGTAGCATTTTAGGAGCAAGTATTATCAAAATATACAAGTGCTACACTAAGAATTTTCAAAATCTTCTTGATTCAAATGCATTAGAAGATCGAACAAAGGATTATATTGTTTCTACAATATTTCCTTATTACATTATGTTTTTGAGAGGATCAATTGTATCATTTCGTCAGTATTTTTCTTCTAATTTGATTTGAGTATTTCACTTGAGTATGTGAGATTGACTCAGTTGTAACTCCATAGATCTATATGTTACCTTAAGGCAACGTTAAGTGAGTCAGAATAAGGACTTTATAGCTGTAATCTCTCAAGTATTTGTTATCATTGAAAGTGGATAGTGAAATGATTCTAGTATGGAATATGATAACAAAAATTTAGCATACGTATTCCATAATTATTTTATGTTATTTTGATTATTAATCTAGTAAATTTTTATAGTATTTTCAATTTATTTCATTTAATTTTTATTTTCATGGACTTAGAGATATATTTCACGAACTTTAAAGGATTTTTATCAAATTTTAAAGCTTAATTAGATGAAAGCATTGATCAAGGATTGAAGTAGAAGAATTTTGAGCAAGAAACGAAGTTTAGTGAAGAACATGGCTGTGGTCCTTGCCCATGTATCCTATGTCTACAAATTCCATGGAATTTTCAAAGATTTCAAACAAAGGGCAAGTGCATGTCCAAACTCCATAACCATGTATCTTGCTCATGGACTTGCAATGATTTGTGAATTTTCTATGTTTGTTCAGGAGAACACAGGTGAAGACTAAGACCGAAGACATAGTGATGGTCTATGCTCATGTATCTAACACCTCAAATTCCATAAAATTTTCAAAGATTTCAAATATAGTGTAAGTACATACCTAAACTTTACGATCATATACTTTACTAGTGGACTTCTAATGATTTGTCAATCTTCTATTTTAGTTAGGTTTTCCTTATAAATTTAGGTCTCACTCCTATAAATAGATATCTAAGCCTCGATTTGCAAAGAGAGCCCCCTTGGTAAGAGTTATAGGTTAGAACTATATTGAAGTTCTCTCTTATTTCTCATATATCTTTATTATTTTAATTATGTTGTTATTTTGAATTATTCTTAGTAGCTTTTATTGCAATAATTTCTTTTTATTCAATCTATGATATTATTCTTTGAAGATGTAATTATACTACCTATATTGTTGTCAAATTAGTATTTGCTCAAGTTATTAGTTTGATGTACGTGTTTGTTGTTTGAGATGTAAGTCCTTTAGTGAACAAACTTGTGTAATTTGAAGGAATTGAGTATGTTAAGAGATTAGATATTGATTTCTCTATATTAGGGTAATCTAATATGGCAAACCTAATAGTACGATCCAAATTCTTAATGCAATTTTGTGATGCTCTATTCAAAAGTGATTTGGGTGGAAAGGGTCTTAAGATTAGGAATTAGCTAGACACATATGTCTAGTTAATTTAGATTAGACATCTCTATGGTCTAAAGAGTAATTGAAAATGAAAGTTGTATAGAATTAGGTAGTAAATATCAACGATTGACTAAGAATTATGTATTCTTTAATTTAATTAAATCATGCTTATTTCATCTATTTAGTTTAGTTATTTTATTTGTTCTTATTTTATGTTACCGTTCCTTTTTCATCTTTACATCTTAATCATAATTAACCCATATTGTTAAGTTAGATAATTGGTGTATTAAGGTAAATTGCTAGTAATCTAAGGTCCTCACATTCGTGGTTTCTAGTAAGATCAACACTTAAACTCATAATTTGTTTTATCTATACTATAACTTAACCAAGTGTATTTACCTAATGCATATGCTTAATGTATGCAATCAAGTTTTTTATGCCATTGTCAAGGAACCAAAAGAGTAACCTAGTTAAGATATTAGCAAAAAAAACCTTAATTTCCTAAATATTTTAACATTCTTATAATAAATCTTTCTCATAGTTCTTTTGGTATTTTCTTTATTAATATGCTCTTAATAGGTAGAGTGTTGTTGTTCATCAATTAAGGAATTGCATTAAGGGATAGATTCAATGATCGAGCCAACGATGTAAAAAAACACTGTTCTTTTGGAGGTAGACCAAGTTTGATCTATTTCAATTTCAATTATGTTTGTTAGTTTATTCATGTATTTTGTTGTCTTATCATGAGTTAATTCTATCAAGTTTTGAAACATTAGTTAGTGTTTTCCTTGTTTGGATGATTTTTTTATTAAAAATAGTTATTGAACTTTGTTCATGCAATCATAATTAGTGAAGTTTTCATCTAATCTGATTGTTATTTGATCTATTTGTGTGCCTTAATCCATGTTAATTTTTATTTTTTTTAAAGCATTTGTAAGAAATGAGTCAAAGGGAATCAAAGTGATTTAATTTCAAGAATCAGAGAAAGAACATGACCAAAGTCCATGCCTGTAGACTTAGATCATGATCCCTTTGTAATTTATTTTAAGAATAAATTAAAAAAAAATTGATGGATGAGAGGTCCACAGTTAAGACCATAACCTTAGTCCTTGATCATAGTCTTACTAGGTTTGTAGTATTAAGGCAATGGGAAGAACCATAAAGCACATTTTACGGCTATGATCCTTGACCATTGACTTCTATAAATTCAAAAACCGTGGCTAAAAGCTTTCTCAACTCATTCTAAACGCACACACTCTTACTAAAACACATTTTGTCTTTCAATTTTTTCTTTATACCCGCACCAAAATCTCACAAATCTTCACTATCCAATCACTTGCACGTTGAATCTAAGGTATGTACATCATCTCTATACATTTATTTTCTTGGATTTGTTATGATTGTGCATAAAAATTGAATTTTTAGTTAGGGTTTCACGAAGAATAATGTAACTTACATGTATAAAAATCTTAGTTTCTAGGAGTGATTTAAGATAGATAATGTCATGAAAAGTGTTGTTTACTCATTATCTACTAAAAATCACTTGAAAAAACACATGCTTATTAAGGAATTAAAACTATGGAGATGTGGGGTTGTTTTCTATGTTAAAAGAAAGTGAAGGAAAGTGACAAAAAGGTGATATTAATATTGCTATTGGCTTGTGATATACACAATTCAGGTTATAAATATGGAACCTTATTGTTGATCAAAATTTTGTGTGCATAAAGTAATTTCTAGAGTTCATGAATTTTGTAATGTTAATTAAGTTTATCGATGTAAAATCCAATAATCCAACATGTTAAAGTAATTTATGTCAAAATTATGCGATTTGTGATTGAAGTAATTGCACATGTAATAGATTATAGAAAACAAGTTTGAAGAAATTATATATTGAATGCTAATATTCATGTCGATAAAGATTATGAATAAATATAGGATTTAATCTTGAATTAATCCTATGACATCGTTAATCCATGGTTTTAGAAAAATTAGCATTTTATCATACAATCTTTTGCTTATTCAAGATTTCCTAATGTAAGCCCTACTAACTTGCTTAAATAAATACAAGGATAGAAACCCTAAATCTTACTGGTCTTGTAGATTCAATTACCAACTTTATAAACTTAAACAACCCTAGAATATGAGAATTGACTAAGAACATCGATCTATTAGTAGAATCAAGCTCTATAGAGTTGATGATAGTAGAAAGCACTAAAATTAATAACATAAATTAGATCAGGAAAAGAATAAAAATTAGGGGATTAAAAATAATTTAACCTAATAAATACCTAGTAAAGAAACTTAAAGTTAATGCTATAACCTTATATATATATAATAAATTATAGAAGTTAGAAATTATTAACAAGTAGTGAAAATGATTATTTATTATAGGATAAAAGTTAAGACATTAATTATAAAGCATCTACTAAGGATTGAAGATGATAAAAAGTGATAAAAAGACCAAATTGTCCTTGACATAAAAGTAGGTAGTAAAAAGTAAAAATAGAATTGTAAATAGTAAACTAGTAATAAGGTAAGATAAATAAATAAGAAATAAGGATAAAAAGCATGATAATGACCCATGCCTCTTCCATATAATACATCGTCATGACATGTCCCCTAATAAAAATAGAGGATATATTTATAAAAGTAAATTAAGTAATAAAATAATCGAGAAAAATACTAAAACATGATAAAAGTATCCTATAAAATATCATAAGAAACTTAAAAACTATCAAATCAACTCTACAAATGTAAAAAAAAAAAAAAAAAACTAATGGCATGTCATAAAAATATCCAACAACTTGTTAGGAAAATAAATGAAAAATTATAAAATTTGGAAATATCATAAAACTATTAAAATATGTTGATAACTTTTTCAAGAATTCACCAAAAATTACACAATTGGCGAAAAAATGTTAAAAAATTAGTTGGACACATGTCTTAGGGTTACAAGCATATGGAAATTTTTCTATGAATTTATACTTATCAGAAAATAATTAAAATGTGTACGTAATATCATTAAAAATTCACCAAAATTTATACACTTGTCCAAAAATTATGAAACATTAACAGGAGATGTATAAAATATGAGGAATATGTATCTAATTTTCTATAATTTTTAGCCATATGTACAATTTAATATTAATTTTTGAAGATTATAAAAACCTCTCTCATAAATTCAAAAATTCACACTACTCAAAACAAACCTCTAAAATTTAGAGGAAAATTTATAGGGCTCCTCCATATTCCTCTTAAGATGTTAGATAAGGATAGAGTGGTGGTGGCTACTAATAGGTGATGGTTTTTACCTATTTGGTGATTTTGGTTTCAGTAATTTTAGAGCCTATAATTCATCTTGTTTCAAGGAGTCCTTTTACCTATAAGTATTCTATAACCATATATTCTTGTCGTAATTTTCCCATAATTAACTTTTCATGTTTGTTATTTTTTATGATTTTTGAACTTTCTACCCATTTTGTTAAAAAATGCCTATTTTAAACAAAAATCATAAAACCCTATCTAATGACTTTCTAAAATTTCCAATTCTTTTTTTTTTTGTAGTTTATTATATGTAATGTGATTTTTAGGTACCATGTTTGCTAAGTGTTGAAATATTTTCTAATTTTCTTGCTAAATTTTCACTTAAATATATATAATTCATAGTAAACATTATAATATACTAAAATTCTAGTAATAATTATTATTATTGAATTCCCTTCATTTTTAGCATTCTTATAGTGTTACTTTATCATTTATATTAATCTTGGTTGAATTACTTTATATTTTAACCTTTTCTTATATTAATTATATTATACTATGTTTCTATCCTTTACATATACCTACTATGCACATTCCCTTTAATATATCTATTACTTTTCATGAATGCCTACATGTAAATAAGTATAACCAATCATCTTATTTTACTTTTCTTGAAAATAAATAACAAAGTAATCAACCCATATGAATACACTCAATGTATTGTTATCTTGCTACATTATTATAAAACTTATCCTTAGTTTATCCTATCTTAAAAGAATGACTAACTAAAGGCTCATTTTTAGGTTTTCCTACAAAAGGTTTAGGAATTTTGAGCATATGTAATCCAAGTAAGTGGCTTACCTTACAGCAGTCTTAATTATGTTAACAAGAAGTCGTAAGCTATTATATTGCTTATGCTTGTAATTAGCTAATTGTACGCATGCTAAGTATGTAGATGTAATGATTATGGTAGGTGAGCCTACTTGCTTAACATGCTTTGTTTGTGCATTTAATACCTTGCTTAGAGATGATTGTACAGTTTAATCACCTCTTGAAATTGACTAATGTTATATTTAACCTTAATAATTGGTACATGCATTGCATGCTACACTATTGCATGATTCCTACCAACACCACTCATACAATGAGGAAATGTTGTGGTTTCCTTCTTTTTAACCTTATAGAATTAAGTGATAGTAGAGGAGGTCATTGTTTAGCATTGAAAAGTATCGTAGATAATCTAAAATGGGTAAAGAGGGGAGTAAGGAAATATCCATTGCATAACCTCAGATTGGTGGGAGATTAGATCCATGAGTGGTTGGCTATGGTGTGAAACTCTATGAAACTTAGACTAGAGTGTGGTTAATTTCTCTAGTCTCACGATGTACCAGTCAACATCGTGTAGATGATACTATGACTATTGTATTGTATCGCATTACATTACATTATACTCCAAAAGGACTTACTTGCCTTTCTTGTTTACATATAATGCTTATCTCTTGCCACTTATTAATCAAGTAGTTTTGCTTACACCCTTATAGTTATTCTTTTGTAGGTTAACCCTACAAAAGCTTTGGATGGGAGCAACAAGTAAGGTTCAATCAATGGAAGCTAACAAACCACTCTACTAGGCTATTAAAATAGGAACTTTAAGATAAAAGAAACATTGTTCTTCAAGGTTATTGGTATGCATGTTTCGCTTCCACTAAATACTATTAGCTTAGATGTAAAGCCTTATGTATATCAATGGTATAATGGTAACTATGGGCTTTATGCTATCATTAACCATTGGTATATGTGACTGGATTCTTACAATATAGGCACTTAAGGTGTGACATGTATGTTTCTTAATTAGTTAACATAGTAATAAACTAGGAATGAATTTTTAGTCTTATGAGATTCTTAAATTAGCTATGTAAAATGAATTGGTTTCTTTTTATCATAGTTGAATTCTTTTCCTTTTTAATTTTAGACCATCTCAAAAGTAAAGCATGTAGTGCCCAAGAATTTAAGAACCATCCCTACACTTTCCCGTCTAACATTTCATTACTCTTGGCAATGGAAGAGGTATCTTTGCTTGTCTAAGAAGGAAATTTTCCAATTCATGTACTTGAGTTGGGATTCGATAGTCCAAGCTAGCTACAACGCTAAAGTTTAGCAGTTAATTGAGTTTAGAGGATAGGACTAGCTTTTGGCGATCAATGAGCCAATGTATAAGGAATTAACATTAGAGATATTAAGCACTCTAAGGTTAGCATTTGATAATATAGAGTTTAGTAGATAGAATACTCTATGCTTTATGTGGAATAGTCAAGAGGTGACCATGTCATTTGATGAGTTGGTTGTTATGATGGATATTTACTTTATGAATTATGTTAAGACTCAAGAGTATATAGAGCTACCATTTAAGCTACCTTAGGGGGTTTATGAATCATTTGTCTTAGCTGATTTAACTCATGAAGGAGGGGCCTATAACCTAGGGAAGTCTAAGGCTTCTAAGTTGAGAGATCTAGCTCTTCAACTAGTGCATTACATTTTAGCTAGGGGATTTATAGGAAGAAAGAATAGTCAAAAGGGTAATAAATGAGAGGGATATTCTATATTTGCATAGTATTGCTAATTGACGTCTTATAAATTTGCATGTTAGGATGGCTTGGTTCCTTAAGAACCAGGCTACTAAGTGTCATTCAGGTTTTATTTTTGCAAGTCCCTTTGTCACTTGATTGGTAAGAAATACCCCTCATTTTCATGATATCCTTGGCATGCTAGAATTGAATCCCCCTACCCCTTTGAGTTATGAGTCCATTAGGGCTATGAAGCTTCCTTTAGCACCTAAAGGTCTATTTCCTGAACCTTCTATTAAGGCTACATCTTTGTCATCCCAGTCTCAATCTAGTTCATCATATTCTTTAGTGTTTGGTATGATCAAGAGAATTATGATGCAAATACTGAAGAGGTACAGATCTTGTTGCATAAGATTGATCGCCTTAAGGTTAGACAAGATGCACTCTTTGCCTATCCGGGAGTCCAGTTACCACCATCATCTTCTATGTTAGTCCCAAACTTAGATGAGGAGATAGCCAAGGAAGAGATCAAGAAGGAGGATGAAGAGGATAAGGAGGAGGATGAAATCATATTCTTTAGTGTTTGGTATGATCAAGAGAATTATGAAGAAACTACTGAAGAGGCACAGATCTTGTTACATAAGATTGATTGTCTTAAGGTTAGACAAGATGTACTCTTTACCCATTCGGGAGTCTGGTTACCACCATCATCACCTATGCTAGTCCTAAACTTAGATGAGGAGATAGCCAAAGAAGAGATTAAGAAGGAAGATGAAGAGGATAAGGAGGAGGATGAAGAGTGATCTTTCATTTGCACTTTCTATTCTTATTTAAAGACTTGATTTGATTTTTCTTATTTTTGGATGACTGCACCCCTAACTTTTTTACTATTACTCTTTTTCTTTAATTGTTTAATCTTTTGATATTTGTAAGTTCTATAAGTAGTAACAATTTGGTAATTAAATTAGAATAAGTAGTTTTATTTAGTTTATTTTATCTAGTTAACTTCTTCTTTTTGTTTTCTAGTTAGTTCGTTTTGTTAGATGGAAAGAAAACCACACACTTAATTGGATCGATGGAATTCAAATTCTAAACTTCACATTTTTCTCAAAGAATAATGCAAAAACCAGGGAAGTCCTAGTTATTTACCTTTGTTATTTTTATTTTTATTTTCTCCTACTTTCAGTTTTGATTTGCATTGTTGATATGTACATTGAGGATAGTTTACAACTTAAGTATGGAGGGGAAATATTAGATTATGTATGTTGTAAATTAGACATACACTTATACTTTTGAAATATATCTTGAATTAGGATTTTTTTCTTTTCAAAAATGCCTAAATCCTTTATGAATTTAGAATGCTTTGTTAAGTTTGAGTGATTAAATCCTTATGATCAAGCACATTTTTAAATAGGTGCGTAAAAGAAGAAGTGTGTAGTCCCTTAGGTTTGAGGACTTGTTTAAGGGGGGTTATGTTTATAAGTTGAAAAGACCATATATGGATTCAAATAAGCACTTCGCGCTTGGTATGAGAGATTTACTAAATTCCTCAACAAAAATGGATTCAAAAGAGGACAATTAGACACAACACTATCTATAAAATATTTTGATAATGATTTATTGGTGGTACAAATTTACATAAATGATATTATCTTTGGTTCCACTAATGAATGTTATAGAGGGGAATTTTCTAAGTTAATGTTACATAAGATCTACTAATGAATGTTATAGCAATAAAATTTTTTCTTGGAATCTAGATAAAACAAACAAAGGATGGAATTTTTATCCACTAAGAAAATTATACAAAATAAATCATAAATAAATTCAGATTCTAAACTGCCAAAGGAGTGCCACTCCCATGTTAGCCTTAAGAAACACTAGAACTAGATGAATTAGGTAAGAAGGTAAATGAGAAACTCTATAGAAGTTTAATTAGATCATTATTATATTTAATAACCTCTTACCTTGATATTATATTTAATGTATATATTTGTGCTCACTTTCAAGTGAAACTAATTGAGATACACTTGGCTACAATAAAACATATTTTTAAATATCTATCTTGTACATATAAGCTGGCAATCTAGTATCCGAAAAATCATAACTTGAATTGATCAAATATTCAAACATAGATTACACAGGTTGTAAAATAGATAGAAAAGGTATGTTTAGAACTTACCAATTCTTAAGGGACAAGTTAGTTTCTTTGTCATTTAAGAAACAAAACTCAATGGCTTTTACTACAGTTAAAGCAAAGTATGCATCAATTGCAAATTGTTGTATATAGATACTTTAGATCAAACAACAATTTTTTTGTTATCGTATTTGACGTGTCCAAGAGCTAAGTTAATCACTAAGGTTTACTAGAGGAAGTAGTGACCGGGTTGGTCTTTTGAAGTATCAAAGAAAGAGGGAATGGATAGGTCGGCAAACACAGTAGCTTCCATGAAGTTGCTCACAGGATATAACACACTAATGATCATAACATGACTTATACTTAATATGTTGTGTTTAGTTGTTTGGCTATTTTGTTTATGAGTGGTTTGAATGTTTGCATCTAGAGTAGTGTAAAGAAAGGCCTTGGGGCTAAGGCATGGAGATATGAATAGAAAGAATACTTCACTTAATATGATGCACAAGCTAATACTAAGGTACACTTGCCACTAATCTCAAGCTATTTGGTAAGACTAGATAAGAGGGTGAAAAATGAGATGTGCTTGGAGAAGGTTATCTTGTAAGAATATTCATTAGTTTACAAGGTGTAAGATGATTGTGGCTACAATAAAAAGGACTATTTATAGTAAGTCCTTTAAGGGAACAATACAATAATGGAAAATTACATAAAGGATAATATAAGAAAGAGTTCCTTAGTATATACGAAAAGAGTAAATATGACAAGCGACAAAAAGCAATGTAGTACAAGTGTTAGAAAAGTAAGGGATAGGTAGCGGCTTATCAATGGGGCGACTATTGTTGAGTAGCATTGAAGGCTATTGAGATGATTGGGTGAAGCTACAACTTAGTAGGATTGAAAAGGAGAGCTTGGCGTATAGGGACCTTGGACTCGACATACAACAGGTCAGCGATTAGGCAGGAGTCCAAGCAGAGCATTGTATATGTGAGTTGTGGTTTGGTACTTGATAGGTTAGCACTCAATAGGTCGGCAACTATGTAAGAGTCCAAGTAAAGCAGCGTATATCTGAGCTGGGGCCTTAGAGAGTTCACCATAGCTCTTCCATGTATGAGAAGTCATCTTCGACAGGTTAATAAAAAGGTATCCTCCTTATAAGGGATTATAGGCCTTAGAGACAAGCATGAGTGAGAGGTCTTAAGGTCAGTGATTCATCAGTTTGCCAGGGTTGTTGAAGATTTACCTCAAATCTTAGTCTTCTTCTTCTTTCGACACAAAGGGCGTCGGGTCAGTGATGTTAAAAGTTAGAGACACTTTGTATTCTTTAGGTAGTTCTAGCTCATAGGCGTTGTCATTGATTCGTTGGAGGACTTTGAAAGGGCCATTTGACCTGGGAGATAACTTGTTCATTCTCTTCCTTAGGAATTACTTCTTGCTAAGGTGAATCCAAATAAGGTCTAATGGGCTATAAATAATTAGCCTTTTACCTCGGCTTTCTTACTCTCTTTGTTGAGCTACTATTTTGGCTAATTGCTCAACAACCTTCAGATGTAGTATTTGAAACTCCTTGGTGCATTGCAAACCTGACCGACTTTCTCCTTGAGAGCTGGAGTTGGTAATCATATCTAATGGTAAGTTCAGGTTAAGTCTGTAGACAATCTCAAAAGGTGACCTTCCTATCAAGCTATGGGTGGAGCGGTTGTAGGTGAACTTAATGATGGGTAAGCATAGATCCAAATCATGTAAATTCTTCCTAATAGTATCTTGAAGGAGATTCCTTACGATCCTGCTCACAAACTTAGTTTAGCCATCTATTTATGAGTGACAATAAGTACTGAACACAAGCTCAGTGCCAAGCTTCTTCCATAGTGTTTGCTAGAAGAAGCTTATGAACTTTGAGTTACAATATGAGACAATACTTCTTAGGACACCATGTAGCCATATGATCCCCTACAAAAAGAGGTTAGCAACAAATAAAGCATCATTGGTTTTGTGGCAAGGGATGAAGTAGCTCATGTTATTGAACCGATTAACCATTACCATAATAGAATCATGTTTCCTAGGTGTTCTAGGTAAGCCAAGTATGAAATCTATGCTTAGATCATTCCACAATCGCTTAGGTATTGGTAGAGGTGTATATTTTCCATATAACTCCTTTTTTCCCTTGGTTCGCTTGTATACCTTACACTCTTCAAGAATTTTACACACATCCTTCATCATTCTAAGACAATAGAATTGTTCTTTCAACAACTCGGTAATTCTCTTCTTGCCAAAATGGTTGGCTAAGCCTCTACCATAGGCTTCCCAAATAAGTAATTCCTTAGTAGAACTATTCGATACACAAACTTGTTTTCCCTTCATCAAAAACCCTTAACTCAGATAGAACCCACTCACTACTCCTCCAATGTTGCAATTAGCCACTAAGGGTCCAATGTACAGATCTTGTTCATAATGATTAGGTAGAGTACCAAACCGAGGTATTATAACTTCCCTTCTTGTATTTGATGATGTAGCAAAAGGTTTCTAGATACTTGACCCACTTAACATTGTGTAAAGAGAGTTTTTACTATCCTTTGAGATGCTTAAAAGATTCATAATCTATATAGATAATGAACTCTCTTGGTAGTAAGTAATGTTACTAATTTTGAAGTGCTTAGACAAGGGCATATAACTCCTTATCATATGTCTAGTAATTCAGTGTGGCATCTCTGAGCTTCTCATTGAAATATTCAACTAGACAGTATTCCTATATGAAAACAACTTCAATACCGACCCATGATGTGTCACAATTTAGCTAAAAAACCTTGTTAAAGTTAGGTAATATTAGCATTGGGGTAGAAGTTAACTTGGATTTAATATCCTTGAAAATCCCTTGAGCTTTCTTGAACCATTTGAATTCAAAGTAATTTGGTCAGCTTAGTTAATGGGGCAACTATGGAAATAAATTTTCGAATGAATCTTTAACAAAACGAAGCTAGACCATGAAAACTCCTTCCTTCAGTAGCATTGGTGGGCGTTAACCATTTAACAATGGCTTAGACTTTCTTGTCATCAACCTTAATGCCTTTACTAAAGACATCATATCCGAGGAGTACTACCTCGCTCTAATAGAACATGCATTACTTCAAATTACTGAACAATTGCTCAATACGAAGGATATCAAATACAAATCTTAAGCGCATGACAAGAGAAATGAGGTCAACATGGTATACCAAAATATCATCAAAGTAGACAACAACACACTTACCAATCAAAGGTCTCAAAATATGAGAAATGAGGGTAGTCGTGGCTGAACTACACTGGAGGCTACTGAGGTGATTAGGTAAAGCTACAACTTGGTAAGATGGAAAAGGAGAGCTCGGCATATCAAGACCTCGGACTTGGTACTTGGCAAGTCGACAATTGGATAGGAGTCCAAGCAATGCATTGTGTGCACAAACTGTGGTTTAGTTTTCGGTAAGTAGGCAACTGTACGGGAGTCCAAGTAGAGTAGTGTATCCAAGCTAGAGCCTTAGAGAGTTTGCTCATAGCTCTTCCACGTATGAGAACTTACCTTTGACAAGTTGACAAGATAGTATCTTCATGAGGAGTTGTAGGCCTCGGAGGTGGGCGTAAGAGAAAGGTTCGGAGGTCAACCCATCAATATTGATTTGAAAAGTATCCCTATAAAACGTGACAACATAGGTATAATTAATTTGACTAAGAATCTTGTGTATCATTCATAATCTAAACACAAAAAAGTAAGGCACCACTTTATTAGAGATCATATTAATGATGGGGACATAAATCTCGAGTTTGTATCAATTGATAATTACTTAGTTGATATATTCACAAAGCCCTTGATGAAGTAAATTTTGGATATATACAAAATGAGATTGGCATATTCTATCCCTTATGAGTTTTGTTGGTGTATTCTATTAAATAATAATTATGGTAAAAAAAAAAATTGAGAGGGAAGCATACGTGCATTTTGTGTTGATTTTAAACAAAGATTTCCCTCATATCTTTAAAAAGTTTTTTTTTTCTTCTTAGCAGTTACCATTTCAATTTGCCTATATTTGCTACATTCGTATTTCCCCCAATGATGAGCATGGAAAATGTATCATCATTGCTCTCTCTAATAACTTCTTGCTCAACATCAAATCACATTCCATCTTTTTCTCTCTCTCTTAAATCTACACTACACTACCTAATTGGTTACAAACCACTTCTTCTTCTCTCCCATTTACTCAACCAACTTTCTCTCTCTCTCTTTCTCTCTCTCCACTTACGTTCTTCTTTATAACCACTGCCACTCCTTCTTAAAAGATGACTAATGACATAAAAATCCACTAGCATTCTCAAGAAAGGCTTCAAATCAAAGAAAGACCCAATTAATACATTGGAAAATCCATAAGAATTGGATAATTTGTCCTCTAATTTAGAGAAAACTTAGCACTACCTAAGCCTCAAACCAAAAAGCAATAAGCTAAAAACACCCAAAGATTTGATAAGAAAGGTGAGAAAGGCAAAAAGAAGAAGAAGCTTAGTAGGGTAGAAATCAGAAAGCTTGTAGTTAGAGTAATGGAATCAACTGATGAATTAGATAGATTTGTAAACTAATGGCCATGAGTAAAAGTCAAGTTTTTAGTGAAATTACAAATAGAACATGGAAACATGATGGAAGAGAAGTGTTTATACTTGATTGTAGACTACTAAAAAGACTTCTACACAAATTGGTCATAACTTGCTACTACCTAAGAAAGGAAGTATCTCATCTATTTCAAAACAAGATGCCTTAATCATACTTGCTATGATAAAAGGAAAGAAAGTAGATGTAGTAAGCCAAATTATAAAACATGCCTTTTTAACTAGGGCTAGGAGAGCATACGGAAATCCTTTAATGAAGTTGTTTAAGTTTAAGAAATTGAAAATACCCTCTATTGCTAAGAGACAACTACCCATCAAAGTGATAAGTAAAAACAATGTTAATCACATGGGGATTAAAATAAGTAACAAGATTTAGTACATTAATGACTAGGTAGATTATGTACATGGCAAGCATAAGAAGTATAATTACCTAAGACTCTGTTTGAGGGGTAGAAATCTAAAAAAGAGTTAGAAAATACATCACATAATACATTAGAGGAAAAATCAGAGAGTAGTGAAGATGCTCTTAAGAAGCCAAAAGAGAAGAAGGCTGTCAAATTAAGGATAAGAAAAGCAAACTCTACAGTTTAAGAATTAGATGGATGTTTTAGATAGATGAAGAAAAGGAAAGAGAGAGAGTTTTAGATTTAGAGGATGAATCGAAGGATTATGAAGAATGGGAACTTGTAGGGAAGAGTTTTGAGGGAGGCTCAATAAGTGGCATTTCAAAAAGAAGAGGTGGAAGAAATCATAGATAGGCAGTTCACTACCTTTGTGAACATGATGAAGACGTAATTTGAGAATGGATCTGACACTCCAACTACTGAGATTCCATTTGTACAACACTCATCCCCTTCATCCCTTATACCTACGTAACTTGACATTTCCATACAAACCCAAAATCTTGATAAGCTTAAACATCACATCACCATCTCCTCCTTCCAACATTGTTTAGCCTGATCCAACTCCAAAGGACTTTGCTCTTCTTCATTTTCCAACAAACCAGGTTCTGTATCTTCTCTAAAAACAGGTTCAACCCTTACCTTCAAGAAGAATCAAGAAATCCTATCCTAAGAAAATAAAAATGAATTAATTCTCTATTCATGATTGTAGGCTATATGTTTAAAGACTCATTTTTCTTTTTGCTGTCTTTTTATGTGTCTATTATCTTTTCTTAGGACTATCTTTTATTCTCTACCATTACTTTATGAGTCTACTATTATTTGTTTCTAAGTTTTGGAAAAATTGTTTATCTATCAATGACATTGTTCTATCTTGGTTGTCATGTCCCTAGTGTTAATTTCATAAACTATTTTGTGCCATGTATGGCACTTTGTAGAAAATTTATCTTATGGTTTTATGATTCTTATATTATCATAGCACATATTTAATTTATTTGAGGGGATAACATTGTTAAGGGGGAGGAATGTGTTTTTTTTTAGATGATAATAAAAAGGGAGAGAGTAAAGACAAGTAAAATATTTGATTGAATGATGTATGCATATACTTAAGAATTTAAAGACCATGGTTGAACTATTTTTCTATCATGAATAAGTTGCAAGAACTTTATATAGACACAAGGGTTTCAATATTTTACTTAATGTTTTATTATCATCAAAAAGGGGGAGAATGTTAAGTTTTCTTCATGTATTTTGATGATAACAAAAATGATGGATATGTCTATTAAAATCTTCAAATGTGTAGGATGGTATTTTATTTTATTTTTCTTTTGAAAGCATATGATAAACAAAGCTAAATGTATCACTTTGAAAAGTTGAAAGCACAAATCAGAGGATGTATCAAAAGGTTTAGAAATAATCTTTATCTATAATATCTCTCAAAATTAACTGGATTTTGTAATCTACTAAAGGCCTAACTCTATCTATTTAATATATTTAGGTAATATATTCAACACATTCTACTGAGTTGGATAAATCTATAAGGATTAATTTTATGAAATTTTATTAAGGCATGTTTCTAAAATCTAAGGGGAAGTTCTTGATTGGACTTATACCATTTGCAAGAATATGCTGATACTTTTCAAAATTTGAAAAGGGAGGTTTTTTTTCAAAAGGTGGGATATTATTTTATTGACCAAAGTTTAAGAGGAATATATCAAGAAGGTTATATTTGTATGCTCATGTTATTTCAAAACATGGAAAGTATATATTCTCTTCAGAAAGTACCAAATGAGGACTCCTTCCATCGTAAATAGAAGGGTCAAACTTCTTATGAAGTTATCAAAGAAAAGTTATCAAATTTATTTATGCACTTGAAAGGGAAGAAAATAACAAATAAATCTTGACAAAAATGTGAAAGCTCTAATCAAGTAGAAAAGAAAAATTCTTTAAAATGATTATTTATGAAAATTGAAATCCAAGAAGATTGAAGGAAAGAATTAAAGACATTGAAAAACATTCCAAATATTCCTTAACTAGCCATTACCAAATATTCCAAACATTCCAAACATGAAACTTGGAAAATATGACTTAGGAAGTGACGAAACAAAATGGTCATAAGCAACATAGGTTATAGGTACAATTACATAAAATAATCGTAGTTGTTTAGAATAGGTGGATTGGGGATTCTAGAAATATTCTTGGACTTAAATAAATATTCATATAGGGTTGCAAAAGTTAAAAGAAATACCTACTAAAGTTTATTTTGTAAAATAAAGTGGGAAAATATTGAATTTAATAAAAATGTAATTTTATCGGTATTGCTCATTTTTATCGAAAATGCATGATTCAAGCTTTAATAATTAATAAGTACTTAGAGATAAATTATTTGTGCAACAAAGTAAATAAAAGACATGGAAAAATAACTAAGAATTATGTAATGTGTAAAATACACTTTGTGTATAATGTATGTACCCATAATAAATTAATACTTATATACATATATATATATATATATATATATATTATATGCTAACCTAACTAAGCTAAATAATAAAAACAATAAAACTATTCCGAAGACAACTTTCCAAAGAGGTTTTAGGTATGGCAAATTAAGGTCATAGTAAGAGGAGCAATACTTTGGGGAACGGTTGCATAATTGCTTGAGGAAGTAAGAGGATTTTTAGGGAGAAAACACTTGCAACCTTGGAAATTGCTCCGACTAACCATATCCATTAGTATAAAAGTAAAACCATGTTTCTATACATTATTTTGGGTGAACTCTAAGTCCAAATAATAATAATAATAATAATTAATTAAGAACTAAAGAAGGCATGAAGGAGAAGTTAGGAAAACTCATAGAATAATATGTTGCAAATTTAGGTATATGTGAGATCGGGAGTATACACATAACTTGAGATGCAACCATTACCATAGGTTGAAGGAGCATCCTTAGAAAGGCTCTATTAACACACTCCAATAGCCCCTTGGTAGCTTAAAGTTTCGATTTCGATAGGTGTTTAGGTTTCTTTAATAAAATTCTAAAAATAGCAAACGATGTCTAAAAATTATGAAACTTGGTTTTCCTAAGTATTTTCAAATGAGGAATTTGAATATCAAACTAGATTTTCTAGATTCAAAGTAGAATATAGGTTCGTTAAGAAATGTTGCCTAAAAACGAATTTTGTCACAAATTTTAGAAATAGTAAATGGTGTAATCTTTACTCCAATTTTTGTATATAAGTTTCTCAAAGGGTCTATTTTAATGTTGTGTAAACATTTTTGAAAAACTATGAATTTGTACTTTGGGTATTTTTATTCTCATACAGAAAAAGGAGCTAGAAGTGTAGGAAATTAATGTTTCATAAGGTAATTTAGTTTGCATGTGTTATATTTTGGTTGTAATTGGAGTTTTGAATGCTGAACTATTCTGGTGGAGTGTGGAAATAAGGGAGTTGCTGTTGGAATCAAGTAATTTGATGATTCAAGAAATGTTAGATACATGTTAAAATATGAGTTAGAATGTAAGTTACAATGTTAATCAGATAAAAATATAAAATAAAGCCATATATTGAACCTAGATCAAGAAGTTGTACCAAGGGGTTGGTTGTTTTGTATATATATATGTATTTTTGAAATAATTCTTTATGTCCTTCATATGCACTTAGCTATAAAGCAAACCTAACTGATATATTCATAGTATTATAATAATTAGATATTTAGCAAGTGCTATATTAAGATCTCTTACTTAAAACTAAAATGATGCAGTAAGGAAATAAGATCTAGAAGTGTTTATGTAATAGTCAAGTGGTCAAAAGCTATGTAAAAAAATATCTAGAACCAAAGTTGTTTTAAAAAGAATAATGCTAGGACTAGAACCCCAAAGTATAAATAAGTTAATAATCTTAATTATACTTAACCTATATTAACTTGAGTGTCATACAAGTATTGTTTAGGTGAAGTGGACTTAGAAAGGGCTTTGAACGCAAGAGTAAGCTTTGGGAATTTGCTAAGTAGCTTAGGTAAGTGTATCGCATGAATTCTAGAGTAAACTTTATCTACTCCTAACTTATGTAACTATAATAAATGTATTTGATCTTGTATGCAAAGGTGATACGATTGATGAACAACCAAAAGGAATTTTGATTTTCTAGATGTAAATGTTGCCAAATGACTCATGTTTTGTGAATGTATTACATGTTGCTAATAGGCTATTGTTTAATATTATGATGCTTGGTTCTGTACTAACATGGCTCAAGATTAGGTACTAACCTTGCCTCTTAAGGTGCTCACTTAAGTGAACTCGATATTGATGTTTTAGAAATGAAAACATAAGTAAGATAAAGTGAATGCCTAGACAATAAAAAAGATGAATAAGCTTGCTTGTGTAGTTTGATTGTTACTTGGTTTTTCTTAACATACAGTTGATGCATTTATAGCATGGCATGAAAAGAAGCTATGGGTCAAATATTCTAAAAACTATAATTTCACTTGGCTAAGCTTTATTTTAAAAACTTGATTTTTATTTAGCAAACAGTTTAGTAACTAAGAGCTTGAATCTATAATACAAAAATCTTGATTTGCAAAGGCTAGTTTTTGAGCATAAAGGATTGTATAGCTTAGGCTAGATTGAGTTTATTAAACTCTATTCTAGGTTTCTAGACTTTGGTTTGTGTCTAGATGCTCGAATTGAAGTCAACCACTTAGATTAGGACTAAGGCTAGGGATAGGCTAGGATATCGATACTGTTGATGATCAAATTTCACCCTAAAATATTACTTGACCATTCAACTAATGAGAAGGCCACTAATTCTATACTTGGTTGATGCTAACTAAGACTTAATCCACTTAATAGGCCTTGAAGCTTAGCTTGTTAATATGTTTGATTTGAATGTAGGAAAGTGGTGCGAATGGTTATGATTTGGTACAATCTCATTATATAATCTCCTGTTATTCCTATATTTTAGGTATGTGCTTTATTACAAGATCTCTATGTGGCTTACTACTAATGATTAATTGCTATTTTAGACACCTAATGTTTGCTTATAAATACAAAGAGAAAGCATTGTAAGTACTCTCTTAAGACCTTTAACTTTACATTTAGTCACTTATTTCTCTTAAGCACTTATTGACTTAGGCATCAAATTGGTTACATCGGACTAATCCTGGTACCATTTAGCCTTTTGTATTTTTGTACGAACAAAGTCTTACCTTGTATCTCTGCTAAGAATAAAGTCTTACCTTAAAATCATTCGACAACATTTGGCACCGTTTTTTTTTTCATTACACACCGACATAGCAAAGACACGAATGATGAAAAGTATAGGTGTTGTTTCTTCACACCATCACTAAGCGGGGGGAAGTAGGCATATTGATGAATAGCACTTGGTTAGGTTGGAGCAACTTTGTCTTGACTTAGCTAAAGAAAACCAAGAACTCAGCAAAAAACATGATGAGATCCTTAACCTTCTCCATCAAAATGTCTGCCTAAATAAAAACCAAAAACACAGTGATAATAATGCCAAGAATAGTGGTGATTTAATCTATCCTCTTGAATTACCAAGAAAGCAAGTTGAAGTTACACTGGGACCTTCGACACTTACTCTTAAGAAAAGTGACGAAGGAAAACAACCACAATAGATGAACCATACAAGACTCTTGTATGTTAGTACCCTTGTTACAATGAGTAAACATTTCCAAATAAAGAAGAATCCTTTCATCCTTGAAATTTTGGATAAAGTAATAACACGTTACATCAAGCTGCTACAATTTGAGACTTATGATGAAACAAGAGATCCTAAAGATCATCTTGAATATTGCCGCACCTTAGCTATGCTATACTTTTTAAGTGATGCAGTGGATTACCAGGCTTTTTCATTAACATTGAGGAATGCGGCTAATACATGGTTCAAACATTTGAAGCTAAACACAATCTTGTGTTTCGAAGATTTGGTATAAGTGTTCCCACAACACTTCCTTACAAGTAAGCTTCCACTTAAGAATTTTTCTACCCTTAACACCATAAAGAAAAAATCAAACGAGTTTATCAAGGACTATTTGGCTAGATTCATGGTCCAAATGGTCTAGATTCTGAAGCTAGACATGAGTGTTGCTCTCAACATAGTTATTGATGGAGTTAAGCCCCATGGAGACTTTTTGAAGTCTCTAGTAAAAAATAAGCTGAAATCTTTTGCTGGGTTTAAGGTGAAGGCTACATCTTATATTCATTAGGAAGACAAAATTAAAGCTTACTGAAAGGTTGATCAAAGTAGAGGAGATCGAAAAGGCAACAAGAAGAAGAGTGAGGTCATTGTGTAGGCTTTAGGTGCTATGGTGTAACCACCGCTCAAGGTTAATTAGATTACCTCCATTTAAGCTTAATGTGACTAATGAAAGTGTTTTCTAAAAACAACTGAGGTCATAAAAGCTTAAGGACCTTTAGAACCTACCATTTTTGCATAACTCCACATTCAAGGACCGACAAATAATTAAGCAAAATGAAAAAGAAAAAAAAAAGAAAAAAAGAAATGATAGCTCGTGGTTCCTTTTCCTTTGTAATTCTATTAGTTATAGACATAGATTTGTTGTAAATAGATTTTCAGTTTGTTTTATAAACTTTATTGTTAATAGCATTTTTTTTTTCTCTTTTTCAAACCTCGTAACAATATTATCTTTGTAATATATTCTAGAACTTGGCTTACTCATCCAACTCCATCTATTTTAGAGAAAGGTTCGTCAACAACCCATCAATTTTAAGCTCGTTTTGGATTAGTGACTTCAACAATTCAACCTAAGGGAACAGAAAATCATCACCAACCAAATTAGGCCTATTCTACCACTTCCTAGGGTAAGGATTGAGATAAACTTAATTAGGGCCTTAACTAGTTTATGGGAACTCAAGGAACTAGCTTTTCGAGTTGGACCTTGCCTAATCAATCCAATACTTGTAGAATGTACTCAATTACTTTAAGCCCTTCCCTTAGAAGACCCATATACTTTAAACTTAGAAGTCAACCTAGTAAACATATTTTTGAATTTCTTAGGAGTCAGAAAGGTTGAAGTAAACAAGCCCATAAAAAGCTGCAATAGGAACGGCATCAAATTAGAAGAATTAAAAGCCTAGTTCACAACTAAGCCCAACTTTAACATATGGGCCATCTTTTGTGACAATCTTAAAGACTAGAGATAAAACATAATTAAGGCTTTCATCCTAGTGGCATTCGGGACTCTTCTATTCCCTAATGGAAAGTTCCTCATCCACTTTAAGCTCCTAGAGTTAGTAGGCCAATTCCTCGAAGGTAAGTCTTACATCTTAGTTTTCCCGCATAGCAAATTAAAAGCCTAAACATCTTGAAAAAGAAAAACAATGCCACACTAAAGACTAGTATAGAATTATTAAATGTTTGGTTTGTATGCTACATGAAATGTTTTAGGCTTAACCTAATTCAAGGAGAATTCACCTATAAGACTGACTTAATTTATTCATTTGTTAACAAAGTCCATCTGCCAGAAGAGAAGTCCACTTACTATTGCGTTGAGGTCTTGCAGAATTTCTAAGTTGTTGATATGTTATGGATAGCCAAGTGGAGCAACTTTAAAAGGGTAATCCTAGTCTGTAAATGTTATCAAGCAATCCATTTGATTGGGATGAAATGGTGTGCAAGCTATTACCTAAACAACATGATTAGGTAGATTGAAGGGGGATTCAAGTTATAATCTATAAGCCCCCACTAAATATTACAACCTTAGATTACAAAGATCTTTAGCTGCCAATGCCACAAAAGATGTCTAAACATTAAGTGATTAAGCAACTGTGGGAAACAAAGACTATCAACTCTAACCTTGATTTAGGAGAATGGATGGGAGAAGTAGACAAGTACAAGGTCACCAAAGAGTATATGTATGATCAACTCCATAAAGTAGGGGAGATCCAATATCGATCACCAGAGGTTATATAACTTGCACTAATAAACTAAACTCTGAAATCAAGACCTACATGGACTAGGTACAAGCTTGTATATAAATCATCTATGAAGAGCATGACATGTGGGAAGACCACTTTCAATAATCTAAATAGTGTTCTTAGGCCGTAGAATATTAGTTGAAGATGACCTAAACGATGTTAACCTTGAAGTCATCAATCCTACTGAGCTAAGGTTCCACTCTTTAGAATAAACAATGGGAAAGATTGCAAACTAGTTAAGCTTCTTCACTGATAATATTCCTTTGCTTAGATCCACAGCACCATCAAATGAGGAAAGCTCAAAGGCTCAACATAGAAAGAATGTGGATGCCCTACCCCCTGAAGTAAAAGAGGCCTATCCCAACGTTAACTTGGCCTTCAAATCTTTTGAGATAGAAGGGGTTTATCTAAAGGTAAACTCGACTTTTGAGCCCAACACTTACTCATTCTCAGTTAACATGAAGCCAGAAGCTGACCAAGACAAATTGAAAGAATTGAAGAGGCGATTGACCGAACAAATTACTAAAAAAATGAAGATACTTGAAGGTTATGATGGCTTCGAATAGGCTAGTATTATAGATTTTTTTGCTTATGACAATGGAAATTTTCCTAAAAAGTTCAAGGTACCTAACTTTGAGAAATACTATGGGAATGGCTACCTTAAACTATACACTAGGTCAAACGTATGAAAGATGGGAAAGTATGTACAATACGAATAACTCATGGTGCAAATTTTCAAGATAGCTTAACAGGCCTTGCTTTAACGTAATACACCCATTAAGATCTGAATAAGGTGGACACATGGGAGAAACTGGCTAGGGCAATCTATGAATAATATAAATTTAATGTTGAGGTGGTACCAACCATAATGGACTTGGTTGCCCTAAGAAAGAGGTACAATGAGTCATTCAAGGAGTATACCTAAAGATAGAGATCCCTAGCTGCAAGGGTATCCACTCCTATGAGCGAGAAAGAGCTAACTTCGGCCTAAATCAATACTCTTGAAAGGCCTTACTTCTCTTACTTGATTGCGTAGGCTTCCTCCAGCTTCATAGAGGTAATAGTGGTAGGATACCGGATTGAAAGTGCTATCTCTTCTAGCAAGTTATAAGAACCATCAAATAGAAGACCACTCGCTATAAAGGCCATTACTAGTAAGCCCAAAGAAGCCATTATCGGCATGGTAAATTCAAACACCAGGCCTAGTACTCGGGCCTCCTTCAGGATGAATCCTCTACCAGTTCAACAATAATTCTGAAGCTAGCCCCAAGTCAACAGGGCCCCAAGATAGTTCACTATAATACCAATTCCTCTTAGCTAAGTCCTTGAAAAATTAAGAAAAGATAATCTGATTTATTTTGAGCTTCCCAATGAAAGATACAAGCCAAGGGTTTTCTATCCTAATGCAAAATGTCAGTATCATTTGGGTCAGGTAGGCCATTCAACTAACTCATATTGGAGATTAAAAAATAAAATTCAAGACCTAATTGATGAAGGCTCGATTTAGCTTAACTTTGTGGAAGCCCTAGATCCAAACGTCAACAACAACCCTTTGCCCAACAATGGCACTATCATCAATATGATATTTGATGATTCAGATCCTACCATTAACATGGTCAGTTCCAATTAGGAGCCTAAGGTCTACAAATTTTACAAATAAGAGGAGAAGCAAGTTTCAAAGACCAAGAGGTACAACTTTCATTTACCCTTAGCTCCTAAGAATTATAAAACTGCCCCTTTCAACTACTAGGCAATTAACCAGGGACAATTAAGTTTTCTCGTAGAAGGGATTCCTCATTCCAATAGAATCTATTACCTAAGAGAAGACCTTAAAAAGAAAAGTGTACTAAAGGAATCAAGCAACAAGCTAACTAAATTTGAGGAAGGATTGTCTACCTTCACCAAGATGATCAAATCAAGTGAGTATAAAATAATTGATCAGCTCACTAAGATACCAATACAAATATCTCTTATAGGCTTGTTGATGGCATCTAAACCACATCAGGAAGCTCTATTTCGAACTCTGAGGGAGGTTAAGACCCCTTGCAAAATATCATTTGAAAGAATGTGATCAATTACCAACTGTATCCTCACCATAGATCAGATTTCTTTTTCTACTGAAGAATTAAGTGAGGAAGGTAATTGGCATACTAAATCTCTCTTTATAATGGTGAAGGTAAGCAATATAATCATAGCCAAAGTCCTTATTGACAATGGGTCGTTACTAAATGTTTACACCCTTACTATGCTGGACCTATTGGGTATTGATACGACCACAATCAAGTCGAGTTCTACAATAGTTAGGGCTTTTAACGGGTCTAGAAGAGAAATCATTGGGGAGATTGGCTTGCCAATTGACATTGGCCGTCAAACTTTCACCATTCGATTATAAGTTTTAGATATCCTAAGGTCCTTCAACCTCTTATTGGGAAGACCTTGGATTCACACAGCAGGGGTTGTACTTTTAAGTTTACATCAGAAGGTTAACTTCATCTCAAGTGGCTAGGTCATAACAATTTTAGGTGACCAAGATTGTGAAATATATAAAGAAGTGGCCATACCCTACATTGGCATTGAGGAGTAGGAAGACTTCAAGCTCCAAACGTTTGAGGAGGTGTGCATAATTACCAATCATAGGAAGGATGAGAGACTGAAATTCAAGGAAGGGTGTATTGTTACTTATGGGCTCGGCTACACTCTAACTCCAATGGAAGAGTTGCAAAATAGACAAATAAGGGCCAAAAGAGGTGACGTATTGTATCATGCCTCAATGACCTTTTCGCTATTGATAGAGATATTCATTTGGGTTGGTGTTTAGACCCTAGAATCTACCAAAGAGGACACCTCCGGCATGAATGAATTAGCAGGCCCATCCTACAAGCTCTAGAACTTGAATAATAGGTTCTTTATCCTTATGAATGGTGATAAGTCTTTTCTAGGGTAAAGGATGAATCACAATTTAGTATTTTCTTAAGCTTTGTAATAATTACCTTTGTTCTACAATTATGTACTTAAGAAGACTTTATAATCTAATAAAAGATTGATTTCCATTCTCTTCATCACACTTCACTTCTTCTTTACTTATACTTTTTCCTTTAAATACTTTTGGCCTAGATCTAATACTTTGAATAAAAGGTAGGGATACCTCGCATAGATAAGTGATGAAAATATTAATATCACTTCTAACCCTACTAGGTTAGTTATCGAGGGTAATGTTAATGACCACAATGATATACAAGAATGCTGGCAAAGGCATGAGATGGGTAGAATTTCCATTGATGAGACAACTAAGACAATTAATGTTGGGACTAATGACAACCCCAAGAATTTTAAGCTTTGAGGGAACTTAAAAGAAGAACAAAAGGTAGAAATAACCACGCTACTTCTGAGTGTCAAGATGTATTTGCATGGTCTTATAAAGATATGCCCAGGTTAGATCCATCAATTGTAGTCTACTGCTTACCCATAAGAGGGGATCTCAAACCTAAGAAGTAGAAGCTAAGGAGATACCAATTAGATATATTGTTGAAAATTAAAGAAGAAGTCAAAAAGTTACTAGACATCGGTTTCATCAAAGTGTTCGATTATCCAGAGTGGGAAGCTAACATCGTGGTAGTGATAAAGAAGAATGGAAAAGTTAGAGTGTGTATGGATTTTCAAGACCTCAATCAAGAAATACCTAATGATAACTTCCCTTTGCTCCATATTGATGTCTTGTTAGATAATATAGTTGGGAACTATCTCTTCTCCTTTATGGATAGATTCTCCGGGTATAATTAGATTCGTATGTTTGAAGAAGATAAGGCTAAGACAACTTTCATTACAACTTAGGGCACATTCTGTTACAAAGTAATGCCTTTCAAACTCAAAAATGTTGGGCTAACTTACTAGAGAGCAATGGTCATAATCTTTCATGATATCATGCATAAAGAAGCCAAAGTATAAGTTGATGATATGATTGCAAAATCCAAAGAAGGAGAAAATCACGTAGATAATCTGAGGAGGTTGTTTGATAGGTTAAGGAAGTTCTAATTGAAGCTGAACCCAAAAAAGTGTGCTTTCAAGGTAACATCAAGGAAATTATTAGGTTTCATAATCAACCGATGGGGCATTGAAGTAGATCTTGATAAAATCAAAGCAATAGTCGACTTACCCTCTCTATGTACACTTAAAGAGGTCAGAGGCTTATTAGGTTGTTTGAACTACATAGCTCAATTCATATCTCAACTCACAGATAAATGTTGTCCCTTGTTTAAATTGCTGAAAAAGAATACAAAGGTAAATTAGGATGAAGAATGTGAGGAAGCCTTCATGACAATTAAGGAGTACCTCATGAACCCTCCAATTCTAGTAGCTCTTAAACCTAGGAAGCCATTGTTTTTGTACCTTACAATATTACCAAAGTCCATAGGGTGCGTGCTCAATCAGAAAGATGAGGAAGGAAAGGAGCGGGCTGTGTATTACTTGAGTAAGAAGTTTACAGAAGGGGAATAGAAATATTCTGAAATTGAAAGAATGTGTTGTGCTTTGGTTTGGGTTATGCATCAGCTCAGACAATACATTGTCTATTATAAGATTGAATTATTGACTCAACATGATCCCTTGAAGTACTTAGTAGAAAAGTTGACACTATTTGTTAGAATCTTAAAGTGGCAAATGTTACTGTTAGAGTTCAACATCACATACAAAAACTAGAATTTAGTCAATTGGCAAGCCCTAGTAGATCAACTAGTAAAGAATCCCTTTGAAGATACCCCCTAAGAGGTACAAGTCAAATTCCTTGACAAAGATATCTTAGTAATTGAAGGTGGTTTTGATGAAGAGAAAGGCAATAAGCCCATAAAATGAAAGATGTTCTTTAATGCCGTTGCCAACGTGTGTAAGTGTGGAATTGGGGCAATATCGATATACCCTGAAGCTATGTAGTGCCTTATAGCTGTAAGGCTTGTTTTCCTATACATCAATAATATCGCTAAATATAGAGTATGCATCATGGGACTCAAAATGGCCTTGGATAAAGATATTCAAGAGTTAGAGGTATATGGGGATTATTTACTCATTATTGGCCAAGCTTTGGGGGAATATAAAATGAAGGATCCTAAATTAGTGCATTACCATCGACACTTGACTAAATTAATGGAGAAATTTGAAGAAATTACTTTCACTCATGTACTGAGGACTTAGAATCAATATCTCGATGCATTATCCACTCTAGCGTCCATGTTCAAAATATCTAGTAGAATTGAAAATCAGCCACTCACAATTGAGGTAGAAGAAAAGCTTACGGTCTGTTGGACAATTAAAGGTACACATAACGAAAAGACTTGATACCATGACATTAAAATGTTTCTATAGTAAGGTACGTACCTTGATGAAGTTGAGAAAAAGGACAGAAAGACAATTTGGAGATTAGCTACCCAGTTCTTAGTAAGCGAGTCTACTTTGTACCTACGATCATTTGACGGTATACTTCTAAGGTGTATAGGTGGCAAAGAGGCCGAGGTTTTGATGAAGGAAGTATACGAAGGAGTATGTGGTCCCTACATGAATGGTTACTTACTCGCCAAGAAGATTATGAGGCTAAGATACTATTGGTCAACAATGGAAGGAGATTGCATTAAGCATGTCAAGCATTGCCACTTATGCTGAGTTTTTGCAAATAAGATAAATGCCTCGCCTCAAGAATTGCATACACTCTCTATGCCATGGCCATTGTCAATGTAAGGTATAGACATCATTGGCCCAATTACTCTAAAGGCATCTAATGGTCATTACTTCATATTGGTCACCATTGATTACTTCAGTAAATAGGTTGAGGCCTTATCCTATTCAAGTGTTACTAAAGAAGTAGTGTTCAAGTTCATCAAGAGAGACATTTAGGCTCGATATGGTGCTCCAAAAATGATCATCGCTGACAATGGTACAAATCTCAGCAATAAGATTATGTTAGAATTGTGCCAACAATTTAAGATCATCCACAAAACTCTATACCTTATTGAACCCAGATGAATGGGGCTATTGAATAAGCCAACAAAAGCTTCAAAAGAATAATTGAAAAGATGGTTGTTACATATAATGATTGGAATGAGATGTTACCGTTTGCACTCATGGCTTATCATACATCTATCAGAACATTGATAGGGGCAATACCTTACTCTTTAGTATATGGCATTGAGGTAGTATTACTGGTGAAAGTTGAGATCTCATCTCTTAGAGTGCTATCAGTAACTCTATTGGATGATGTTGATTGGGCAAATAAGTGGATCAAGCAACTAAATTTGATTGATGAGAAAAGATTGATAACCTTATGTCATAATCAATGTTACCAACAAAGAATAGCTTGAGCTTTTAACAAAAGGGTATGGCCTTAGAACTTCAAGGAGGGTAATATGGTGTTCAAAAAGGCTCTTCCCATTGTACAAGACTCCAATGGAAAATCCACTCCCAATTATAAAGGCCTTTATATCGTAAAGCGAGTATTACTAGGAGGGGCTTTAATTTTGTCACAAATGGATGGTCTAGAGTTGAGAGACCCTACAAGTGCTGATGTTGTAAAATTGTACTACCCATGAAAGTCAATGGCAATTCTTACTTAGAACACGAAAATGCTAGTGATCTTAAATATTGCTATGGTTTAATTTTCATCTTCTATAAGCAAAGTTGGTATCCCCAACAATTGTCGAAATTAGAATCACCTCCATTACTTTTCTTGCTTCATCAAAAGGTCCTATTCCCTTACTCCATGAAACCTATACATTGAAAACATGAGAAAACATGAAAATGAGATATAGAACATTGGTGATTAACAAAACTCTATAAAATACTTTATTATGGGTTGATCTTCTTAGAGGGGGAGTTTATTGTCTATTTTTCAAGGAAAGGCAAAATCCAAATGAGCAAACACCTTAGTGCAAATATTTACTAGTCAAGGATAAAAATTCAATTTAGAAATTTCTGAAAGGCAATTAATTGATAAGAAATAATGGATGACATTTTGTATCAGGTTGATTTCTGTAATTCTAAAAGGGCCAACAAAGCCTTAGATGCCCCATGATAAGATTAGTTGGGTTGATGAAAGAAGAATTGGATCCATTTCGAAAGATGAATTAGCTAATTTTGATAAATCTTTTTCAAGGAAAGGTTTGACGGTTTGGGTGCTACTAGAAAAAGTAAGTAAGTACTTCTATATATTGTCAACATATTGGTTTCAAACATTGCATTTGAATTTAGCCTTTGTCTCCTTGGATAGTAACTAGTATTCAAGATGCTTTCCTCCTTCTTAACAGCCTTTTGGTATTCCAACCGATTCATAGGACTTTGCCCTATCTCCTTTAAGGTTCTTAGCTAGCCTATAAGGTGTTTACCCTTTGTTCCTTTTTTAGGTTTTTAGTCGCTTAAGGAGTGCATTGCCCGTTTACCTAGGTTAGTTAGCTCAGTAGGGCACTACCGGGTTTCAATCTTTCATTTAGGCTCTTAACTAGCTCAAGGAGTGTTTTGCTTACTCACCTAGGTTAATCAACTTAGAGGAGTATAATCAAGTTCTCATATAAGGTCTTAGCCAGCTCAAAGAAGTACAACCAGGTTTCGATTTAGGGTCTTAACCAACTTAAGAAACGCTTCACTCATTCACCTAGGATAGTTAGCTTAGAGGAGCATTTTTAGGTTTTCCTCGAATCAATTCCAACTTAAGGTTGCTAATCTCTTGAGACATTCTCTCTTAGGTTAGTCAGCTCAAAGGAATATGACTAAGTTTCAATTTAAGGTCTTAGACAACTCAAGGAGCGCTCTACCCGGTCACCTAGGATAGTCAACTTAGAGGAGTACTTCCAAGTTTTCCTCAAATCGATTCTAACTTAAAGTTGCTAGCCCCTTAGAGACGCTCTCACCTAAGTTAGTCAGCTCAAAGGAGTATGACTAAGTTTCTATTAAAGGTTTTAGCTAGCTTAAGGAGCACTTCACTCATTCACCTAAGATAGCCAACTCAGTATGGTACTACTAAGATTTAATTTCTCATATAAGGGTTTAGTTAGCTTAAGGAGTGCTTCTCCCAATCACCTATATTAGTCAGCTCATAGGGGCATGACTTTTTAAATTCCTTTTAGGGTTCTTGCTAGTCTATTGGAGCGTTACCCTCCTTCAATTTCTTTAGTGTCAGGGTTAGCTCTTAAAGTGCCTCCTCCCTCTTTCACCATTCATAATTCACTAAACCCCCAATAGACCAATCCTTGGATAGCTAGCCAATTGTAGTGCTTCTTAAGATAAATTCATCCCTAAGGAAAAATAGTGTCTTTTTTATCTTTGTAGTAAAGTTTTACTCAAACTTCACCACAAAGAGAAGCAATTGTAAACATCTCATTTTTGTTCTCCTGTAATTTTAGAATTTTTAGAATCAAGTAAAGGGTCTTAATTTATAAAAAGCATAAAAAATAAAATTTTTAGAAAAATACAAAAAAATAGAAAATTTTATAAAAGTACAAAAAAAGCAGTTTGAAAAAATAGAGAAGGGAAATTAGGAGTTATTTTTTCTTATAATTAGGTATAATATGTTAATTATTTTTATTTTCTTTCTATTTTTTTTAAAAAGTAAAAGGAAAAAAAAAA
>JAMXBB010000009.1:50239349-50337432 GCA_024138015.1 Lumnitzera littorea | reverse complement strand
GAAATTATTATTAAAATAAGGTAAATTAATATAAAATAATAGAAAATTAACAAAAGAAATGGAAGGATGAGTCATCCAATGATGTGATAACCTAAGATCAATTACAATTGACGAGTCAAAAGGAAAAAAAAAAAAAAAGAACTTGACACCTCATGCTTTAAAAAAAAATGACATGTATATACCACATATCTAATTTTTATTAATCTTAATCCATTTGGAAAGTATAAATAGGACATGTACACTTGAAAAACAAGATTTTAGAAGTCTAAAAATGCAAGAAAATCACTCAAGAAAATTTTGAAAAAAATAAGAAAATTATAGCAAAAACAAGGCACGGATCTAGTCTAGGGCAGTTCAATAGGTTGTTGGTGTCTAATTGAGGTGGCCATTTGGGGTTGAAGAAAGCACCATTAGAAGAGGTGTTCTGACAAGGTTGGGCAATCAAAGGCAGCCAATTTAGGTGAACAAAATTTCTTACAGAAACTTTGTAAATTTTCTGAAAATAACAAATGATGTTATCTAATTATTAAACTTGGTTTTCTAGAGTTATTTTATGTGTAGATTAATTTAGTAATTTTATTTTAGTGAAATAATTATTGGAAATTTAAGGTCCTTAAGAAATGGCTTTATTTAGATGAAAATTGAATTAAATTTTAGAAATATTAAGTAATATCCTTTCAAGTTGAAAATTGGTACGTAACATACTTGATATATGTATTTAATTGTAGTAACAATAATTTTTTAAATAATCATGTTTACTATTTATTGTAATTATTTTAAATAAAACTGGCAATTTCGCTATTTTCTTGAATTAATTAGTTTTTAACAAAATCAAAGTATAAGCCCTATGTATTATGATTTTTGGAAGTTTATAATGATTTTTTGAACACTTTATTTATATCTTATGATTAAATTCACTTATTTGTTCGATTTTCACTAATTTCAAGTTAAAACCGTTATTTTTGTAAAAATAAATAATAGCTAGTTTAATATAATTCATGTCAATAATTAAACTACACATTTTTATGAGTCTATAGGATTTTTTGTGGAATTAATCAAGCTTGTATGCTATTTATTATGGATTTTCATAATATAAACCTATATATTGGCCTAGCATATAATATAGTAATTAGTACTAATATGATATTTGTTAAATATGTGAAGGATTAGTATTTTTGGGTACATAATGAATGCTAACTAGCTTGGGGAATGAGGAATTTTAGGATTTTAAATTTAGATTTAGGGTTTATTTGAGTTAATTATGAAGTTATATTAATGTATGGTCGAATTGGTAATACAAAAGGGTATTTTTTTGGACATCTGGCAATATTGATTAGTCTTGATTCTTAAGATATCTTAATAGTACTCAAAATAACAATCATAATTATATAAAGTTTATTAAAATCATATAAGAAATGAATAAGATATAATCGAATTAAGTTTGGAAATGTAATAGTGAAATCACATATGAACTTAGTATCAACCCGTAATTGACTTGGGATTTGTATATATTTTCTTAGGTGTGATAAGTGAGGAAGGAGCATATCGTGAAGCTTAGGATTTTATGCTAGTTTCAAGCTTAGGTAAGTGGATCTAACCCATGCTTCCAGTAGATATATTATTACTCATAACATTGCATGCTGTTTGATGCCGTGATGATTAAATATGGGTATATCTTGGGTGAACTGATATGCTATTATAGTGGATGCTAATATGGTGATTTTGAATGATAGTAATTGTATCTCGGTTAAATTGTTATGTTGTTATGTTAGGTGATAATTTGTGCTTACAAATGATTGTGCTAATCAAGGAAGTTGAGTGATTATTAACTTAATCTTTTAGGTGTTCACCTAAGTGAACCCTAAGTAAAATATTTGAATTCCATTAGGGAGAGTTTGAAAACTAGAATCAAATCACTAGGTTGAATAAAACTGAAAGATTGATTATGTTGATTGATATTCTTGAGTTACCATTGCATATCATGACACAAAAAGGGACCTATGGGTTAAAATTTTCAAAACGAGGCTTCCAATTGATCATGGAAAGAATATGGCTTTATGAACTTAGTTTTTGGAAGCATATAGATTGCATTGCTCAAACATTGTGAATATTTTGATAATCAGATTTGGTAAACTACAATATGTGGTTTAATTTGGTAGTATTGCCTCTTTGATTTGGTGAACTATAGTATGTAGTCTAATTTTGTAAAGCAAAGTTGGGGGTCTTACTCCTAGGAAGCTCCTTGTTGCCCTTTTTAATATTGGTAAACTACTATAGTGTGTAGTCCAATTTAGAAGGGGTCTTACTCCCAAGCAACTCTTTGTTGCCCATAAGTTCTTCTGCGTTATATCTAGATACCTAACCATGTCGACTAACTGAAAGAAGATTGGAGGTTATAGGATTTCAATATCGATGCATGCTACGTGCATGAGCATAGCATGCTGCATTACTAGCAATGCATGCTGCATTACTAGCAATAAATGCCTCATTGGGCGAATGCATTTGAGAAGTTGAACTTGTGGGTTATGGTTAAAATGTTTCAATTGTGATATGTAATATTGTCTATATTGTGTTATTTGTTATCTACTGTCATTTAACTTCAGTAGTTGAGGGGATAAAATGTTTTATCCTCAAGTTAACTGTATCATGAAGGCCTAACACTAAGGATGAATATATATATTGAGAGCGTGAGTCAGAGTTAGTGACTTTTGTATGAAACTTATACTAAGTTAGGAATCCTATTATTGTAAAGATGACAAATTATTGTAAAGATGATAAAGGGAAAAGTTGGTTCATGTATTGATATAAATAATATGCTATACACATAAGTTATAATTAAATATCTAGCTGAACTCCAATGTAAATATCCCTTTATTATGTAAACAATGTTATCTTTTAATGAATGAGTAGGTTGAGTTAAGCTTTCAATAGTTATTCTTGTATGATAGTACATTCTATACTAAGCCGGGACGTGACAAAAAGAGCGAAAGAAACGAAAGAAAACAGAAGAAAAGAGGGAGAGAGCTTAGATTTATGTTTTTTTATAATAAGAAAATAAGGAATAAAATGAAAAGAAAAAAAGTAATAAAAAATAATGGCAAAATAAAATGAACAAATAAATGGATTTTACCACTTAGAAAATTACTTTTCATGGAACAAAAAATTAGGAAATTTGTTAAAGTTTTCCAAAAATAAAACCTTGATTTAAGACCCTTTAGAAATTTTTGTTAAAACATTGTTAAATATGCTTGATATTTTCCATTTTTTATAAGTTTTCTTTAAACCAATCAATATTAAATTTTACTTGTTTAATGGTTTAACAAAAACCAAGAAAACTAAAGTAAAAAAAAAAAAAAACACACATATACACACCAAATTAGAAAACGCAAAGTAAAAGAGGAAAAAATAAAAACCAAAGGAGAGAAAAAAGAGGAAGAAGAATAAGAAGACTAAGAAGATTAATTAAATTACTAAAGGATTTAGGTAGGTTAGTATTTAATTTTTGTACATGTATTTATACTTTATCCTATGTACATACATATGTATTGGGTATTTATTATCTTTCTTTTTATGTATTACATGTATGTATACACAAAGGTATCTCTAAAGTATGTACATGTATGTGTATAATATAGATATACTATGTATTTCTTTATGTATATGTATGTATGTATAAAAAGACTATATATGGTATGTATTTAGTATTTTCACTATTTTGAGTATTTATATATATATATGTGTACACGTGAACATATATGAGTATATATGTATAAAATATTTATTTATTTATATGACATATAAGTATAAATAAGAATACATGCGCTAAGTATTTAGTATTTTCACTAATTAAGTATTGCTAGATATATATATATGCATGTACATGAAAATATATCTATGTATGTATGTATTATATATGTATGAATAATTAATATTCGGTATATTATATATATACATGTATTAGGTATTTTTGTACTTATGTATTCAAGTAAGTATTTTTATTTTTATGTATAATAGGTATGTATAGTTGACATAAAGGTATGTATGAATATATATAAACATAGTATTTTATATTATCTATATGTATATGTGTACACGTATAAAAGTAGGTGTGTGTATATAAAATATAAATACATCCATATTATACTTATCGTATAACATATAGTATATAATTAAATTCAAAATTAGTTCATACGTAAAATAAGTTAATAAATATGTATAGATATATATATATATATATAGGAAGTAGATATATATATATATATAACTATAGTAAATTAGAAAAAAAATTTAATTAATTAATCAAATATAGTAATAAATATTTATATATATGTACGTATATTGTAAAATACTAGAACATAATAAATTAGAAAAAAAGAAAAAAAAAATTTATAAGTCTAAAATCTCAAAAATAGATAGAAATAAGTAATTAGGGTAAAATAAGCTTAAAATAATAAAATTATCACTTATATGATTTAAATAATTATTAAATCATAAATATACTAAGAAAAAGCTGAAATTAATATTTTATAGTTTTTTAAATTAAAATAATAAATTTTATGATATTTTTATATCACAGTCCAAACTGTGAGTCACAACATCCAAAATGAACATCACTACGAGAAAATACGCTCGAAAACGATCAAACTAGACTATAAGTTCATAACGATTCGAGCTAAAACGAAAAAGTTATACGTAATTTGATAAAAAGCTCAAATTGATAATTTTGTGTAACTAAATGAAATAAACATTATAAATTACGATACTAGTTGATTATGACCCCTGAGTTAATTATGGCTAAGTGAGTTTTTCCTAATGATCCTATACTTACTTGTGTTTGTAATTAGTAAATGTAAATTATGATTAATAATTGAATATTGTATGGGGCTGGGTTATACTTGTGTATGATAATTGTTTGTTAATAGTGAATTTACTTTAAAGTATGATAACGTATTAATTGTTGCATAGTAGATTCGCTAGGAACTGATTGTTTATGACCTTGTTGATCATTGAATAATAAGACCTAATTTTATTCGACTAGAAAAAGTTAACTCGAAACAAGCATAATCATACACTGCATGGCTAATTTCGACAGTCACATTACATGGAGGTAATGAGAGGCCATGCGAGGGTTGATTATTTGATTTTTATAGATTTCGTACAGTGTACACATACGATATGACTTTATCTTGCCCTGCAGGATCATTAGGTGTTGGAGGCACCAACTGCCTGGCTAAGGGTTGAGTCTAGAGGCCTCCATTTAAGGATGAGTGAAGGTTACATGAACCTAGTCATAATCATATGTAGCACTTGTTTTTGATAAAATTGAGAATGGATATACCATTATATTTTAAATATGGAACGCGAAGTTTCATTATGAGATAAGTTCTAGTATAATACTCGGATTTGATTATGCCAAAGTATCTCCAACCCTAACTTTGGAGGGTATTAAATCTGAGTTACATGCAGTACCTAGTCACCTGCATGTATTTGTTTGGCATACTGTTTGGCATGCATTCATGTGATTGAATTTAATTAATATATAACTTGATTGTTGTATGGTTGAGGGGATTATCTCACTGAGCTAGTTAACTTATACCCTTATAGTCTCCTTTCGCAGGTCGAGTTGTTTGTGGAGTCGAGTTGCCACATGCTCAAGGTTAGTTGTACATCAGGAGGTCAATGTGGGAGCAAAACATGATCGGAGTATACTCATAATAGTTTATTTAGATTAAGGATATGATTATGTAATAAAATGATATTAGTTTGAGTTAAGAAGTATTATAGACTTCTTATCTGTAAATTCTTATATAGATAGATTGTGTTTTATATTTCCTTAACTTGTTATTATTATCATGAAATGATATTGCTTACACTTGCGCAACTCTTGGTTATTAGGTGTAGCCGTAGCTGTAGCTATAGCCTTATGTATCGCATAAAGGGTTGTTGATTATAAGGGAATTCAATCTACAGTTCTTTGTAAGGCATATAGCGACTGTCATGACTAGTCCCTTCGGGTCATGACAATAATAGAGGTAAAAAAGATTCTTGTTAACACTAAAAGTTAAGCATATATCATTTTTCAACATGCTTTTGATTAGATGAGGCAAAAAATCAAAGCGTAGATGAAATCTTATGACTATGATTTATATGCTTTAAATAATCAACCCATTTGGGTCAGTAGAGTAATTTCTCTCCCAATTGAGATTAGAGATGTCGAACACATTGCAGAAGATATGGTGGATTTCCTTTTTGTCAACTATTGGTGTCCATATAATATGATCATGGGTCAGCCATATCATCATTTACTAAAACAGATCCTCTCTATTATGCATCTCAAGGCCAAATTTCCCACTTTCACTAGAGTTGTTGTATATAAAGGGGACCAACAGTTAGTAAGATCCTTATATATAAGGGCACTACGCTATGAAGAAATTTTTTAAGTTGAAACTTGTCCATAATAAAAATTAGTCAGTACAGAAAATGTTGAGGAAGAGAGAAGAAATTCCGTTAGGAAATGATCTTGGGAAGATGACAAAGATAGGGAAACCTTTGTCAATAAACATCCGACAAAGTTTGATCAACTTTTTATAGGACATTGCTGATGTGTTTGCATGGTCTCTCTCAAATATGCTAAGCATCCTTAGAGATATTATAACACACAAAACTTTAAATTGATCCTAATGCAAAGGTGATTTGATAGAGAAAAAGGCACTTCACTCCTAAATGGTAGGTAGCCATAAAAGAAGTCTAAAAGTTGTTAAAGGTAAGGTTCATTAGGAAAGAGCCTTATCCAACTTGGCTAGCCAATTTTGTGCTAGTCAAGAAGTCTAATGGTAAGTAGTGTATGTGCATAGATTTTACCAATTTGAATAAAGCCAGTCCCAAAGATTGTTTCCCTTTGTTGAAAATAGATCAGATGGTTGACTCAATTGCCAAACATGCCTTATTGCCTTTTATTGATGCATTTTCCAACTACAATCAAATCAAAATGATGAGGAAGATAAGGTTTATACATCATTTGTCACCAACTTTAGACTGTACTATTACATGGTGATGCCCTTTGGGCTAAAAAATGCCGGCACGACCTATTAACAACTTATCAACAAGATGTTTAGGCCTCAGATTCACTGTAACATTGAAGTATATATTGACAATATGATAATGAAAAGCACGACAAAAAATTGGCATCTTATTGATCTTAAGGAGAAATTCAGCACTCTAAGGAGATCCAATATGAAGCTAAATCCATAAAAATGTGTTTTTGGTGTTACTTCAGGAAAATTTTTAGGTTATATGGTCACCTAGCATAGCATTGAAGCAAACCCAAGGAAGATTGATGTTATTTGGAACATGTAGTCTCCTTGTACAATTAAGGAAGTTAAAGAGCTAACTAGGTGAGTAGTCGTCCTAAACAAATTTGTGTAAGAAAATATGTGGAGTTTTTTAAAATCATAAAGAATCTGAGAGATTTCATGTGGACGGACTAGTACGAAAGAGCATTCTATGAGCTAAAGGAATTTCTCACACACCACCAATACTCTCAATACTCTTTTGAAAAGAAAATTTGTATCTATATATATTAGTCAACAGTTGAGCACTTTCCTCTATCTTAGTTCACATAAAAGGTAAAGAGCATTAGCTAATTTATTACATGAGCCATGTTTTGTAAGGGTTGAAACATTGATATACAAAAATTGAGAAATTTGTATTGGCAGTGATTCTCTTGGCAAGAAAGTTAAAGCCATACTTATAGGTACGTCAAATTGTTGTCCTTATTGATCAACCTTTGCGGTAAGCTTTATAACGACCAAACTCCTTAGGGAAGGTGATAAAGTATACTCTAGAGCTAAGTGCTTATGGTGTATAGTATAAACCCAAAATGGCATTAAACGCTCAAGTATTAGTAGATTTTGTGGTTGAATTTACTGGTGAAGAGGATATCATAAAGGTAGCTAAGAAGCCGATATAGAATCTATATGTTGATGGCTCCTTTACTAAAGAAGGATGTAGTGCAGGTCTCATCCTACAAGGTCCCTACAATGTGAAAGTTAATTACATTTTAAAGTTTGGGTTCCTAACCAATAATAACGAAGCTGAATATGAAGCCTTAATAGCTGGACTCAAATTGGCAAAGGAAGTTGGTGTTGAGAAAGTTAAAGATTTTTTTTACTCACAACTTGTTGTGAATCAAGTCAAAGGGAGTTATGCAGCAAAAGAAGAAATAATGAGCAAGTACTTACTGATAGGACAAACACTCATAGAAGAGTTTTAGTCCTTTTCAATTGAGAAAATACTAAGAAACAGAAACATTGCTGCCAACAAGTTGTCAAAGTTGGCTAGTATGATACTCCTTAATTTAAATGACAAGCTCTTTATTGAATATCTCCCTAATAAGAGCTTACAAATTATTGAGCAGAGGTGTGAGTTTACTCCCTACTGAAAGGAGAAGTCTTAAATAGACCTAATGATAGACTATTTGAAGGACGGTATCCTTCATGATGGTAGAATAGATGTTTAAAGGTTGATTTATCAAGCCGTAAATTATATGCTAATAGGCAACCAATTGTACAAAATTTCCCAACCTTACATTTGTTGCCTTCCACCAAAGGATGCACAATGAATACTATCTAAATTACATGGTAGTATTTATAGCAACCATGTGAAGGGTTAAACCCTATATGTTTACGTATTACAATTGGGCTATTATTGGCTAACTATGAAAGAAGATGCGAGAATCTCCGTTCGGCAATGTCTACAATGCCTAAAACATGAGGTATTGAGCTATGTGCTTTCTATTGAACTACATAGCCTTACCAATCCTTAGCCCTTTTCCTAGTGGAGATTGGACATACTTGGACCATTTCCAAAGTCTACAACCTAGTAGCAATTCATCATAGTTGCCATGGATTATTTTACAAAGTTGGTAGAAGACGAAGCAGTGGCTAGAATCATCGAATAGAAGGTTGAAGCTTTTGTTTTCAACTTTATTATATCGAGATTTAAGGTTTCATTTATAATAATCATTAATGATGGACCACAGTTTGATAATGATAAATTTTGAGCATTTTGTGAGAAACATGGCATTCATTTGAATTGCACGTCAGTAGCTCATTCTCAAATCAAAAAACAAGTGGAAGCCATTAATAAGATCATCTTGCATAGTTTGAAGAGGAAAGTTGACTAAGTCAAGGGTAAATGGCTTGACAAACCGTCAAGTGTTTTATGAGGGTATAAGACTACCTATAGGACTTCAACAGGAGAAACACTCTTCAAACTGGCATATGGGTCAGAAGTTGTATTACTGATTGAATTGAATCTACCTAATCTTCATATGCAAAACTTTGACATACTAGCCAAGGAAGTCGGTTTTATAACCAATTTAAACACGATCGAGGAGATAAGAGATGTTGTAAGGATGAGAGTTGTTGCATTTTAATATAAAGTAGCTAGATATTACAATCAAAAGGTGAAACATAAGGTATTTCAACTTGGAGATTTGGTTTATAGAAAATTAGTAGCAATTGGAGTACGAGATAATCGGGGAATGCTCAGCACAAACTACGAGGATCTTGTTAAGATCCAGGAAGTCATAAGCGAGGGGGCCTATCAATTAGAAAGTTTAGATGGCACAATCATCCTTTAAGCATAGAATGTCAAGAATTTAAAGCTTTACTTTGCTTAGTTCCATTGATGTTATGGTTTATTTCTATTCTAAATGTTGTAAGGCAATGGCCTACATCTTGTTTCAACTATGAAATGTTCATTTCAAGTTTATGAGTACAATTACTTTCTGTCATTTTCATTCTTGATGAATGCATGATTAATGGATTAAGAAAGTTATAGCTATACAACAAACGAACTAATATTGAATGCATTTAGACCTATAATGGTTAATAAGCTTAATAATTATTGACAAGTAATGTCAATTCTTATTTAAAAGTATGCCAAGAAGCTAGAGAATGAACTCTATTATGCCTATTAACAAGTAGTCTCATGACTAAATAAAAACACTACTTTATGTCCTATGCAACTAACAAACGTTATATCTTCGAAAAGACATCTAATATATGCATGAAATAAAATGCACCTAAAAGAATGAAAATGCACGTAAAATAAAACATGTCAAAAACTAATAACTTGCATATGAAATGAAACGTACTAGGAACAAAGGGCTTAAAGGTTGAATATTACATTACAATAAATGGTCAGCATCTCGACCATATCTAGTCCATACAACATAAGCGAAAATAAAGTACAAATTAATAGAATCTCAAGAATCTAGGATGTTCTTGCTCTTTGATTGGGTGGAAGTATTGTCCTGATCAAATGAAGACGGGACCCTCTTAGAGCTTACTTTTTTTCAACATTAGGGGTTTTAGAGTAGGTAGATGTCTCTTTACAAATGTAAGGCATCTCCTTAGATGGTTGTTCCTCATCAATGATAGGAGCTTTAATATTGGCTTCATCATTATCACCCTATCTTTGAACCTCAATCTTTGCTTCTTCACCCCCTTCTTTGTTGCCACCATTGGTGTCATTGTCATTGACGTTAGCAAAGTCTAGACATGAAAGGTCATAGCTAGGGTGAACTTTTAAAATTTCCTTTTCTCACCTGTTGGATCCCTTGCAGAAGCTTCTTCCTAAGTAATATCTTGTATTGTTGATTAGGAGTTATGATTTCTAATGCTTCCTATACTAAGGGCTTGTTTTTCGTTGCTGCCTCCTCTAATTTGACAACACAAGATTGGAGCTTAGAGCAGTTTATCTCCAACTGCTTTATTCGTATCCTTAACTTATCCTCCTTATCACTCATTGAGCTAATTCTTCGACCTAAACCCTAGTACTCCTCTCACTTCTTGTGAAGCTCCTCCTTCAGGTTGTCAATATACTTATACTACTCTTCGCTCTTAGCCTTAAAGCTTAAGACTTCATTAGCCACCAAGGAATGTGCTAGCTTCTCAGCTAAAAGTTTTTCTTAAAGTTTCCTAGCCTTCATCTCGGCCTTAATCCTCATGCTCTCAGCCATGACAATCTAAGCCTTTGAGGAGTTATATGCCTTCTCAACCTTTTGCAGTAAGTTAACAAAGATATATAAGTCATTTGCTTCTCTACAGAGTAGCAACATATAAATATTACCTTCTTCATTTCTCTGTCAACTTCATCCAGAGCTATCAAAATGTGGCTGCTAATCTATACGTAGATGAGATTATGTTAGCAATAGAACATGAGCCATAAGTGAAAAGGTGATTAGTACTTACATCATACAACTTGGTGGCAATATATCCTTTATTACAACTGTCCACTTTATCAACATCTTTCTTTGCAATCTCCCTATCCTTACAAAGAATAACTCCTTACATCAAGTTTAAGGATTTTATCCTATCACCCAAGGTTGAGTCAATGTGTAGAATATTCTAGCTCCAATATGGCATGAAGTAGTTGCCTACCTTATGGTTAGGAATGAACTTAGCACTAATGATGCCGAGAGCCTTATTCCTTAGAGTCTCCTTACTCCTCTTGTCTAAGGCTTTGAATTTCTTGGATGGTGGTTGGCTAGCAAGTTCCTTCCCACTTCCTTTTTTGGGACTTGGCTCATATTCTATTTAGCTTGGTAGGCCTTCAACCGTCTCATGAGGAATGACCTCAATACTACTATTACCACCGATCTCTCAGCTGGAATCACTTCACACTTCTACTTGAGGAACGTTTTCTAAGGAAAGGATCACTTCAAGTTGTGTAGTCTCAACGAATCCAGTCTATTCAGTCCCTTGACTCTTATTAGTAGGATAAGTAACCTTTTTTGAAGCAATAGCCTACATCACAGCTATCTCCTGCGTGACCTTTTTTGGTGCAAGTGATTGAGTGATAGTTGCTTTGATGCCTGCACATTTATCAAGCTTTAGTTTCTTGGCCTTTTCTTTGGCCAGTAGTTTGGTGGGATCTACATTGCCCACACCCATTTCTGCAATAAATAGTAAGAGTATTAAAAATGGAAAAGAGAGATAAGTCAAGAACTTACAAAATTTGTGCTAAGTGAAGCTCAAAGGGGACTATTGTCTACCTAAGTCATGAGAGCGGCTTTCCTCTTATAGCTCTACATAACATAGCAACTGCTTTAACACTTACCTTCTATTTTAGAAAATATTAGATCCCTATTCTCATATTATCTTGTTATGCTCTTAGCATCCCATAAGAATATTTTATTCTTCCTTCTTTCTTGTATCTCTTTGGCCATAGCAGCATCATTCGGCATCAATTCAATGTCTTTGGTATGGATGGGCTCAGTCCATTAGGTTAAAAAATCCAAATCTTCTTCAAATATAATAAACACAAACTTATCATGCCACTTGTGGATTTTGGACTCCAACCCTTCCATAAATTTCTAACCATGCCAAGCGACCACAAAATACCAACTGTTAGGTTGCCTCCTTATTGTAAAGAAATATTTAAACAACTAGGGTATGGCCCTAACCTCAACCTCCTCATAGATTAACTCAATTGCTACAAGAAGTTTATAAGTACTCGGTGAAAACATACTTGGCACAACTCGGAAACAATTGAAGAATTGTTTGATAAAAGTAGAAAATGGGAAGTGCAATCCAAAATTGAGGTATTTCAAAAATATATGAAATTTATGCTCCCTTAGAAAACATACACTCTTGTCCTCCCTTGGCTTGCACAGATTCCATGTCTCAGGAAGATCTTACCAATATTTATTATACTTCGAGATAAGTGTCTTAATGGCACCACTTACCACTCCATCCAGAGAATCATTATAATAAACAACATTATTACACAAATACCTAATTATAGATCTTCCTTCCTTATCATCTAGGTAGTTATCCATCGAAAGAGCATTGATATAAGTGAGTTTTTCCCATCGCTCTATTATGCTATTTATCAAGCTACTTGAAGAACACATCGAATCATTCATGAAATTTTTTTTTTTTTTTTTTTAGGGGAGGGGGGAGGGAGAGAAGTAGCCTCTATCTCATTTGCCTTAGAATCTAAAAGTACAAGTCGAAGAATGATGCTTTGAACCACACCTGATTGAAGCCATACAAGAGAATCACAAACTAGAAGAAAGTTTGGAAGATGAAGATAAGATATTGAAAGCAAATGAGAACTTTGATAGTAAAATAGAGTGAAGAAATCTTTTATTAGTATGGAAAAATCCTTTATATATGAACGGTTTTTCCTTGTAACCTTAATACACTTCTAATGGGAATGTGGTTCTAATTAAATGGTCAAGTATGGATTAGTGACACATGTTATGAGTTAAAAATCTGATGGCTATTGTATTACTGACAGTTATTAGCATTTGTAGCATAATGATGGCTAGGATGATAGCTGTCGCACTTGTGACCTAAGAAGAGCGAATAGGTAGGAAAATTAAAAGGTTACAACCTTTAGTTTGGGATATGATCTGTCACATTTTTAAATGAAAATCAAACCTTCTCACGTCACTCGACATCAAGAAAACTCATTTTGGTCTTAACCATCCGACCATCTAAATTGAGAATTAACCTTTATTTACTCCCATTGTCAAGTTCTCAACTACCAAAGTTAGGGGCCAAATCTTGATGGTTAAATTTCACCTTAAAATATTACTTGGCCATTCAGTTGATGAGAAGGTGGCTAATTCTATTCTTAGCTAATGTTGATAAAGACTTAATCCACTTGATGGGCCTTAGAGCCCAGCCTGTTAATATGTCTAATTTGAATTTAGGAAAGTGGTGCGAATGGTTATGATCTCATTACATAACCACCTAATATTCCTATATTTTAAGCTTGTACTTGACTATAAGATCTTCATGTGGCCTACTACCAATTATTAACTATTGTTTCAAATACCTTATGTTCACTTATAAATACAGAGAGAAAGTATTGTAAGAACTCTCTTAAGACCTTTAACTCTATATTCATTCACTTATTTCTCTCACGCACTTACTAACATAAGCATCAAAGTAGCTACATTGAACTAGTGCCAGTACTATTTAGTCTTTTTGTATTTTTGAAGGAACAAAGTCTTACCTTGCATCTCCACCAAGAACAAAGTCTTCCCTTAAAATCATTCGACAACAGTTAACAATACATATCATGTACATTAACATGGTATATGTTTGCTATATTTGCATTGCTTAGTTGAATTAAAGTGTATTATGGCTAACTTGGTGAATTGTTTATGTATCTATGATGTGGTTCTACTCTTATTGTTATTTATCTATCCACTCTGACTCAGCTTATAGTAAGCTAAGAGAATAAGTTTTCTTATCCTTAGGTATTGACAGAAGTTGGCCAAAATCATACATCATGGGAATAAGGAGACTCTAATATACATAATTGGTATCTTTATGGGAAACTATAAAGTAAAAAGTAAGTTAGAATGTTGGTCAGAAAGTATACTGGGGAAAAACCCTAGGCAGCTAAAGTAAATCAAAAATATGATTCAAGCACCAAGAAGGAGCTCTACATGTAGATTGTTGAGTTATTTTTTAAAGACCTCAACAGAAGATTGTAAAAGCGATGTATAGATCTTTTGATGAATAATGTATTATAAAGATATTCTAATGGGAGTTATGTATTGTGTAAGTATTTACAGTTGTGATACTTTAGGTTTGGCTTATTCTTGGAAAAGATTTCTACAATTGTTTGCTATATCAAATGAGAAGTTTTTTAGAACAATAGTTTCATGTTGTTTGCTATATCAAATAATATACAAGTTTTGCCTTATCCCTAACTCAAGGATAGTAATAATAAACTGCCTTCAAGTACTAAAAGTAAAGAAAATCTTTTTAAAGAAATACTTAAGGCTAGGTGTTACAAGATGATATTAGAGTATCATGACTTATTTATGGATAAGGATTGGGGGTGCAATGGATTGAAAAGTTGAGGCATTTATGTAGATTTAAAGCATCAAAGTAAGGATGAAAATGAGATTTAAGACAAGTCAAAGAGCATGGATCAAGGTTATTTAAGATGAAGAGACAAAAAGTATGAGGAGCAACATGGAATGATGTAAGTTTTGAGCAATATTCATAAGGAAGTTCCTAAGAAATTGATGGACTTGTGTTCATATTAAGGAGGAAATCTTAGTAAATTCATAATAAATTGGTGCATTGAAGGAATCAAGTAGAAGACTTGTAGAATGGTTGGAAATAAGAAAGAAATGATTGAGATACATTGAAAACTAGGAAAGCTTTTTGAAAATGAAAATTTCATAGTAGAAATGTAAGTATAAGGCTGTTTAGATTAGCTATACTAGTTTAAGAAGACAAAGCAGTAGTATCCTTATATAGCAAGAATAGGTTAAGGAATAAGTGGAGAAATTATACATTCCTATTAACCATCGTTGTAAGAAGAAACATAAATAGATATAGTATGAGATATAGTTAAACTTGTAGGAAATGTCATTCTTCATATACGCTATGGCACACATGAGTAAGCTTGGAAGGAAATGGAAAATCTATGAATTTGGTGTTTCTTTGTTCAATTCTCTAATTGTCGTAACTCTTATATCTCCTATGTCGAGTTTTTTGTCATTACTATTGATTCGGTCATGTTATGTTGGCCATAAGATCGATAATTGGCTAGTTTCTTTATATCTCTTGTTAGGTTAAGAGTTGTGTCATTCTTGTTTAATTTAAAACAAATCTAGCTAAATTGAGTCATTTTATGTTTCATTGGAGTCTAAGTCAACTAAAAGTTTAGATTTGCCATACTTATACTTAATACTATATGAGTGCTAGCTATATGAAGTGCTTAAACCCTTAGCTATGATAGAGGTGTGCTACTTAGAGAGTTATAAAAAGTAATGTTGTCAAAATTGGGTTGACCCATTTAGTTTGAACTCAGTTCCACTTTGCTTCAACTTTAAGCTAAACTTGGTTTTTCCCTAAATTTTGACCCCATCTCATGTCCTAGTCAACCATCTAGTCTAAGTCTAACAATACCGATAAAAAGCATACATGAGAAAAGAGATTGGTCATATGTTACATTTGAATGACAATATTGTCAATACTAGCCTTGAGTAAAGGTAGGAAATGCGATACGAAGCAAGTAGCAGAAACTAAGTCAAAAAGTGTTTGAAGGTGGAATCTAATCTAAATTAAGGGTTAGAAGTTGGGTGAAAATGTGTCTTGCCATAATATCTTAAACTTGCTATGACTCAAAATCTGCTTTAGAGAGTACTATAGTTTAGAAGTAAGAGAATGTATTAACTCAAAATTTAGGTCAGAAGGTACAAGAGGCAAGAATTGAGTTGAAATGATATAAAACTTCAAAAGTTATATCACCTTAAAATAACTTATTTAGTAATACATAGAGTTAATGTACTGATGTTCCTATTAAAGACATTAAAGTCTATTATATGAATTGATAATGTTAAAACACATTAGAAGTTATCTTGTTGGGGATTCTGAATTTAACTACATCAAGAGGATGAGCTATGTTGATAGAGCCACAAGATGGAAAATGGAATAGAGATAGAAGTGATGGCTACTAACCTTAATAAAAATTAATGAGGGATAAGAAAAGTATAGGATATCGTAGAAGTTGAGGCAAGGGATGCTTAGAAATAGTTGTATTAAATTTATGATATAAAAGTTACATAAAAGTAGGATTGGGTTAAGCATGACAAGCATTAAGGTGTAGAGAGTAACACAAATGTAAAGTAGCCCATACCTTCGACATCCATGTTAAGTTATGAATGTATAGAAACTGAAGCAAAAGATAAAATATAACTCTTATACTATAAGTGTGAGACATAGAACAAAGGGTAGAAGATCTTAGTAATATGCGAAGTATTAGATATTTTATAAAGAGGGTAAAATTAATGCTGCTACTTATATGAGAAGAGTATAACATGATGGGGTATATGTGTATCGAAGTTACAACCTTAACAAAAGTTGATGATTATGATGTGATGTGAAAATCACTGTAGTGCAATGAAAGCGCAATGGTAAGGATGAAATTCTATTATTTTCGAATGTGAAAGTCTCAATGACAAAACTTTTTGTAAGGGCATCGAATGTGAGGCCTCAGTCCTCGACCAACCATTGAGGACTCGGAATGGTGACACATTCCTAATAAACATGGAACTTGAAAAATATGAGTTGGGAAGTGACGAAACAAAATGATCATGAGCAACACGAGTCACAAGTATAATTACATAAAATAATCATAATTGCTCAAAATTGGTAGATTGGGAGTTTTAGAAATATTCCTAAAATTAAATAAATATTTAGTATAAGATTGCAAAAGTTAAAAGAAATACCTACTAAAGTTTATTTTATAAAATAAAGTGGGCAAAATATTGAATTTAATAAAAACATAATTTTATTAGTCTTACTCATTTTATTAGAAATGCATGCTTCAATAATTAATAAGCCCTTAAAGAAAATTATTTATGCAACATTATAAATAAAAGACATCGAAAAATAAATAGGAATTATATAAATATGTTAAATACACTTGATGTATAATGTATGTACCCATAATAAATTAATACTTATATACATATATCTATATATAATATGCTAACCTAACTAAGTTAAATAATAAAAAATAATAAACCTATTATGAAGACAACTTTCCAAAGAGGTTTCAAGCATGGAAAATTAAGGTCATAATAAGAGGAACAATACTTTAGGGAATGGACACATAATTGCTTGCAGAAGTAAGAGGATTTTTAGGGAGAAAACACATGCAATCTTAGAAATTGCTCTTATTGACCATATCCATTAGTATAAAAGCAAAACCATGTTCCTATAGATTATTTTGGGTGAACTCTAAGTCCAAAAAAAAAAAAAAACATATTAAGAACTTAAGATGGCAAGGAGGAGAAGATAGGAATGCTCATAGAATAATATGTTGCAAATTTGGTTATATGCATCATTGGGAGAATGCATGCGACCTAACATGCAATTATCATGGACTAATTTTTTAGGGTTCCTAAGATATGCCTATTATGATCTTGGGTATGAGAGACAAGACAAACGAGATATATGTTAGAGGTTCTTATGGCTCATTAGAAGAGAAAGGTCCAAGCCCTAGCCTGGACTTGAGGAAGATTGTAGAAGCTGGAATATTTTGAGAAGATTCTAGAAATGTCTAGATTCAATGAATAATAGTCGGTATGGTAGGTAGATACGATTCAATTATAACCATTAGATTAAATAAATCTTGGTCATCCATTGTAAAGGGGCCATTTGTATATAGGGGGTCTCCCCTCATTTATAATTATCCAAACATTGAGCAAAATTTAGTTGATAATTAAAGTTTTTCTCTCTAAACTTTGTGTGTTTGGTTTTTAGATTAAACTTAGCCTTACTTAGTATAGTTAGAAGTGCTAAGTACTATACAGGTGCGTTGAGGGGAATTTACCTATAATGTAACCATCACCATGGGTTGAAGGAACACCCCTAAAAAGGCCTTACTAACACACCCTGATAGTACCTTAGAGATTAGAGGTTCTAATTCTAGTAATGTTCAGTTTTCCAATTTTTTTCCCCAAAATTGTAAAAATAGCAACCAAGGCTAAAAAATTATGAGACTTGGTTTTCCTAAATATTTTTGTATGAGGAATTCGAATATCAAACCACATTTTTTAGATTCAAAGTAGAAATATGAGTTCGTTGAGAAATGGTGCCTAAAAAAGAATTTTGTAATAAATTTTAGAAATAATAAATAATAGAACTTCTACTCCAATTTTTGTATATAAGCTCCTCAAAGGGCATATTTTAATATTGTGTAAATATTTTTGAAATACAATGAGTTTAGATTTTGTGTATTTTTAGTCTCACATGGAATAAGGAGCTAAAAGTGTAGGAAATTAATGTTTCTTAAGATAATTTGATTTGTACATATTATATTTTGGTTGTAATTAGAGTTTGGGATACTGAACTATTCTAATGAAGAGTGGAAATAAGGGAGTTAGTATTGGAATCAAGTGATTTGTTGATTCAAGAAGTGTTAGATGCAAGTTAACATATGAGTTAAAATGTAAGCTAGAATGTCAATCAGATGAAAATATGAAGTAAAGCCATATATAGAACCTAGATTAGGAAGTGGTATCAAAGGGTTGGCTGATTTTGTATATTTACATGTATTTTTGAAATAATTCTTTATATCCTTTATATGCACTTAATTGTAAAGTAAACCTAAGTAATATATTAATGGTATTATAGTAATTGGATATTTAGCAAGTGTTATATTAAGATCTCTTACTTAGAACTAAAATGATGTAGTAAGTAAATGAGATATAGTAGTATTTATGTAATAGTCAAGTCGTTAGAAGCTATGTAAAAAAAGTGCATAGAAGGGACCCTATATACAAAGCCTAAGTTGGAAACTGGGTTAGAAAGTATACAGAACCAAAGTTGTTTTTAAAAATAATAACACTAGGACTAGAACCCCAAAGTATAAGTAATTTAATAACCTTAATTATACTTAACCTATATTGACTTAAGTATTGTACATGTTTTGTTTAGGTAAAGTAGACTTAAGAAGGGCTCAAATGCAAGAGTAAGCTTCAGGAATTTACTAAGTAACCCAATAAGTGGATCACATGTATTCTAGAGTAGATTTTATCAATTCCTAACTTATCTAACTATAACAAAATGTGTTTGATCTTGTATGCAAATGTGATAAGATTGATGAACAACCGAAATGAGTTCTGATTTTCTAGATGTAAATGTTGCCAAATGACTCATGTTTTGTGAATGTATTACATGTTGTTGTTAGGCGATTGTTTGATATTATGGTGCTTGATTTTTCACTAATTGGGCTAAAGATTAGGTACTAACCCTGCCTCCCAAGGTATTTACTTCAATGAACCCAATATTGAGGTTTTAGAGTTGGATACATAAGTAAGATAAAGTAAACGCTTGGATAATCAAAAGGATGAATAAGCTTGCTTATTTGGTTTAACAGTTGCTTAGTCTTTCTTAATTTGTAGTTGATGCATTCATGGAATGATATGAAAAAGACCTATGAGTCATGTTTTCTTAAAGCTATTATTTTGCTTAGTTAAGCTTTATTTTGAAAACTTAGTTTTTTTTTAGCAAACAATTTAGTATCTAGGAGCTTGGTTTTGTAATATTAAAATCTTAGTTCACAAAGATTAGTTTTCAAGCATATAGAATTGCATAGCTTAGGTTAGGTTGAGTTTATTAAACTATATTTTAGGTGCCTAGACTTTGGTTGGTGTCTAGATGTCTAGACTAAACTCTATTTTAGGTTCTTGGACTTTGGTTGGTGTTTAGATGTTTGGACTGGAGTCAACCAATAGGATGATGGCTAAGGCTAGGCTAGGATATTGGTACAAATGCATGTCATGTGCATTAGCTTAGTACACATTTGTTGCATTTGCATTGCTTAGTTGAATTAAAGTATATTGTGATCGAAATAGTGAATTGTTTATGTAACTATGATGTGATTATGCTCATATTGTTGTTTATCTATTCACTCTCACTCAGGTTACTATAAGTTGAGGGATAAGTTTTCCTATTTTCAGGTTCTGAAAAAAGTGCCAAGATCTCGCATCATGGAAGCAAGCAAACTAGTATACATAATTGGTATCTTTAAGGGAAACCAGGAAGCAAAAAATAAGTTAGAATGTTGGTTAAAAAGTGTATTGGAGAAAAGCCTTATCTAGCCAAAGTAAATAAAAACTAGATTTAGGCACTAGAAAGGAGCTCTACATGTAGAATGTCAAGTTATTCTATAAAGACCTCAACATGAGATTGTAAAAGCGATGCATGGATCTTTTGATGAATCTGTATATTATAAAGATATTCTAATGAGAGCTATGTATTGTATAAGAATTTATAATTTTGATACTTTAGGTCTGGCTCATTCTTAGGAAAGATTTCTGTAGTTGTTTATTATATCAAATGAGAAGTGTTTTGAGAATAAGAGTTTCATGTTGTTATATGACAGATGAATTACAGGTTTTGCCTTATTCTTAATTCAGGGATGGCAGTAACAAACCATCTTTAGGTACCAAAAGTTAAAAAAAAAAAAAATTAAGCAAATACCTAGAAGAGGGGGGTTACACTAAAGCATTATAATTGATTTGCCTGATCTTCTATCCCTCTTTTTCATTTTGTTCACACATATATTCTTTATATTTTTGTGGCTTATTATTTCCTATACTTTTACACCAATCATATAACTAATGAAGGGTCTTTAATTTCCTAAGAAATTTTCATTTTTCTAAATTTTTTTAAAGTAACCAATTCACTCCTTCCTCTACCTTCTTCTTAGTTACTTAATTAGGACCTACAATTATGTCTCCTTGAAAGCCTTATGTTTTTCACATGTTGTTATATGTTGTATATGTTGAATCTGTGCTGAGATTAGCTTGAAGTTTTGATTGGGGTTGATTTATTTAAAGCCAAGCCTAGAGTATATAAAACCCTATTAAGCATTGTTGTAGCTTGTGAATTTCTTGTTCTTGGGGTTGATATGATTTGAAGTGCTTTTATGTTATTTTGTTTGATTTTGTAAGGAGTATATCCTGTGGCTTAAGTTGGGACCATGTCGAATTTTTGACTTAAATAATTCTTCCTCTTCATCGCTTGAAATTACTTATTTTTTGTATGAGGCCAAAAGGGGATAAGAGTTCAAGTCACTTAGAGAGTCTTAAAAAATTGGAAAAATTTGACTAAATTGTGATTAAGTGATTTAGTTAGAATATAGGCCATTGAAATAAGTTTATCAACCCCTATTAAATTAGTGCTCTCAAATGCCAAGCATTCCTTAGATCTTATATTATTGCAAATCTTTTTGAAACCAAATGCTTGATTAAGAGGTAGTATGAAATCAAGGGTGAGTGTTTAAAATGCAAAGTTTTGTCCTCATAAAAAATGGGGAGATTGTTGAATCTAAGGTTTATAATTTAATTTTGATGAGAATAAATCTAATTTGAAAAGAGTTTAAGTTAATTGTTAAATGAACTTTGAACTTGCATATCACCTAAAATCAATTAACTCTTCAGCTTGATTTAATTAGTATAAATTGGTACTTGAGAAGGATGGATTATGTATATTTGTGTATAAGTGTTTTTGTGCAATAGAATAAGAGAAGCTATGCTTTAATTTGGAGAACTATCAAGCTAGTATATAAGAAGACCAGCTTGAGCAATTTGGGATGTGGCATACTAGCATATTGGTAGCAAGTAGGTCTTGCTTGTCGATGACAAGAATTCTAGTGAAAATTTGGTTGATTTTTGTTCTTTAAGTTAACGTGAAGGTGTTGCTGATAGTATTGATTTTGGTTTACTGGCTTACCGGCTTTAAGTCGACATTTGGTTCAATAATGTTAATATGGTTTTATTTGTTTTCATATCTCTAATTATATATCTACATTAAATTATATATCATAAAGCCAATATAAATTATATAATGTTTCGAAGATTTCTCATTCTTATAACAATTTATGTATTAACATATTTATTTATATACATGTATTTCTTTTATTTGCCTCCTTAAACAAGGACATAAAACAATATTTTCAATTCATATTTTATTATTGATTTATCAAATTATTATTTCTAGCACATGCAAAGAGGGTATAGATTTACTAGTGTAAATAAAAGGATTTTATTAAAAAGTGCACCAACAATATAATCTAATATTGAATAGAAAAATAAATAAATCTTTTTATAAAATCATTACTAGTACTTGGTTTATTTCGTAAAATGTCAAAATGATGAACATTTTATTTTATCCTTAGAGCATAAATTTCAATTAATATAAAACCATCAATTTATAAAAAAATAAAATCAGTACATAAGACTAAGTATGCTTTATTATTAACAAAAATAAATTAGAAGAAGTATCGAAATAAAAAATTACAAGTATAATATAAAGGACAACATACTATAATGAATACTATTGTAATAATTTTTTTATAATGACTTTATCAAAACACTTATAGCATAAACAATGTAATTGTTATTTATAATAAAGCTATTAATGAATGAATAATGTTTACTAAGAATCTATTTAATTAATTGTCACATTTTTTTAGTAATTGAATTTCATTTTATTAGTTATTGTAAAAGAATTTTTTTTTTAAAAAAAAGGAAAAAGAGAAAACCATTTATGATAGGTAATAAATCAAACTTGAAAAAGTCAAAACTACGGTAATAGCAATTGAATCGATGACCTTATGGCTGTAAAAGTAAACACATAACCATTTAACCATATTCAAACTTGTAATACCATTTATACTTTAAAATATAAATATAATATAAACCTTTTATTTTTCAAATATTGTTAGATAATTATTTTTTTTTTCTCGAGCTTAGGGTTAGGGGGTGTATTATTGTCGAGGCCTCTACCTAGATCGATCTATGTTTAGAGGTATTTTGTGTTCATAGAGAGTAAGGGTGGTTTGAATTTCATGTTAGATCTTAACTTGATTTTCTCTATCCTTAACTTTTTTATGTTTCGCATTGTTATTGTGTTTCGTTAGCTTATCTACTCCTCTTGTTGCATTAATTGCTAAAATTCAAAAAGAAGATAGATATTTATCATTAATACTCAATTAACCTACCCCCTACTCGCCTTCTTCTTCAAGTCTACTAGTTTAGGTATGAGGTTACATTGTTTAATCTATGTGCTTGTGTAGTTATAAGTTGAAAATGGACTTAAATAATACTTAACATTTAACATTATTTGTGTTGAGTGTATGTAGCTAGGCCTAAGGAATCAAGAGTACCGGTTATCTTAGGATGGTATTTTGATGATCAATACATAGTATTATCCTAAGTCGAGTTGCACGCTAAAATAATTTTGGTAGATTCTCGATTAATTATTAGACTCTAAGGTGTTAAGGAGTACCCAACACCATATTGTGTCATTGTGCATAATTTAAGGTCTTGAGTTTCTGTAAGTTTTGGGACGCCAAAGTTATGCTATATGTTGGGTAATAAATATAAGATAATAATTGTTGCTACTATTACATGCCTGCATTTTTATGTGAAATGATTTGTTGTGTGTTCATGAGTATGTACATGTGGTAACTCTCATACTAAGAATTTGGCTTTCTCTTTTAGGACTTTGTTTTTCAACTATAGGTACTAGTTGTGAATAGTCTTATTGACGAGCTAGGATACAATAATTCATTGGGATGGGATCCTATAGTATGTGTGTGGTAATATAGTGGTTAGATCAATGCTATATTTGGAGTTTGAGCATCAACATTTAATGTGTTTAGATCTATTATTCCCTATATGGTTCATATAGGATATTTTTAGTTAATATAGAAATTTATAGTTGGAATTAGTAACTTAATGTACGTGAGATTGAAGGAGTTACTCTTGTCATAATTGTTTGGAGACTTTATAGAGTAAAAATGAAGTATAATTCTCTTTATGGATGTTTATAAACAAGTTATGAAACTTCATATATTAATACTCAATATTGATACGTGGCAGGCTTAGGGCATCACAATAACACTACTGCTCCTACCATTTAAGATATAATTCTATAGAAAACTTACTCTATCAAATCTATTCAATAGAAATATCATACTTATGCAAACTTGTTAATTACCATTTTATCCTCGAATTCATTAAAAATGACCATAAAGTGTACAAATAATCAAATTAAATGATGAAATTAAAGTAGAATACTCCTTACAACATAAATATATCCTTGAAGTTAAAATAAGTTGGGTTCTTCAAATAATTCAAAAAAAAAAAATCCCTTTTATTTTCTAAATCTGAAAAATAAGACAGAATATTGAAAAATAAATATAATAAAAATTGAATGTTTGCTATTGCTTTATCAATAACTCTTGTTATGTAAATTAAATATAACACACGAGAATCTTAATAAAAAAAATGCTCAAAACAACATCATTTATTACTTTTAAAAATTAACACAAAATTCATTATAACATACCAGTTACTTAATAACCATACATTTCTGCCCATAATTTCACTAAAATAAAAATATTACGTGATTCTAGATGTAAAATAACCCTGGAATACAGTTTTCCAAAATTAATTATGATCATGTGCTGTTTTTACTAAAATAAATAAATTTAGGGATAAAAGTTGCATTACCTACTTTGTTAGCGCTCCGATCACCATCGGCGGAAAGGAGTTTGTTGGTGGCACTAGACGATGGCAATTAGTGGTGGTGAACGTCTAATATCAGGTTGCATGGTTTCTCGCACAATCTTACTGACTAGAATTACCCCATTATTTTTTAAAATTTCCCTTTAATCTTTCCTTAATTTTCCTAAAGCTCTCTTGACTTTTTCCTAATGCTAGAATGATAAAAATGAATTCCGTAAATGAAGATTTGCACAAAGAGACAAGAATGAGTTCGATGGAATTTTTCATGCCAAGACAAGTGTTATTTCCTCTTCAACTAAATAAAATTAGGTGTCACAAACTAAGTTTATCTTTTCCCTTTATATCTCCAATATTTCCCACGCCTGATTCCATGGTTTTCCAACATTAGTTTTAGGTGTTTTATTAATCATTTTCCTAGTTTAGTTTAATATATTATATATATTTAGGTTTTTTATTAGCCATTTGTATATATTTATACATAATAAATATTTTTGATGTATATATATTTCTCCTAAATATTATTTCATGTTACTTCATAAATGTTAGTATTCAAATACCTTATTTCTAAAGACCCGTTAACTATTAGGATTCAAATTTCCTATTCTCAATAAATAGTAATTGACATAACTATAATTAACTTTTAGTTTACCTTATTATTTTATTTTCCAAATAGTTTGTTCCTATGGTCTCATTTTATAATGGAACTTGCTACTCGTGCTATCAATAATGAATTCATTCGTCATTGTTTAACTATACCATCGAAATTCATTGTTTTGATATAAACAAAATGCTGCTCTGAGTCTGAGCTAGCTGCTTAAAGACCAGGATTTCACAAGTATTATGAGGACCCATAAAAAATTGTTAAAGAACTTTTATGAAAAAATTTAGGATAAAACAAAGAGATTCTTAAGTGGGAAAGTTTCTTTAAATGTTGATAGAGCATCTAGAGAATCCAAATGTGTTTGTTAACATCAAACATGGCCTTATGCTAGTTTAACATATTCATGTCTAGCAAAAAAAAAATAAAAAATAAAAAATAAAAAACCATATTCATATAAAAATAAAATGATTTTTTTGGTACTAACAAGTCACATGCTTGGGAAATTAATATGTAAGTATAAATGATAGTTCATTGTTTTTTAAAAAATAACATTTATATTTTTACATATTAAAATTTTATTAATATTTATATATTACTAATTCATTTATATGATATGTTAATACTTATGAATGGGTGGACAGACTAAATACCGCACATCATTGTACATTCCTTATTACTAACATTTAGTGCAAAGGAATTGACTGAAATATCATTAAATTACCTCTAGACTTGCTATGGTTAGCAAACATAGTTTTTATCATCAAAAGTTGTTGTCAAGCTGTTATATTTAAGAAAAGATTTCAACTATGCACCTATATTGCCCCCATTTAAAAAAATAAAATTACACCTAAAAATGGAATTAGACAACGGTTTGGTAGTCATTAATTGATTTTGGGTTAAGGGCTTTAGGAATTACCGCACTTCTCAAAACTTCACAATAGATCATTTAATCATGCATATTAGATATTGTGTACTTCAAAGGCCTCCAAATTAGTTAATTTTTTATGGCCAAGAATTCTTGTGAATATAATCATTCTACAAATATCAGGGCGACAGAAACAACATTGTCGACGTAAGCCGTCGAAACAATTCGTTGGCAACTCAGAGAATTGATAATTAGCTGGAGGCACTATGGGAGCGTGAGACAGACATTTGGTTCACAAATTGCCGCCTTTGATTCGTGCATAAGTGATTGTATTAACGAAGATATAGGACAACTAACTATGGATATGTGCATAGCGAATAAGGTCATAGTTCTTACCAATTTGCAATACCGGAGATCAACTAAGTATTTGTCTTTACTTAAGAAATATGATCTATCTTTTACTTGTCTCCTGTAAATTTTTCAATATGAAATTCTGTTTTTTAATGTTATAATTCTAAATTCTCTCGATGAGAAATTCTTACCTTTTCTATAATTACATCCTTCTTACATGCATACACGTGAGCAATTATAACATTGTCCATAAAATACATTTACGTGCTCAAAAGTTTATGATAGTGGTCCAGCTTATTGAATACCTTATCCAATGATTCTCTTTGTACCCAAATATATATATATATAGAAACCTTACTCCACTGAAACACAGCCTATAATATGTTTGCTACACTTCTTTTTATCTTTCTATATATTAGTTATGTCCAATATTTTATTATAATTATCTTCAATTGATGAAATTTGGTGAGTTTTGTAGCAAACGGCAGTGGAACACAATGACAATGACCTACTTTCCTCTTTCGGTTATTATAGTTTATAATTACAAAAAATACCAATAGGCAATAAGGAAAAAAAAATATATACTTTTTAAAAATTGAAATTATTTTCCTATAATCAAATCATTTGTGGTTAACCACAATTACCAACCGCCTTCCCCTCCCACACTTTCCCTTATTGCTAAACGATACAAATAGTAGCATAGCATGGCTATAATAATTGCGTTTAACAATTTTAATGATTAATAATAAATATCGAAAAATTGAAAAAATTGTTTTTCCACATAACAAGGAAATTCCGCTTTGTATTTAGCCATGTATATTTGTGTATACATTTTGCAAGCATATGGATCCACCAACAAAATTCTAATGATTAGCTTCCAAATAACTACCAATTGAACCCTAGTTGTCAGAGACGCAGCTAGCACGTGAACGAAATTCCATGCACAAAATGCCTTCGACGAATAACTACCAAATGAACCATAATCCCCCCTAAAACATAATATAATTGAATATACATCGTCACTAAGAAATGAATTCCACTTGCTGTCCATGATAACAGTTAAAATGTCATTTCTTCAACTTTCGGAAAGGTGAAGCAAAGACACAGATGGTGACACAATGGACAAGCATACATCAGCGAGCACTAACATCGTCCTACCAACATACTATCTGAAACCACATAACGAAAATTCAAAAGCAAACTCAACTACGAGACACTTTTAAAAGCTAATTCAACGAAAGAGATGTTGAGAACGAAGAAAGCTAAGCATAATGGCTAAAGCTGATATCATCCATGTGTGACCTTTCTTGCTGGGATCAAGCCAAGCAGTTCTTCTTTTTCTTTTATTTCCCCATTTATTTACTAGAAATCAAACTTTTCAGATCAACTAGGTGGTGCTGCGTCGTTCCGGGGTCCAATGTGGCAACGCCGGACTAAAATGTGCTGAAACCACCCTAGAGTCAAGAAGCTCCACTATAGGTGTGAAATTAACACACCTGGGCACCTTGTATTGATTGATTGATGCACCTCTAGAGATTGCATAGTCCATAAGTTCCTCAAATGTCCCATTTTTCACAACCCTAATTTCCAAGGGTCCAATTGAATTATCCGCAACTCTGCCTTGTCGGTACACCGAGTTGAGTGCCTCCTCCATCTCTAGGCAGCACCGGTCAAGCACCTCTCGAGGTGGGGAATCAGCAGGGTCCTTGATTAATAGTTCCCAATAAATGACATAGTGTCCAGGAATGGCTTTAGTATCAGCATAGCTTGTATACTCCACAACACTTGTGTTGAACTCAAGCAACAGGGCGGAAGCCTTCTCGACTGCCTTTTGCAATTCTGCCTCATCAGTTTTGTCCGAATCAATACTCAACAACACGTTCTTTCTCCTCACAAAACGGAATTGAGGAGCAGCATTATAGAAACCAGTAACCCTAAGGATATCACCGACTCGGTAGCGGCATAAGCCAGCATAGGTTGTGATCACAAGTTCATATTCTTTCCCCACTTCCACGTCGGCTAGGTCAACAAGCCGGGGAGGTGAGTCACGGCTCAATGGGGGAGCTGATGGATCATTAGGCATGAACTCAAAATATGCCATGTTTGGCATTATGGTGTACGACACCTCTGAGGGTTTGCAAATTGGTTCTAGATTAAGACCGAAGTAACATTCAGATGATGCATACATGGTGCAAGCCATTGGCAAGCTATTACTGTAGTATTCCAGGGTAGGAATGTACTGAGCCATTGCACCAGTGACAATTACATCCAGGTACTTAGTGTTAGGCCAGATTCTTGTTATAATCCCTTCCCAGTTTCCCGGTGCACATTCTTTTTCAATTAGCTCAGCAAGTTCAGGATTAGGTTTTAGGATTTTGGTCATGCATTCCCTAATTGCTGGGTCCGTAATTTTAGGGTTTAGTACTCCAGTCCTAATGTCTTGTGCTAGTTGCTGCCAATTGAGCTGAAGGAAGTGGATTGAACGGAGTAGGCCTGAGGCAAAGACAGCCCCTACGCGAAGGACCTCTTCGCGCATAATTAAGCCGCACAGCATTTGAGTGTACATGCTCTGGAATGAATCAGCGCAAAGAATGGCCTCATTAGGGCTTGTATATACGTTGAAAGGGTCGTGGGGTCTCGTCTTGAAATGTTCACTTTTGTAGTAACTAGTGAGCACAGGACGTGCCACCAGACCTCCAGGGGTCTTTGTTTCCGCCTTTATGAATAAAAAGTAGAGACCCTTGCCTTTATCTAAACCACGTACAAAGCTGCATAATATGAAACAAATAAAGGTTACTAGGTATGAAATTCAATTTGAAGTTCACATATTTTCCAAATCAAAATTGCTCTAATTCTCATAACGGTCTCTTAGAACGAATATTAAATTGATAAATAATTCATTAACAAAACTTCTCCCCTTTTCACCTACACTTGTTGTTTCTTAACGTTTATATGTCAAAGTATGTGCTGTTTTCTATACTGTTATATAATGAAATAACAAACACAAAATTAATCATTTAATTTACCATACATTATGTTGAGGATATCATAGTTGTACGAATCATTATTTACTTTTTTTTTTTTTTCCAAAAACGTATTATTACGGATAATTGAAACATGACTTTATATGTCAATAATAATAATAATAATAAAAGGATACTACAAACCAAAAGGGGAAAATAAATGCAAATATATCTGTACACAGACTCGGTATGATGAGATTTAATTACAATAAATGATAGTATTTTAGGTAAAATTACATATTCCATAATACTCTTGGGGATTTATTATTATGGGGACGAGAGCATATATATAACACGAAAAATAGAAAGTGTAAAATTAAAACAAAAAAGAAAAAGAAAAAGAAAAAGATACGCCATAATAGAAAATGGAATAAAAAAGATTACCCTCTAATGCAAAAGAAACAGAAAGAGTATTATATTTACTCGAATATACTCACAGGTTCATGACGGGCTGGAGGAGGTTGTACAATAGCTGGCGACGGCCCAATTCTTCCTCGATTGTGGGCATCAGCTTTCTCTCGCCGGCTGAGGTCCCAGAGCTACATGTAGGTACGTCATGAACCAAAAACCATATTAACAAATGGATTTATCAATAATAATATCATATACGATATTGACATAATACTTTATATGCATAAGCCTAAAAAGTAATAATAAATCGGTTTTATGCATATTATTGGGTATATATGATAATAGCATAACTTATATATATAGAAATTTATAAAAGTTCATTGATCAAAAGATGTATAAAAGAAAAGTAACTATGAAAAAAAATTCAATCGTCTACGTAAAGTAATAATTACATAGTTGTAATAAACAGTCACCAATGTTTTGATATGAAAAGGCATTGAAAAATGACAAACTAACATGGATAATGGTCACCCTTTCCCGACAAGAAAAAGAAATTCGTTAAAATAAATAGTACATAAAATAAAAATTGTTGGGGGCCGAGGAACCTAGTGAGGAACTCTGAGATGGGATGTGAACAGAAGATGCTGGAACGGTCACCATTTGCAATACGTTGGATCTCAGGCTGAAGATCCTCGTATGTAACAACATGTACTTTGGATTTGAACGTGTCTCTATCAGTTGCTCCATTAAGGTTGAATCTCTTGAGATACTCGGTTTCCGCGTTTCGGCTCAGTATCTCGTCTAAAATCCTCTCTTGTACTGCATCAGTGTTCTTAGTCATGTCCTCAATGAATTCAAGTGCCTTTGCATCTCTCTCATTGGCAGGAGGACCACAGGGAGACGGTAGAACTGATTCAACAGCCATGACAATGATAACCACAAGGGCGCAAGTGAGAATTACGTTGTTGTGTTCAAAAGCCGTGTGTGAGAATATGTATATGTAGTGATATTATTATGTATTTGTGAAGATAGCAACGAGGGGATTGGTGAATTTATAGTGAAGCCAGATGGGGCTGAATGGTTTCTTATTACTGTATCAGTCGCCATTTCGCAAGGCTAGATAAATTTTATTTGCAAAGTAACGTTTGGAGTAATTAATATCGATAAATAAAAGTTTAATACTTTATGTTTTATGTTTGGATTAAGTGTAAATATACCCGTTATGTTTATTTCCTTTATATGCACCCTAGGTTCCTTATCTTTAAGATTGGCATTTAAATCCGAAAATTTCTAAACAATGCTCCATTTCAGATATTGAGAATGTAAATGCATATAAACTAAATATAGAATAATATATTTACAATTCACTTTTTCTATAATTACCTATGAATAGTTAATATGCTGAACTTTCATTTCTTTCAAACTAATATTGGGTATTACTCGTAACATTTCCTTCTTAGTAAATCTGTCCTTTTTTAAAAAAAGAATTAAACAATATATATTCATCGTATTTTCATCAATCATGTTGCATATATAATGGAATTATAAAAAGCGAATTAAAAACCAAAAAAAGATTTTTGATAAGGTCCACGTGCGTGCCGGATTAACAGTACCTTGGAAGGACACAGACGAAGGTTTGTATGCATAGGGAACACGGCAAATATTTTTGTCGTAGAAATGGCTGGGGCTTGAGGAGACACATGGGGTCCATGACAAATAAGCAAGGCTACATTTAGAGGGACAAATGGGTCCTACATGTATTCCACGTCAGCAACTCGTTGTTTGTATGTTAAACTTCAGCTCACACCCCGCGGCTCTACTTGTGGACTTAGACAAGGATGTTATTGCCGCCAAAGGTAACAGAAAGAGTGGTATACACAAACGAGAAGAGACGGCACCCCCTAAGCAACTACGTGTCGCACATGAGGGAGAATCCAAAATTACCCATGTTATATCATGTAATACAAATAAGCCTCTTGCTCTTCGGTTATAGGATTGAGCCGGTGACCCCTCGTATAGAAAATCTATCTAAACTTTATTTTCTTGGATATGTTTTGAATGGATAATTATGATTATAATGAATGTTTTGGATTGTAATTTTTTGAAATTTGTTTTCACATAATAAAGTATAAATATGAAATTATAATATATTATACGTACTATAAATTCTATACTTTGAAGTATATAAAGTATAAGATTTACGATATCTTATACCTACTCTTTAGTAGTAACTAAATAAAATAAATAAATAAAGATACCATCCAATTTAAATAAAGGAAACCTCATCCCATCGAAAACCTTAAATTAAATACTTATTAATCCCTTTTCTGCCATCCTTAACTTTTAGTTTTTACTCCATTATTATTTTCTTTCTACTCGTTCCTATTTTACTAAATTCATCATCTAGTAAAATTCAAAAAAGAAAATCTTGAATACTTAATTTCTATTTCTAGCCCCAACTACAAATCACAAGGTACATTCATTACCTATTTTTTATAGTAGAATAGTTTCTTTATACATATATATATATTTGACAAAAGATTTTGTATTATTTTTAGAGTAAAATCTAATTTTATTGATTTATGCACCTTATAGAAGAAGAATATTTTAGCCTTAAAGATTAGCTAAACCAAGTAATTACTTTCAAAAAAAAAAAATAAAGAAAATAGAGGTTAGGTTTCTTTTACGTTTTAAAAAATTAGCCATATTGAAATTTATAAAAGAAAAAAATCTATGAGTTTTATAAGGTACTATATACAATTTATAGGTGCATGATATTAGGTGATTTCAAAATGCCATAAGATATAGTATCAATAGTAAAATTTAGAAATTTATACTCATAGGATAAGATATATAGAGTAAAGAGCCTTAAACCTTATATTCATCTTGTATTCGCTTACCCATATTTGGTTATACGATGGATAGCTATTTATTATTATGACTATTATTGAATGATGAAAACGAGTCGTTTAAAATTGAATCTTTTAGGTGAATTAGTTTCGCTGATCCGGAAAAGTCTAATTCTGTCGTAAAAATAGCAATGGATAAGTTCAAACATGAAACACGATATTATTGCAAATATATCATCTATTATTTAACGTCGAGTCTTTTTCTTAGGGTTTAGATTAATCAATTAACAGGTGATGTTTTAAAATATTATCCCAAGATAAGAATAGAATAGTATGTCTATTGTTTTTTTAGTGGAAATAATTGGGGTTTTGAGTGGAATGCAAAGTTATAAGTTTTGGTGCAGCAATCACGTGTGGACATGTAAGTTGACATTAATTATATTTCTTTGGCTGGTTGGGTATTTCTGTTTTGTACTTGTTCTTGATGTCAAGGTTCACAGTAATGGTTCTTAATTAAAAGGGTAGGTGAAACTTTTGCATTGTTTTTACGTCATCTGACAGTGCTTAGCATCACCGTGCCATTGTTTTCATCACCATTCTTTATGGGAATAGTGATGGTGATGAACAAGAAAAAAAAAAATTGAATTTTTATTGCATGATTTGATCTTTATTTGAAAAGAAGCACTCATGCCAGGTGCGTACATTGTGTAGAATGTTAATGTTGTCTTAAAAGAATCCTAAATAAGTCGAAGTGCAAGACGATAGTCATTGCCAAAGGGAAATGGCTAAGCCGAGCGCAGCCTATATGTAAAAGCCGGCAAGGCATAAATATGGGTCCCGAGTTAAAATTAGCTGGGACACTCAATTATGTGTGAAGGGATAAAGGTCTATCCAAAAGTTTTTTTTTTTTTTTTTTTTTTTTTTTTACTTATAAGTTTTTATGTGAATACGTAAATTTCTCGCACTTCTCCTTCTCACTCCTAAAATTGGTTGTAATGCAAAAGGAATCTTTATAGAAGCATTTCTTGGTATAGCTAGACATAGATGGGCATCAACCTAGTTCAATTCACTTGCCCTGGAACCAAATCTTCAATCAATGTACAAAATGCCATTTATTGTAGATTACAAATATGCATGAAAATACCAATATACCCTTACTCCAATCCATGATTATCGGAATTAGGCTCTATTAAGTATATATATATATATATATACATATAAAAATAAGGATAAATATTCCTTTGTATCTCGTCAAAAAATTGCAACTTATGGTTTCATAGTAATAAGATTTATATGAAATAGCTATTTTGCTAGAGAAATACAAGAATAGGTTTGTGCTATTGTGTATGAAGTCAATCAAGCATGCTATTAGTGATTTATTACTGTTAATCGAACACTGTTATTGGATAGATCTAACTAATGACCAGAACAATAGAAGGCCTTCATATAAGGAATTAATTGTGATGTAAGTATGCTCGTATGTATGGGAAGAAATATGAAAGAATCAATAATGTAAAAAAAATCATAATATTCAATTAAGACAAATGAAGTATCTTAAGGTGCAGGCCGGGGAGCTTCGAAATTGTTATTGTCGCCAATGCATTTTATTTATTTTTTCAGAACATTGAAAAAAATGTGAAGGGCAAATAAGTTCATTGATATGCTTCAATTCTCGTTATGGACTTTAGTTTATCAGTAAAAGAGCCCCATTTTGGTGTGTGATTATAATTCCATAAATTAGCATTAATTTTTGTACGGTAATAAACAGCTATCCCGACGCCCATGACACACAGGCTACATCCTCTTCGTACCAGGTGGTCGATCACGCAAAATCTGAAGTTTGGACATCGATGCGGAGTAGTCTCCTTGCCCAAAATCATAATCGCCCTACATAGACTCATGCAAGCGCTTCGCCAGCTATAACGAATCAGGCAAAGTGGGGCATTCTCTCTCTATTTTCCTGTGTCGTCTAATATCCTTGGTTTCCTTACAATTTCCAAATTCTGATTAAAGAATAGCGTTTCCATAATCTGGAGGAAGAGAGAGGAGACTATATATGCCCCATGCCTTGTTGTCATGAACCATGTAATGCCCCCTCATGCAGTACCGAAAGAATTGTAGATCGTATTTCATGTATGCACAACATCATATGCTTAACCACGTTGCATTTTCAATCCCAATCCGGTTGGGTGTTGTTGGGGGTGGAGGGTGGGAGTAGGGGAGAAGAAGAAAAATTGAAAGGGCCCCAACATATTTGTTGGGCTGTCAATTTCACAAACTAGCTTTTGGAGAGTAATTGGGTTTCTCGTGGCGTCTATGTTTGGTTCAAATTTTTCAGTATGAAATTTAAAGAGAAACGATATGTATCTTTTGCCTCTTAAAGATCTAGTGTCAGAACATGTATGAGGCATCAATCTCCAACCCCCTCAGGCAAGTTTGGTTTTTTCTTTGTAAAGCGCTTTAGGCCTCCATTATTATGCTCTCTAAGTTAACAAACCTTATTGCGGACTATTATTTTGCGAATCAAATAAAGTTATTGTTTGGTCTAAAAAGATAGCATCAACCCCTAAACATTCCTTTCAAATTTGAGACCTAGGGTTACATCAATTATCACCGCTTATTGCCCACAACGTTAACAAATATTAGAGAGAACTACATGCGAGATGACAAAACCCTCAAGATAAAAAAAAACAAGAAAACTAATCTTGGATCACATCCCATTCGTGAGACCTCAAGTAGGCAGGGTAAAATAGTCGGAAAAGTGCTTAGTTAGTCACAAAAACCTTCACCCTTCTAATTTGAGTGGAATTGGGTGCATAATGCAATATACTAAACACATGCTACCTACGCTGTCCACTTTCAAGAATAACTATTAGTGACAAAAACACAACATTATTATGAACAAATTACTTTAGCCAAAACATCAACTTTTCTTCTTTAACTTTAAAATGCGAAGCCTTGTTTTAACCAATTTGAACAAAAATAGTTACTTGATGTTATATGCCCGTAAAGATTAGGAAAACGAAAGTCATATTATGGATTTCGACAACTGTAAAACACATGGCATTGCTTTTAAAAACAAGAACTTCTTTGCGTCCACGATTATTACTTTGCCTTTGTTCTTACTATATTCAGCTTCAAAACGTAGATGTGCACTATGAATTCCGCCAGACAGGGTGTAAGACGTCACGGAAATTAAAACTTTTATCACCACATAATGGATAGATCGAGGGTAATGGATCCTTTTCATAGCAAAATGCTAATTAACGGTGTCGGGTATTCACGACGAGCTGTCCATTTTTCCTAAAGTAGATAGGATAAATGCATATTATGCAGAGTTCGTATCACATCCTATACAAGAAAAAAAACCGCAACATCATAAGTGGTTTTACACGACATCCATATCTAGGGATGGTAAGTGGGTCCAACATGTAAGCACAAGCACAAGTACAAGTGGACTTGTTCTCTGGGTTGTCCAGGCATGAGGAATCGAAAAAAGTAGAAGACATAAATACAAGTAGGTTTGGACTAGAGCACACCATGCATGATAAAGTTGATGAGCTGACCTGGCAGAAGCATGACAGCACGTAGGTAGTAAATTAGACCTTTGTTTTTTACAAAATTTAAATAAAAATGGTATTTGAAGTAGTTTTAATATAATGGAGCATTTGATATATTAATTTATTTGTTTAATTAGTTCCTTTTTTTATTAGAATTATACCAATAAGTGTAAATGATTTTATTTTTACTTATTATGTTAAGTAACCAAAAAACATAATGATCATTGTACTTTCTTTACATCATCTCATTTAACCAATCTATTTGTTTTAATTTGAATAAGCAAGTTGAGCAAGATTTAAATGAACAATTTAATGCACTTAATTTTTTTAGGTGGATTTATTTTAAATTAAAATTTAAATTAATTAAGTCCTTTAAATGAAACTATTTAATTAAATTAAACTGGTTAAATATTATAACTAATTGGATTTTTGGAATAAATCAACTTAAAAAGCATAATCCTATTAACTTAAAGTAGGTACACTTGTATAAGTTCATTAGAAGTATAAACAATTCCTCAAAGTAGAAAGATTTAGGATCACAAATACAAGGGTATAAATTTAAATTGAATTGTTAGACGATTAAGATCAATGATTGACAATTGAGCTAATCAGCCAAAGAATCAATATGCTAGGATGCTACGCCCATGAATACACTTTGATAAAGGCCCTGCTCATTTACCTCAGGGTTCAACATATCTCCATATGGAATTTGAAAACCGATACCTTTGCTTGTAGGAAATAATCTAATTAATCTTTTGACATACTTTGACATAGGTATTTAAATTATATTAATTTAATACTGAGTAAGTGAGTCAGTATACTTGAAAACTGGAACCTCTAATACTTTATATAAGTAGCAAAACTAATAATTGTCATGGAATGAAGAAAATGTGTTCTAATCACTAGTCTTTGTCCTCATCATCATTATCATCATCAATCCATCTAATTTTCACTCCCATTTTCGTAACATTAAATGACTGCATGACTTCATCATCTTCTTCACAATCAAAAATTGATTCTATACCCCCTTGTCTTCTCTTCCGAGCATCCTTCCAATCCTTGAGACACAGTCTCTTCAACGGTTTCAATTTTGAGCCAAAGGTGGTAATGGTTAAGGACTCGCCAACTCACACTAAAAGCTTATTCAAATGACACCGTCAAAGTTAGAGACCGCAAAACATTCATTACAACAACTTGCTAAGGTAGGCATTATGTGCGATTTTACTGTCTACCACTCATGGACATCTACATCTACATCTACATTCACCTTATCTTCCTTCAAGTATTGAACCCGATAGATTAGTATCTCATTGAAAGTTTCACCATTAATGTCGTTACTCATCCCCGAGCTTCAACTTATTTAAGCGATCTACCTTCTCCTCTTTGTGGCCAAAACATGAGAATTGCTAATCTGACAGTTGGATTAAGATGCTTGAGATGATGGTTGCATCCTAACCTTATGATAAAGGAGCAAGTATTTAAATACGCTCTCAACTTCTATGTTAAGTATCATAGCTCCAACCGTAGCATCTTCCAAGTTGACGTTTTGATAAAATTCCTTTACTAAATTGAAAGTACTATGGAACTTATAGTATGGATCCAGTATTCTTGCAACATAAAATAGAAGAGAAAAGGAACAAAAGTACGCAAGTAATTTGGTCTTTATTGCCACAATGGTAGGAAAGTGCAATCACTCTTATGTAAAGTTTGCTAACATATAAATAATGTCAACAAGATTTAGGGGTATGACATTGCTTGTAGCATACATAAGTTACTCGTTTTCTTCTAATCCACCATACAAATCTAATCATACTTAAGCTCTTGAACTACTTTATAATGGAGTGGGAGTTGTAGAATGCAGTTAAGGCCTTCTAGACCTATATTAACAATTAATAAAATGTTTAGTATGAAGTATCATACTAATATAAGAATAAATAAGTATTAGACCCCATGATTGTAATAATAATTTTATGTAATGCTAACTTTCAAGGATTTATCTAACATTTAGCGTAACGAGTTCCATCGTGTGATACAATTACGTTGTAGGATAAATAAGTCGTGGTTCTCATTCCAACAACAATAAGTATACTCCAAGAGTTTCCATTTGCTGTAACGTATGCAATTTATTATAAACTAGATCTTAATAAGGTGATTTGCTATCCCATAGGTATTCATTCCATCTTGTACTGCAAGATTTAAACCATGGCATATGCAATGGACGTGGAACAACTTCTCATCGCATATGAGGTTTAGTTGTTGTTTCAGCAATCTTATTGATGTTGTATTTGCGAATGCATTAATGAAGGAGATGCTAAACAGCCTATGAATTTCTTAGGTCCATGCAGTGTCTAAGATATGTATATACATCTTGAGACACATGTCATATATGTGTTACCTATACATATATACATTTTATGAATGTAATTGTATTATATATATATAATTATTCATTTTACCCACGCAACATTACTATGAAATTGTGATCATGCAAACAAACTACAAAATTGGAATTTTCTTTAATTAATTAATTTTTTTCAAATGACATTATTTTTTTAATTTAATGTATTATTGTGTACTAATAGTATGATACGCGCAAATAAAGGTTCAAAAAAATATCTAAAACCTAAAATAATATATATGCTATAAATTACCAAGCCTATTTAAGCACACATAAATAAATGGGTGGTACATAGATGAGCACGAGATAATAAATGAGTCACAAGCACATGGGCCATAGGCATGCGAGTACACTAAGCTAGGTAGGTGAAAAGCACAAGCATATCAAGTGTGTAATTTTTAAACATGGGTCACCCATTTACTATGCTTATCCATATCTACTCATATTGTACAATATATATTTGGTTAACAAGACATATCTTAGTTGTTAATTGAATCTTTTCATAAAGAGGAGAGGATGTAATATTACTTCTTTGATGATTAAATTGGCTACTCAATAGCGTGGATAGGGTTTGATTTGGTTCACATCTCCCTCCAAGCCAAATTAGACCATAAAAATACAATTTCATTCTTGATTGCTTTAAACTAAAGCATATTGGGTACAAATTACAAATTAAATCATAATTTGTAATATAAGAAAAATTAACTACATAAATTATATTCTCATGTTAAAAGTATTGACTTCTTTCAATATAAAGGTGCCATATTATCTAAGAGGTTCATAAAATCAATATTTGGGCTATTTAAAAAATATCTTAACATTTACTTTTATTCATTAAGTTGTTATATGATGTTAATTTTGCATCAATCATTTAAAAGAATTGATTTAAAAGAATTACCTATGGCTATAAAAGTTATATGGATATACATTTGAAATAAGTATATATTTAAATTGATTTAAATATTATGTTACAATAAAAGAATTTTTGTAATTATAAGTAAATCATTACTTTATTTCTTAAAAAGGTTTGATTTAGTTTTTTTTTTTATTCAAGATAAATTTTCGATTTGGTTTGAATTGAGAATTTTTTACCTAAATTGGTTAGAAGAATTACAATTTCGATTTAATTTGCTGTTGTTCTAATTTCATCAGTATTTGTGCCTCAATGTGAGACAAATTGTTTGTACCTAGACATAGGATCGTCATAGGGGAATGAAAAAAAAGAAATGTATGATACATATGACATATTTTAGGTTGGCAACTTCTTTTTACCTTGGACATAAATATGACATTTGTGAGCTTAGTTTTATTATTTTTCCATGCTAGGTTTTCTTAATAGTGGGCGAGTAAGTAACAACTATATATATTGACATCGAAATCCTATTAATATAATCTCTACACACCTAATATAAAAAAATATTATTAATGGTCTCGATAACCTCAATCATTTACCTATAAGAGCTAGGTAATAAGTGAAGTTGGAAACAACAATAATTTTGGAAATCAAAAAAAGGATATGCACATGCCAAAAAGATATAGGCTTGATCTTCTATTGTTTGGTTAGGCCATCTATAAGATGCATTGGATGACGTAAACATTTTAGGATAATTTGGTGGGCACCTTTTCTGAAAATAAAAATAAAGGTTTCTCTAAACACTTCAACAAGTTACAAGCGACCTCGTTTACATTAGTGATAAGATAGTAACTCTATTGTTGTTTTAAATTGAAACAATTATGGGCCAATGGACAATTGACACGCGAACAAATAATCTGTTATAATAGATATTATTTCATATATCATAAGAAGATATATTATTGAATGCCATATATAGTTGTAACACTCAATTTTGCCATTTATAGATTTCATTTTTACCAAGTTTGTAATAAAGTTTATAAACTTATTTAGTTTATTAGTTTTATTTATTAGTCGGTATATTAGGTCGAGTAGCTAACCAAAATAAGAATGCAAAAATAAAATAATATGTTTAGTTAGTTTATTCATTTAATTTAATTTAGTTATTACATTCATTTGGTAGTAATAAATAAGATGGTTAAAAATTATAAAAGATAAAAGTTAAAAAAAAAAAAGGAGAGAGCTAAAAAAGGTTCCAAACGGATTTTTTTTCTACAAGGAACCTATGTCCATATGCTGGTGTTACAGATCTCCCAAAATGAGCCATTCCCAAGAGGTTCCTAAAGCTTCAGACTAAAGCCTAAGCCTCCTAAAAACTTCTAGAAGATGAAAAGCTCTAGAAGGTTCTAGAGAAATCTAGAATCTTGTACAGTAGTAGGTGGGGTAGGTGAATGTGGTAGTTGGGAGTCAATTGTAACTATTAGATCGAATTGATCTTAACCATTAAATTATAAAGGCTTTCTATATATAGAGAGATGTTCCCCTCAGATGTAGGATACAAGTCATTGGAGTGAATATAATAGACCTTCAACGTTTCTCTCTCTATTTTTTTTCTCTAAACATTGTGAGTGTATTATTGGCTGACTTAGCCTTTCTTAGTGTGGTCAGGAATGCTAAGTGCCGTATGGGATTGAGTGATGGAATCCACCCGTGACAAGTGGTATCAGAGCTTAGAAAAGGGACTACTTATGGAGAAAATGTCATTTGGAGGAGATAACAACACTTCAATGGTCGATGAGTTGGTCGACTATGATGATCGCCGTGTTAACAGGCAAAGGGCCAGGTTTCGAGACTTACTGAACTCCCTCCTTAATAGGGTGAATAAGGTAGAGTTGAGTATTGCTGAGGCCAAGGAATAATTTGATGAGTCTCAAGGTAGTCTTGAAGAAATGGAAGAAGAACTTCTAGGTAAATTGCAAGGAGCACTAAATCAGGCAGTAGAAGAGCTTAGATAGCATGGAAACGTTATTAAAGAAAAGGGTGATGCTCTCTAAGCTTGAGTCACGGCTTTAGAAACTAAGGAAGAGGCTTATGAAGCTAAGATTGATGCAATAGTAGTAGCCATGCGTCAGGAAATTGAAGATCTCAAGACGCAATTGACGGCTTGATGAATTGCTATTACAAATGGAGTGATTGTCTAGACGGGCCATAGGGTTGATGTTCTAAAGCCAGAGCATTTTAACGAAACGTAGTCCGCTCGAGAAGTAGACAACTTCTTATGGGGAGTGGAACAATACTTTAACACTGTAGGAATATTAGATGATGTTAGGAAGGTACGTATTACTGCCATGTATTTGAAAAACTCTGCTATGATATGATGGCACATGAGAGCAACTAATATCAACACATGGGATAGCTTTGTACATGGGATAGCTTTGTACAAGAGATGAAGGGTTAATTCTCCCCTCAAAATACTGCTAAGGAAGCAAAGGTAAAATTGTGTCACCTAACCCATAAGGGTGACATAAAGCAATATGTAAAGGAATTTTCAAAGTTGATGTTGGAGATCCCAGACCTCAACCAAGAAGATGCTTTGGTAATGTTTATAGATGGCTTAAAGCCTTGGGCTAAATTAGAACTGGAGCAAAGGGAAGTGGAAGACATTTCCAAGGCTATAACAGTTGTTGAAGGCCTAATAAAATTTTGGAAGACAGATCCTAAGAGCACAAGGGGGAAGATGGAAAGGGGGAGCTAAAAGGGAGAAGAGTGAGAGTTCTTCTAAAGGGAAAACTAAAGCAGAGGAAAGAGATAACGATCGAGGTAGAATTCGTGAAGGGAGAGATGGGGAAAGATGGAAACCTTGTGAATTGAAATGTTATTTCTGTAATGGTCCCCATTATGCCATGGAGTGTCTAAAGAAAGAGAGACTGGCGGCGCTAGTAGTAGGTGAAAGCTCAAATGATGGGGATGAAGCTCAGTTAGGGTTAGTTCGTCTACGTAGTATCATGAAGTCTCAAGTTAACGAAAGAAAAGGATTGATGTATATCGAAGTATCGGTAGTAGGTAAGAAACTTAATGCCCTCATAAACATAAGAGCATCTCATCTTTTCATTTCTGATATGGCAGCAAAGAAGTTGGGCTTAAAAGTGGAGGAGACCAAAACATGGCTTAAAATAATTAACTTAAAAGAAGTTCCTACTATTGGAGTAGCTAGGGGAATAGAGCTCCATATTGGGGGTTGGTAAGGAAAGGAGACTGTTGAAGTAGTGCGAATAGATGATTTTGAGTTTGTGATTGGGATGGATTTCCTAGATCCCGTTGATGCATTTATCGTATCGTAGGCTAATTGCATTTGTATATTTGATCACAACTCACAATGTGTAGTCCCTATCATAAGAAAGGTAAGCCAAGCCACCAAATTCCTATTGGCTATGTAATTAGAAAAGGGACTCAAGAAGAATGAAGTCACTTACTTGGCTGTCTTAAAAGTCAGGAAAGAGACTATTGGTCAAGAAAGGGTTCCATCTCAAGTGGGGGAGATATTTGGAAGAATTTAGGAATATAATGTTGCCAATGTTGCCTAAGAAGTTACCACCAAAAAGAGAAGTAGATCATGTGATAGAATTGGAACCTAGAGCCAAGCTGCTTGCTACCGTCTCATACAGGATGTCACCTCCAAAATAGAAGAGTTAAGGCAACAATTGAAGGAATTACTAGAAGCGGGTTTCATTAGGCCTTTAAAGGCACCTTTTGGAGCTCTTGTACTCTTTCAAAAGAAATAAGATGGATCACTCCGAATGTGTATTGATTATCGAGCCCTAAATAAGGTCACTATAAAGAATTAGTATCCCATTCCATTGGTATCGGACCTATTCGACAGGTTGGGAGAAGCTAGATACTTCTCTAAATTGGATTTACGGTTGGGATATCACCAAGTGAGGATTGTAGAAGGAGATGAACCTAAGACCACTTGTGTTACAAGGTATGGTGCTTTTGAATTCTTGGTCATGCCATTCGGCCTTACCAATGCCCCGACTACTTTCTATACACTTACGAATCATGTTTTGGCCCCCTTTCTTGATCAATGTATAGTAGTATACTTGGATGACATTATGATTTATGGTAAGACGTTAGAGGAACACATAGAGCATCTTTATTCGGTATTCTTAGCTTTGAGAAGGAATGATCTATATGTGAAACTAAAGAAATGTGCTTTTGCACAAGAAGAGGTGACGTTCCTTGGTCACATAATAGGGAGAGGAAAGATTATAATGGACGAAGGAAAGGTGCGGGCCATCTAGGATTGGAAGGAGCCTACCGAGCCTATTGAGTTGAGATCCTTCCTTGGCTTAGTGAATTACTATAGAAGATTCATTAAAGGCTATTTGAGGATAGCAAGCTCATTGACAGACTTACTCAAAAAGAATACACCTTGGGTTTGGAGTATAGATAGATGACAGGCACTCAAGACCTTGAAGATGGCAATCACTAAGGAGCCGATCCTTCTCCTTCCTAACTTTAGCAAACCCTTTGAGTTATGTACAGATGTTAGTGATTTTGCTATTGGAGGGGTTTTAATGCAGGAAAGACACCTTGTGGCATTTGAGAGCCGGAAGCTGAATGACATAGAGAAGCGATATCCAGTGCATGAAAAGGAGATGACGGCGATATTACATTGTCTTTGGGTATGGAGGTACTACTTGTTAAGGAAGAAGTTTGTGATCAAAACTGATAATATGGCCACTAGCTATTTTCAGACTCAAAAGAAGCTCTCTCTTAAGCAAGCCCAATGGCAGGTTTTCTTGGCAGAATTTGATTTCGACCTTGAACATAAGTCAGCTAAGACTAACATCATGGTGGATGCTTTGAGCCAAAGGGTTGAGTTGGCAGTTATCAGTAAACCTGAAAGCAACTTCGTTGATAGAATTCAAGAGGGGATAGAGAGTGATAAACAAGCTAAATCTCTATTGATCTAATGTCAAGAAGGGAAAACAAGGAGATTTTAGTAAGAGAATGGACTAATATATACAAAGGGACAACAAATTTATGTGCCCCAATCCTTGAACCTAAGAAGGGAGATACTTAGAGAATGTCATAATTCTAAATGGGCAGGTCATCCAAGAATGCATTGTACCCAAGCCTTAATGGAAGAAAAGTATTTTTGGCCATACATGAGGGAAGATGTTGAGAGCTATGTCCGAACTTGTCTCGTGTGCCAACAAGACAAAGTTGAATACAAGGTAACTCTGGTACTACTAAAGCCTCTTCCCATTCTTGAATGGCCATGGGAGAGTGTTTCCATGGATTTCATTGTAAGTTTGCCCTGATCAGAAGGGTATGGTACAATCATGGTTATAGTAGACAGGTTCTCAAAATACGCGACTCTTGTTCTAGCAACAAAGGAGTGCTTGGCAGATGAGGCTGCCCGATTGTTCCTAAGACATGTAGTAAAGTATTAGGACTTGTCAAGAAACATTGTGAGTGATTGAGATGGGCGATTCACAGGGAAATTTTAGATGGAATTGTTCAAACTTTTAGGATCTGAGTTGAACTTTCCAACTAGTTTACATCCCCAAATAGATGGTTAGATGAAGCGAGTGAATGCTTTAGTGGAATTATACTTAAGGCATTTTGTAGGAGCTAACCAATGTGATTAGACCAAGTTGTTAGATATGGCGTAGTTCTAGTTCAACCTACAGAAGAATGAGTCCATCAAATAGATTCCTTTCGAGAACATCCTAGGAAGGCAACCTTTAACTCCTCATACAGTGACAATGGGATATACGGGGTCCAGCCCTCTCGCATATAAATTTACAAGGGAATGGTAAGAAAATCACGACTTAGCTCGAACATACTTAGACCGAGCTATCAAGAGAATGAAGAAGATTGCAGACAAGAAGCGTAGGCCGATGGAATATCAAGTAGGTGACCAAGTGCTTGTTAAGTTACATTTGATACAACGTACAAGGGGACAATTGCATAAAGGTCTAATGAGGCACTATAAGGGTCTATTCCCAATTGTGAAATGAGTAGGGCGAGTGTTTTACAAATTGGAACTTCCATCCAAACTGAAATTCCATCCGATTTTCCACTTGAGCATGTTAAAACGATTTCACAAGGATGAGGAAGACCCCATAAGAGCTATATCACAAAGGGCCCCAATAGGAGTACGGAATTTATTTGATAAGGAAGTTGAAGGGATCATAGCTGATAGACATGTGAAGAGACGTGGATAGACTCCTAAACATGAGTATATGGTAATGTAGAAGGGAAGACTAGAGAGTGAGGCCAGTTGGGAACCAATTGAAGCACTATAGTAATTCAAAGACAAGATTCAAAAGTTCCATGATGAAAGAGCGATGAGGGCATCGCCGGATTGAGCAGGGGAGAATATTATGAACCTCCCAAAATGGGCCATTCCCAAGAGGTTCTTAAAGCCCAAGACTAAAGCCTAAGCCCCTTAAAAGCTTCTAGAAGATGAAAAGCTCCAAAAGGTTTTAGAAAAATCCAGAATCTTGTATAGTAAGAGGTGAACATTCCTAGGAGGTTTCTAAAGCCCAAGCCCCAAGCCCCAAGCCTAAGCCTCCCTAAAAGCTTCTAAAAGATGAAAAGCTCCAAAAGGTTCTAGAAAAGTCCAGAATCTTGTATAGTAGTAGGTGAGGTAGGTGAACATTCCCAGGAGGTTTCTAAAGCTCAAGCCCCAAGCTTAAGCCCCCCTAAAAGCTTCTAGAAGATGAAAAGCTCCAAAAGGTTCTAGAAAAGTCCAGAATCTTGTATAGTAGTAGGTGAGGTAGGTGAATTGGTAGTTGAGAGTCAGCTGTAACCGTTAAATTGAATTAATCTTAACCATTAAATTGTAAAGGCTTTCTGTATATAGAAGGGTGTTCCCTTTAGATGTAGGATATAAGTCATTTGAGTAAATACAATAGATCTTTAGAGTTTCTCTCTCTAATTATTGTGAGTGTGTTACAGGTTAACTTAGCTTTCCTTAGTGTAGTAAGGAACGTTAAGTGCCGTATGGGATTGAGTGACGGAATCCGCCCATGACATTGGTATGTGGGAGTGCCTAACATGCGTGTTGCACATGTGTGTCTTATTCTCCAAGCTCTCCAAACGCTTAACTAATAATAAAGAAAAGAGGGAAAATTTGTGAGTTTTTGCATGTTTACTAATCTTTTTAAAAAAATTACACAAATATAAATTATACAAAAAAATACATGAATATTACATTTGATAAATGCAACATTTGTTTTGTCACGATTGATTTTAAAGCAAAAGTGTACTAACACAAAATTACATTGTGATTTTGCCATATTATGCCTGTCTTGCAATTGTAAAATGCAACATTATTCTACAAAATTGCATCTTACAATTGCAAGATAAGTATGTTGTGGTAAAATTGTGTCTTAAAGATGTGATTTTGAGATGGTACACTTATGTCACAATTACATGTGACATTTTCATACTATAACAAAGTCACATCTTGAAGATATCATTTTGCAATAGTATTTATATAATTTGCATTTGTGCAATTTTTTTTAATATCAATGAACATTTATTACACCAAAAAATTTGCCCGTAGCTGAAATCTAATTTCAACAACTTTTTACAAAAAGATCCATGTAAATCTTTGGTTGTTTCAAATAGATATGCACTAACTTAAAAAGATTTTCATTAATATTCAAAAAATAAAATTTGAATAAAAATAAAAGCAAAAGGAAAAACTTATTAAAGTTATCACTTAATGTTATTGGCTTCAATTCAATATTATCTAAAGTAGGTATTGTAAATAGGCGACTTATATGCCTTGGTGTGCCTAAAAATTGCATGTCTAGTGTACTCGTACTTTTTGAGTACCAAGCCTAGTGTACTTGCATGCTTGTGCCCACATGCTAGTAGCCCATTTATTATTGCATGTCACTCATTTGTTTGTGTGTCACTTACATACTTTTAAATTAGCCTAGAAATTTACGGTATATATATTATTTTTGCGTCCAAATATTTTTTCGAACTTTTATCTACGTGTATTATACTATTATTATTTATTAATGTATTAAATTAGAAAAATAATGACATTTGAAAAAATTAATTAAGAAAGAAATTTTCTAATTACTTAAGTAGTTCACATAGCTACAATTAACACTAATGTAGTAATGTAACATAGGTGGAAATGAATAATTAAATATACGTAATATGAGTTGCACTCACAAAACATATATACATAACATAACATATATATATATATATATATATATAGCATGCATCTTGATGTTTATATAAACAAATGTACATTAATAATATTATTACGCATTAATATATTAAATTAGATAAATAATGATGTTTGAAAAATTAATCATACAAAGAAAAATTCTAATTCCATAGGTAGTTTGCATAGCTACAACTGACACTAACGTAGTAATGTATCGTAGAAACAAATATGAAAGTACACATATACATAATATAAATTCTATTTGTAAAACATATATGCATATATGTAATGTATATATGGCACGCAAGACATTTGTATAAACAAAGTATGCATGTATAACACATATTTAAAAAAAATTATATATTTATACATGAACACATATAACATATTTATGTACAGATAAAAAATACGCATTGCATACATATATCTTAAATAAATTAAATAAAGTACATTGTATATACGCTCATTCATTTATGTGATGTACATTGCATAGTACGTGTAGTGTACATTAGCATATAAGAGTATATGCATATATGTGTATATGGGTGTACAACTGTACGTATGGCATATATGATATATGTGTTACATGGTACAAGTATATTCTTATGTAATATATATCTAATTCATGTAATATAATATATACGTAGCTTATTTAATATATTTCTTATATTTGATATGTAAGTAATGAAAGAATAAAGAAAGAAAAAAGAATGAAAATCAAAAGGTACAAAAAAAAAAAAAATAGAGCAAGGAAAAATAAAAACCCAAATATCTCTAAATGATATCTATGGAAAAATTGATGATTGTTATTGTGCTTATCCTTGGTCACCATTGAGGGAAGGCTGTTGTGGAGATAAAAAGACAAAGCATATGGATTGGTAGTACGCCTGCTGGTGCTGTCATATTTTCTCAATTCACCTTGTTGTTTCTATACCTTTTTAAGTTCCTATACTCTTTAACCATGGTGTATATCTCCTATTCCTTTGCAAATCTACCCAAGTCTCTCTCACACATCTCATTTATCTTCTAGTGCATTTGTTACATGTTAAAGGGAATATTAGCTATTCCAAGACCTCTAGGCACCTCTTGATGTTCATGATCTTATTGACCCCCTTACCCTCCTCCTCCTCCTCCTCCTTCTTGTCTTCGACCATTCCATTTGAGAAATACATTAAATTGAAGCTCCTCATCTTCTTAACAATGGTGTGGTTACAACTGTTGATGCTATCTGACTCTAAACCAATCCTTAGTCTCCTTGAGTGTACCTCTAATGAACTTGTACGAGTGTACTTACTTTAAGTCAGTAAGATTTTGTAATTTAAGTTGTATAATATTTAACCAGTTTAATTTAGGTAAATAGTGTTAAGTAAAGGAATTAATTAATTCAAATTTTAATTTAAAATAAATTTGTCTAAATAAATTAAGTTTATTAAATTATTCATTTAAATCTTGCTCAACTTATTTATTTAAATTAAAACAAGTGGATTGGTTCAATGAGATGATACAAAGAAATTAAAATAATTATTATGTTTTTTATAATTATAAATTAAAATTATTTACACTAATTAGAATAATCCCAACAAAAAAGGGAGCAATTAAAAAAATAAATTAATATATCAAATATCCTACTAAATTAAAACTACTTAAAATACCATTTTTATTTAAATTTTTCAAAAACAAAAAGGGCTTAACTTGTTACCTACGTGCTTTCGTACTTGTACCTAGATAACCCATAACCCTATCATGCTTAGCGTACTTAGGCCTAAACCCACTCATGCTTATGACTCCTATTTTGTTCGCATGCTTGTACTTGGGCAACCCATGAAACATGCCCAATCATGCTAGTGCTTGTGTGCCTAACTCACTTACCATCCCTAATCCAAAGCGCTAAATCAATATCTAATGGTGCTTGTATAAGTAGTAGACTATCATAAACAAAGGGACATGGTCAGAAATGACCATGGATTCCCTAAATCGAATCATTAAAGCTTTCTCTCTCTAGTTTAGAAACTCAAAACATATAAATATTTCTCTTGATTTGCTTTGATTTTACATAAAATCAAAGTAACTCAACACTTTTAGTAGCATTTAGAGATTGACTAGAATAGGAAAAATGAACACTTTAGTCTCAATTGTTCGAGGATTAGGTAGATTGAAGGTTTGAAGTTTAGCTTTTTTTGAGTTCTTAACTTGTTGATTGCCAATCATCTTATATGCAAACCACTACTATAGGAGTATTTCTTAGTGCTTGGAGGATACAATTGACACCCCTTTTCTCTTTAATCATCCATCAACCTTGTTAGCAATGATGGGTTCTTCCCATTGTTATGTGACTCGTAACTTAAGTTGTGATCCACTTTTAAATGCAACCCGTCTACAGTAGGTCTTACATGTTTGCTTAAGTAGCTTGTTTTATTTTCATTTTGTTTACCTATTTTTATTATGTTATTCACATACCACATTAAACATGTCTTTCTTCTATATGTATTTATATGTAAATATCCTAATAGTCATGATAATATATTAAATATAATTATCATAATTTGCATTTTTTTCATTTTATATTAATAAATTTATGTGCATGAACGTAATCTCATATCTCATTGTAATTAGCATAATTAGTGTTGTTGGTAGAAATTCGTGTAAGTTGATTCTTGTAAAAGAGGACAAAAGTGAGGCTATGGGAATACTAAGACTAGTCTAATGTAGTCACTTTAATGCTTAAGTCAATGAGTATTTAAGTGTTTAAGAGAGAAGTATGTAAGTAGAATAAGTGTTTAGAGAGTTCTTACAAAAGTTACTTGTCCCATATTTATAGGCGTGTGCCTTGCAACTATAATGTTAGGGAGGTTTAACCATCTGAGACATGTGATAGCTTCTAAATTCCTTTATGTATAGAATTTGAAGAGGAGTAAGTTGTTATGAAGTTGCAAGTTGACAGTTTCTTAACTTTTCATGCCTTTCATTTTAAATTCAAACGTTTAGTAGAGTAGGCTAAGCCTTCTAACCCATTAATCAATCAAGCCTACAGAGTCATTCTTATTGTCATATTAAGTTGGTAACATGGAGACAAGTCGGCGAAGTGCTAAGCAATTGCAAATGAGGATGAAAATTCACTATCAACATTAGCCTTCTAACTCTTATGGTCAAGGATTTGAGTATGGAAGTGAACTTGATGCATATTTGATGTATAGGATAAAGCAAGCAAGCGTTCGAGGTTGTGCTTTTACAAGCATATCTGGTATAAATATTTTCAATCCAATAGTCACGACTCTTTACCTTCCTTCCTACTAATTTGCCTAATGCATGCATGCTATAGTTGTCATATCAATCATCATCACTCTCTATACGTTTTGCAATTGGTAGGGACACCACAATCCTTCCATCTTAACAACATACACATGTCCTTCATCATTGTCCTATCTCGTATTGAGCTCTAACAGCTTAAGTTGTCAAACGGCATATAGATGAGATTTTAAAAACGTGCCATATTAAGCTTCTGACATTCATCACCTTCTTTTGAAGTGACAAAGCTTTTAGTGTGTATAGTACACAATTTATATGTATGTAGCAAGCTATAGAGCTAAGAGCTATGTTCTTAGGAAGTGTAATAATTCATATTGCCTAACACCACACTTTTCTGAAATGCCAAGCTCCATACTATTGAGCTCTAAATGCTAAAGTCCTCACTATTGATTTCTAATTGTCTAACTACTTACTTCTAGAATTGCTCAAGAAACTGACACAAAGCTATTGATGCTAAGCTTTTCTATTGGCCTGTAAATGGCCGAGATGCCTAGTTTTTTTTAGTCATACCAAGACCTTGAACTTCGCGTTGAGTTGCCGAGAAGATTGGCAAAGTAACTCTTGCTGAGTTTTTTTCGAACTATCATGCATACAGCAGTCCGTGGCCAAGAAACTCTTACTAAGTTATGTTTCCAAACTATACTTTCTAAGTTCCCAAGTTGAACTTAAGGATTCAAGTTGCTTCTTAACTAGGCTAAGCTTCAATTAGTGTTAGACTCCATTCATGCCAAGTAACTACCCATCCACATGCCGAGCAGGACTTTAGAATATTTTGAGCTTCTCTACTTGAATATGAGCTTAAGGTCTTATCACTTCATTCCATGACTGTAAATTTGAGCATTATAAGGGAACGTACCAAATTGTCTCGTTAAGATATTATAGTTATCATTACTCAACTCACAACATCTTTTAGTTGAAAGTCATAGGGGATGCCGAGATACATGTAATGACCAAGCCAAGGAGTATAGTGAGAAGCTTTTAAAAGGATGTTAAACCTTTGATTTGTGAAGGCCCTCATCTGAGTATGAGTGATTCAAAATTTTGACCCATGTGTCTATGTATCTGAACACGTGCATGAACAAATAGAAGACTAGTTATTGACTTTGAATTTGTCTCCTTTCAATTAATACCCAAACTCTAAGCATTATCAAATCGGGCTTAGAGTAACTAAACTGAGTACAAAAGTATATGGAGTTGCCGAACCAAACTTTATGGATACCAAGCTTAACATTTGAATTCCCTTTCTAAGTAATGAGTCACAATAGCTTAATGCTGAGCTCCATTTGAATTTTTGTAAGAGTCTCGAACTTTGAACGCCAAGTTCCATTCTCCTTTTTTTACCTATCTCTTCATGACTAGCTTAACTACTCTAAGACAGCTAAAATGCTAAGCTACTGACAACCATAGGTCCCAACATTGAGCTCTTTTTTACTGGAGCTTGCTTTCTTGCTCAGTCACAAGTAAGTGCCAACCTACTAAGCTTAGCTATCCATGACATACAGGGCACTTCAATGGCACTTTAACTGAGCTCTATAGTAGATTAGAGTAGAGCAAGATATTATATGATGAACCGAACTACTAGAAGTAGCCACCTACCTTCCTTCGAAGGTTGACCTAAGCCATACATGACTCCATATTGTTTCTCTATGTCATTCCAATGAGATTAAGGCTCTACATTGCTCTATCGAGCCAATTAACATGACAGATCTTGGCAACTACTCGATGTTACTAAGCTAAAATAAATCCGAAAGGATAAGGATAGAATTGGAACTAAGCAGCATTGCTTAAATGCTAAGCACTCTATCTACTAGAGCAAGTATAGTTTAAGCTCAACACATGGATGTAATCTCTAGAACAAGACAGTTGTCCTAGAATTATTGAGCAACTATTTAGCATTGCTCATTCCTTAAATGATTGGCAACGTTTGGCTATTGACTACCCTCTTTAGCTCCTTCAAGATCCAAACATGTGTCATAAGGTGATTGGTAAAGTAGTACCTTCATTATTGGATCTTGATGAAATACCATACATCATGGTCTAATCAGATGCTCACTCCTATTGATAAAAGATGAGTAAAACTCTATGATTGATAGTTATGATTCGTTCAATCATTTATTTTTAATATGTGCCTATATTGTGCCTTGTGCTAGTCACTTGTCGGTATTTACCCTTGATCCATGGATTTCATATTAAATTATATTTATCTATATGTTAATCCATGACATAAACTTTTCAACAAGTCTAATAATAAAAAGTATCGACCATTCGACACTTGTAATGACTTATTAATGGCTTATTTAGTCCTTTACAGGCTTACCTCCTTTTAAGACCAATATGGAAACTAAAAAACAAACGAGGGCTAAAGAAATGCCCTTTGCCTCAAGCCCCTATGAACATAATTTGCTATTAGGCTACTCATTAATAGCTCTAAGCCTTATACACTATGAATAATGAGCAAATCATAAAACACTAATCCCTAGATCCTGTATTTAACAGACGATAGGAAAGGGACACTTATAAATCTCTAAGCCTAGAAATGAGCTTAAACAATGAGAGATAAAGCCTAAGTCTATGTTACAGACAACAAGCTATTTAAAAACCCTAAGCTACTAAAAGGTGATGGGTTAAATACTTTAATTTGACACTTTGTATGGACTACGAATAGATAAGTCTAAGTCTTATACTTTACAAACTAGAAGCCAACTAGCATATTTTACAGCTTTACTTGGTATAGGTCATGCCTAGCTTGGATGACCTACATGCATCCCCAGCCTTTTCAAGCAGATTGGCCTCTTCGAGCCTTCGCCTCTCTAGGCATTCTAGTATCTTCTAGCCTTCGCTCTTCAGGTGCTCTAGCCTCTTTAAGCCTTTGCCTGTTTAGGCATTCCAACCATTTTAGACCCTTGCCTTTTCAAGTATAATGGCTTACTCAAGCACTTTAGCCCCATTAAGCCTTCACCTCTTTAGGCATACTAGCCTCTTTAGGCCTTTGCCTCCTCAAGCACACTAGCTTTTTCAAGCATGCCAACATCCATAAATGCTCCAGCTACTCTTAACTTTTGCCTCTTTAGACCTCGATGTCTTCAAGCACTCTAGCCTCTCTAGGCTTGAATTACAAACCTTTTCAAAGATCTCACAAAATCAACTTCCCTAAGTACTCTCTTTGGTGATAAGTAGGGGGCAAATGTTGATAGCATTTTTTAATAACTACTCTATGGGCGTATATTAACTGATCCAATACTTAAGCCTAGTTTGATAATCTAGTTTGAGTGTAACTTTTACTGATCAGCTATAAATACCATATAAGACCCCTAAGTAAGGGTACCATCTTCTTTTCTCTTACTCTTCCTATTATGAAATAACTTTCCTCTTATGACAAGGGGTTAGCTTAGGTATCGAGGTAGGCATGCTGAAGTACCCTTTAGTACCCCCCATAGCCATTTTCTCGTTTTGCAAGTGTTCACACACTGGAATGAAAATCAATTGTCAACACATTATGTTCTTCTCTTCTCCTCCTTTTCTTTCTTAAACGTTTCAAAACCTTCAAACCTTTTTAATTTTCAAACTAATCAGGTGTCACTAGGAGTAAAATTCGTTCTAGTTCTGATTCTAAGGCTACTCCTGATGCAACTCTAGGGTCAAACACCTGGAGAAGCACCACAATGAAGTAAGCATAAACAAAAACAACGAAAAAGTTAGCAAAGCTTAGGTAGCTACCAACTAGATATGACATATCAATTGATCCTACTCGACCTCTAATCTACTAGATACAACTCATCGGTTTGAATTAAAGGATCATTCACCACTAGTTTGTGTTAAAGGTAATAAATAAGAGTTAAAGAGTAATAAGAACACTATGATTGCTCAAAGTAAACTTGATTAAATTCTGATGTTGAGGATTGATTCCTATGTACAATTAAGTGGAGGTTTATATACCCATCCATTAAGGTTACTTTACATGTAGTATTCTTACAATTAGGTTATGCAATACATAGTAAAAAGGGTAAAAGAGACGAAGAATATTCAATATGGAAATTAAGGAATGTTTCTGAAGTGTCGTACCAAAAGATATGTATCACTTGGTGGTTAGACATTAGAAATGTGGTACAAAGTAAACAAGAAAAAGAATTTATAGTTAAGGGCCAACCTGATCGAGATCAAGTTGGAGCCCAATCAGTTTTGTTATAGAGTAGTTAGCTAGGGTTGGGGTTAGACATCTATTGTTGGTTTGAGAGCTCAGCTCATATAGTCTTAGGGCTATCTGCTCGAATATTCTGTTATAGTACAACTATTTGATACGTCTAACGTACATGAAGACTTGGTAGTCAGGTCGATAGAAAAGAGAAACATAAAGGTTAAGATAGGAAATTTCGTCTCAGGTAGGGCTTGGAGCTAGTGTTCTTCTAGTGAGTCCTTAGAGTCCTCTAACTTGGCTTCATATGATCGGTTCAAGGGGTTGATTCCTATTATCTACCTTGTGGGGGGGGTGGGGGTGGGGGTGGTGGGGTAATGCAAGTGAAATTTTATTTTCCTTCCTTTTACTAATTACGTGTTTGGTGTAAGACCAACCCTTCGTCAAGTTTCTGTTGGCTGAGAAAATAGGCAGGAAAGTGAAGGAAAGATGAGGGTTCCTATAATTCGATTGTTAGCCATAGATTAATACAAATCTTGAGTTCTTTATTTTTATTTTTATTTTTATACTTTTTGTAGATTTGATAAAATCCTGTCTAAATCATTGGTAAAAAGATTAAATCTAACTAATATTAATCTAAACAAGATACAGCTAAATCAAAATCAACTTGAATTTCTTCCATATCTGTGAATCAAGGGGATTTAGATTTTGATAGATTCAAGTGACAAATTTATAAAAGGAACGCTTAGATAGAGGAGGAAGCCAATTTGAAAAACAACTCCACACAATTTACCCCTTTCCTCTCCATTGTCACATGTTATTGTTCTCCTCCTTTGCACTCTCAACAGGACCCTAACCTCAATAGGGCCATCTTAGAAAAATATTACAAAAATGGGCTCGGGATGGAAGATTGTATGTAAGTATGGTTTCTCGAATTTTTTGTATTGAAGGTGCGCATTATAAAAATTTCTAGTGAAAGAAGGAACGTACATATGTTGTGCCTTTACTAAAGTAGAAGGTACATACAAGTGATGTGCCTTCCTTGTTTTTAAAATACAAAGGAGCTACATCACTTGTATGCACCTTTCTTGTTTTTAAAATACAAAGAAGGCTCAATGCTTCTTTGCACCTTCCTTAAAAACATCCCCTATTCCCTTATCTATTTGACAAATGCCCTCAATATATGTAAAGTAATGAAATGTACATTGAAGATAGAGTAAAGCAAGCTCTTAACACTAATAAGCCTATAACCTGCAAGTGCATCACATAAGCACATGAATTCCCACCAATAGGATCTACAACTCAATACATCTACAAATAGTTTGATAACTTACCCAACATGACTGAACCTATAAGATGAGATAGAATATTGAAGGGTGTAATTGTCATGAACAAACATCAACAAGTAAATAGCAAGTGACAATATGATGTCATTTGCAATGTCCTTATACATAGTAAAGGGTAGAAGATGAAAATAGATAATAAATGAATTAGGTAATACAAAAGTGTTTATACATAACTACTTATTCTTAGATCTTGTTAGGCATTTCATGAATCAGATAAGTAATGATGGCTTTCGACTAGATGTACCTTCAGATAGTTGAGGCTTTGATGGATGAGGAGGAGTAACACTGAGGTCTTTGGGAGGAACGAGACTAGGTTATGATGGTGGTTGTTAAGTGACACCCTACCCTATGTCTGAAGTTTGAGTCTAACTGGTGTGATGCTTTTGAGGAGCCAACGATGTGTGTTGAGGGGAGATGCTACTACAAGTACCTAAAGTACAGTACGAGCTAAGGTCGTTGCTAGAGGTATCATCGGGTAGTGTACTACTGTCAATTTTGCTTAAGTCAATTGAATGGTAGGATCGTAATGACATGTCATCATCTAGGTGTCACTGACCATCGGTCCAACTTACTCAACCACCTCTCATATAAACTTTATCCTTAGTCCGTGAGCAAGAGGGGCGGTATAAGGTCTAACATAGCTACCTCATGTGGAAATAAGATCAATTTGTTGTGCTCCTTGAGATGGTTGAGGCCGTCACCAATGATCCCATGTACAGTTTCCAAATCATCAAATAGTCACATTCAACGTAGGGTATTTGCCTAAATTACATGAAATAAACAACGCTACGGTCATACATGATGCATTATGTGAAATGATGGGTTTAAAGAAAATAGGCTTACCAAGTATCCCATCACTAAACCATGATGGGTGATGTACTGGCATGTATGCTCCTTATACAAGTCTTAGTAATCTGGATCCACATCTCGAGGTCCCTACAGATGAACCAACCATATCTACCAATTTACGTAGCTATAAATCCTTGATGTGTGACTAACCAATCTATATCTATCTCGCCCCTAAGGTCGATGTGGTGCAGCTTCGTACTCATGTTAACATCCATTGAAATCATCTGGAACCCCTAAATTATTGAATTACATAGTCTGAATAGTAAAACTCAATAATCTAGAAGTAGATGAGTAGGACCCTAACTGTCCAAATAGCTTTACTAGCACAATAAAAGGGGGGTAAAAGCTGAATGAGGTCCTCTATGTATGGCTCCCATACAACTTACAATGCATTAGAAGGGGAAATGTATTAGTAATATTCACATTTAAATGCAACGCTAAATGAAAACATTGAAGTACCCAATACCTATTAACTTGTTTGTAAATCAAATGAGGTTTTGTATTACGTGGTATCATCCACTTGGTGACTAGTGGTAACCTATCTTAGATGGTAAACCTAGTTCTACTCTCTCCCACGTAGCGAAGCCAAACTAACTCGCCTCCATCTACTAATACTATCTCTAAGGTAGTCCCTAAGCAAACTTCGGGCCACCTCCTACTACCCTAGCTAGATGGGCCCAGTTAATGCAGCCCCATCCACACAAAGATTAAATAGGATCTCTACATCCTGTAGCGTAATAATTATCTCCTTGTAAGCCATGTAAAAAGTGTAAGTCTCAGGTTGCCACCACTCTACTAGCATGGTGATGAGGTGATGGTCAATCTAGATAAAGGGCAACTATGCCACCATACGGAAACTTGCATTTTTTAAGTATGAGATCATGCAATTGTTTAGTGGTATCTATGTGGTATCCTTCTACAAGCTTGCCTCAACTCGACGCACTATAATATGGTTTGGTCCTTACATGAATAGACATTTTATATCTCATTATCCTAAAAGATTATTAAAATGTATATTTTATCAAAGCAACACACGTTAAGTCATACTTAGAACTCCCACACATACTGTAATTGATGACCAACCTGACCATATAACACAAAAGGGTTACTTAGCCCTGAATCCATCTAACCTACAAAACAATACAAAGATGGTGAGTTAGTGATATGCAAAACAGGAAAATAACTTAGTATATATTCTACTATACATGAAAACAACATTACATGCATCGGTCTCTAGCCTTCCTATTAAGTAGTGGACACCTCCTCCTATTGTGTCTTTCCCTCTTACAAGTGCTACACTTGATCTTATTTGTGAGTTCTCTCATGTCTATCTCCATATGGTGTCTCTTTTTCCTCGGCTTTCCTAGCCCATGTTTCAAATATTTATTGGGTATAAGCAATGGGTAATTAAGACGAAGCTAATCCAATTCATCCCTTATCGAAAGAAAGTGTCTATTGTACACTTTCAATTGATGGGACCACTATAACATTCCCTAACATATTTACCAGTAGTGACTCGAACGGAATTTAGTGCTCTAATTGCATGAGAGTATGGGATTTTGTAGATTTGCCATTTCTTATATAAACAAATAATCCTATTTGTGTTCATGACGTGCATTCAGCTACCTCATTTTCATGACACCATTTGGCCTATGCCCACATCTGGTCTTTACTTCCCATATCCTATTATCTTGGTTGTAGCTCTTGATTGTATGAGCAACAGCTTGCTTAGATCACATGTTAAGCTTTTTCGCAACATACTTCATATACACTTACCTAGCAGCCATTCCCTTCTTTGCTTTTTTAACTCTTCTTTTCCATTAGTCAACACAGTTGTAGAATATTTTCTTAATAAGTGAAGTCAACAACTATGAGACCTTAGTTGATTAAGTACCATAGATGTCAAATTAACCAATCCAAGTTAGGATGTTTAAGGCATTTGGAATGATTTAATGTCTTCAGACAATTTTGTCAGAATTGAGTCAAATTTTAATATAAGGTTGTAAAAGTTAGAAGAAAAATACTAGTAGGATTAATTTCTCAAAAATATTGTATATATAATATTTAATTTCAATGAAGTGTATTTTTACTAAATACATTTGTTAATTACTAAGAGCTTGACACTTGAGTTACAAATCGTAACAAACCATTAAAGATAAATTATGTGGATATAAATATTATAAAGCCTAAAATAATATATGAATATAGTACACGTACCCTAAGTATAATTATTATATATACTTATATACTCAAAAAATGATTAAAATACCTTAAACTAAGTATAACAAATCAATTAATTATAAGAAAAATCATGAAAAATAACAAAACACCATATTCACTTGTGTAAGGCATGGACAACTCTTGTATCTAGCTGTTGAAGGATTAACCCTCTCTTAGGATAGATATACATGTAATGAGGATGAGGTTATAACATAATTTAAAGAGAGAAAATGAAATTTTACAAGGTATAACATTGGGATTTTCACCAATTCTCTTGGATTCGTGAGCACTAATCCGAAGAGCACCTAGGCATAAACAACCACCACCACTTGACAATGGTGGCCATGCCTAACTTGGCTGACAACTAGAGAGTGGTTGTTAGTGACTGAACGGCCATCATTTCGGTGAGTCAATTTCATAGCTTATTTTACTTGAAATTGTAAAAATACTAAATTAACTTCGAAAATTATAAAAAAATTTATTTGCGCATACTTTTAAGGAAAAATATTAGATTGAAATTTTATTTAAGTGAATATAATACTTGCTTAAGAAACCAAGCAAAATCGATCGATTTTCAAAACTGATTTGAATAGCCCTATTGATGTAGTTTCCAAGCCAAACTTTTTCTAGAGAATAATTATATTGCATGTGAATCCTGTGTGAAGAGTTTTCAGACAAAAACAATTTCCATAATTTTTGAGCTTTTAAATTAGATAAAAAAATGCTATTTTCTTGAGGATTTGGTGTTGGAGCTTAATGAAACCCTTAGTATTAGGTTCTAAGGTTTATTTGGATCACATTCCACTGTGAAGGATAATTTGGAATTGTGTGGTTTGAGTGGAGATGAGATATGGGTAAATTGGTGATTATGGGTTTAAAGCTTTAATAGGTAAGTATGTGAATTTAAAGAATTTAGTACTATAGTACTGCCTAGTATAATAAACCTAAAATATGAATATGATTTAACTTGTTTATAATTTGGAATATGATGTTGGATGAGTTATTTTGAGTAAACTTGTAAGTGGTCTTGTTCAGATAGTTCTTCAGAAGGTTGGTTTGTTAGAAAAATGAGTTAATTCCAAGTCTAGAAACATGATTAAAAGAGTTGTTTGATATGAAATACTTGACTAATATAGCATCTGTAGGTTAATGAGAGAATTTCTAGTTAATAAGGTTGTCTTCAAATACTTCTTTAGAGAGTTCCTAATTAAGAAGATATTTTTAGTTACTTTTTCAAAGAGTTTTAGAATAAAAATTGTATTAACACTATTGATCAAATACTTGTTAAGAAAGGTTCCAGAACTAGATTAACGTTTAGAACCTAATTCAAAACTAGATTCAAAAGCTACAGCACCTAAGTATTTTTGGGTAAATTGAATCTAGATAACTAAACTAGATGTAATATCGAGAGACTTAACTATAGATATAAGTTAATCGGTATCTAACTAAGAAATTTTAAATAGGATGAATTAGAGAGTAACTCAAAAGTTATTTCAGAAACTAACCTAGAAATTCTCATATGAGAATTCCATATGAGAGTAACTCAAAAGCTATTTCCATATGAGAATTCCTACCACCTTTTGGTGCATGGCTCTGATGGCCTTGACCCTCTCTATAGTTGGTGGATCATCATCTAACCTTGACAATAGTACTTGATCTATTGGGAGCTTATATAGTGACCCTAAGAGGGGCCTAGTAGTATTGCCTAGAATTTCTATATCATGTGTGCACCCATAATAAGAAAATCGCCTTGCAAGTCAGAGATTGCAAGACTCTAAATAGTTATTAGCTAGTGTCTTCAATTTTTGTTCATCGAATCATTATATAATATAAATAATTATGGATAACCATTTTTCCATAATTCCTCAAAACCGTAGAGAATCGGTATCCCCTACCAAGATAGTGAAATAAGATAAACAATTCCAAAAAATTCTAAACTTACTAAAGATACTAAACTTGATTGAAATATTAGTCATTTTTCGGAACATTCTGAATTAACTATACAAGCTTTTCATCATACTGATTCAATGGTAGCACTCTGCACTCGATTCTTATCCCATTCCCAACTATCGATCAACCTGTAAGGAAAAGAACTATTGGGGTGTAAGCTTACGCTTAGTGAGATAATTACCCTCCTCAATACCGCATGGCAAAATTTATTAGATGCACAATCATATGAATGCATGAACAATCAGTATGCCAAACAACGCATGTAGTGACTTAGGAACTGCATACGACTCAGAATTACGCCCCCTGAAGTCGGGGTTTGGAGATAATTAACCGACCCAAACCAAAATCTGGGTTCTAGACCTTGGGTTTTAATTCATTAGCACTATTGTGCTTAAGTCCAAACAAAACTATGTATATATATACATATATATACTTTCATTACCGAATAATAAATCATATTTTCAAAATCCTAAGTCTAGCGGTGTGGTGGCCTCCGCAATCCACAAATACACGCCTTAAGCAGAAGCCACAAGACTTGGCCCCTCACTGACGGTTGGCGTCTCTTGCCGCCTAGTAAGCCCATCAGCTTAGGACAGAGACTCAATATATATGATGACATAAGTAGTGCTCAATCCTACAGGAAACTCGTATTCCTGTGAGTCCCTTCCCATCTTCTGCGTGAAGCGGCAGTCGGTGTTATTCGTATGTAATATGAGGAATGCATGATTCATTTTGATTTCTTAATCGTATAAGTGATTAACTCGATTTTTAAGGTGATCAGACAATTTCATTCCATACAATTCACATGTATATATAATGCAAACAATTCCCATTATTAAATATAATTAACAAGTCATCGCATTCATCTACAAATTCATATACATGCATTTTCCATATCCTACAAGCATCCAAATTTATATATATAAGTTTAGGTGCATCTATTCTACAAACAAAATCAAGTAAAGAGTCATCGGGAATTTACTCACTTAGCCATGCGGATCAATCAAAATAATCCAGGATAGGTTGTCTCCCTAAAGCTAGGTCTCCTGGACATCGTAAATACGATACTATAAGGATTTGAAATAAAACCTAGGAAACTAAGCTAAAACCCTTTAAGTTATACTTTGGACTTGGTTTCATAATTTTTCTCGGTTTTACTTAAAAGTTCAATTACGTATAACTTTCTCATTTTAAATCCGATTTTTATGATCTTATAGTCAATCTTCATCATTTTCGAGTGTACTTTAATGTGGTGAGGTTAGATTTTCAAAATGAGGCATGCAAATTTGTCCATGGGTCAGAACAGTAGCATTCTTCATGTGTTGGAGTGCTTTTGGGCCTTGTTTGGTAAATGGGCTTTTTGATAACTTGAGAAATCCTTTGGGTTTAGTCTTAAGATTTTATCCTAAGCTTAAAATACTCCTTGAGATCAGATTTACAACTTTGATTTATATTCCTAAGGCTAACAACCACTTCTTGGGCCCTTTAGTGGGCTTAAGTTATCAAATGGGCTTGTTTTTTATTCAAACTAAAGTTAGTGACTTTAGTAGGCTTATGGAGCCTTAGGTGGATTTCTTATGGGCTTCAAAACATCCTCTCTTGATGTTTTAAGGTGCTGGTCAGAATTTTATTGAAGGCCCAACTTAGAGTTTTAGGCTCGTTTTGAGAGTTTTAGGCTCGGTTTTGAGTTTTAGGCTTTGTATGCTTACCATACTTGCTTTGGTTAATCTTTTAACTTTGTTCATTCACTTTTATCATATTTTTAGGCTTCTTTTTCCCACGTTCCAGATCTATTTGTGATGGTTTCAAGCGGTCCTCATTTGGTTTTTCAACTTGTTTCATCATTTCCTTAAGTTTAGGTGGTAGATTATGCACTTAACTACTTGTGTCCAAATCTTAACTTAACTTTTCTTTCACAAGATGATTCTTTAACTCATGTTCCACACAAAGAAATAGAAGATCTTACATTTAATACAACTTCCATATTATAGCTCATATCATACAAAGTTGGTTTTTTTATAAAACTTCATGTGATGGATTTTTCCTTAACTTAAGTCTAGATTTGAGCATGTTTAACTTAATGAAAACAAATTCAACATCCAAATGACTATGGAACCCTCACATCCAGCATGTTCATCCTCCATTCAAGCTTTTGTTTCAAGACTTTCTCAACTTAAAATCTTCCATTCAAAGTCTTAAACAAGTCTCTTTACAAAATACCAACTTTACATGCTCATATTTCAACTTCATGTAAGGGTTTCATGAATTTATTTCTTAAAACGGTTTTTGATGTTGTAACAACTTAAACCTTACTTATATCTTCAAGAAATCAAAGTATCCTAACATAAATACTAATCCACATATCACAAGAAATACTTACTCATCCTTAAAGCAAAATATGGTGGTTGTGCACAAAGGTTCCACTTAAGCTCTTAACTTTGCTTCCTCTTTTGCAACCTTTTGGAACCCGAATCTTTTGGTCTCTTGGAATGGGGTTTGTGGAAGGTTCTAATGGTTCTAAAAGATCTTAGATGATGAAAGAAAATGATACAAGAATAAGAAAAGAAATTGTTGTGAGTATGGAAGCAAAAATGGTGGCGGCAATGTTGGGAATTTGTGGAGTTTGATTTCTTCTTTTGATTTGTGTTTAAAGTAAGAGAAAAGGAGGTAAAAATGGGAGTGAAAGAGGGAGAGAGTGGCAGATTTTGAATGAGGAAAGAATTATGTGCAAGAAGCTTTAATTGATTATCTTGTAGCTTACACAAAAGTCAACAATTGCAACTATTGATGATGTAAGCATTAAGGGGTGAATAGTGATGTGTAAGAGAAAGTGATTGATGGTTGAAAGACAAGAGCATGACCCCCCTTTCTCCCTTGTCCAAATCTACCATTTAAAGTCTTTCTGGGCCATGGAGTGGTCTTGTCTCATTTATTAAAGTTAAGCTTATGAAATCTTATGAAAAATTGTCCATAAGTAGTATAAGTGAAGGGGTGATAAGGAAATTGTCTTATTACTAGATTTTGATAAGTTATCAATTGATAAATGATTCCAACTCTCAATTGATAAGTTATCTAAGGTGATTGGTTGGTCTACTTGTTTATGTGTAAAGCTTATACATGAAGATAAGGGCATGGCCTTATAGGAAATTGTTTTAGGGTCTTCATCTCGCATTGTTTTGTAATTCATGATTTGATTTTTATAAAATTGTGAAATTTTCTAAAGTTGAATGAAATTATTCAAATTAAATTATCGATTAATTACTTAGGGTTAAAATTCCTTAATTGTTTTAAGGTTTAGGGTTTTAAGTAACTTTAGAGCTTGCAGTTCTTCAAGCTTGGGTTTTATCGACAATTGGCTTTTGAATTGTAAAAATTTAATTCGTTTTTAAATATAAAATTAATTTTTTGGTTTAGTTGATCTTTGGGAACGTTCGGCAAGTACTCTTAATTAAGTCTTAGGTCCACTAAAAGTAGAGTTTATAGCTTAGGATTAAACCCATAAGCAACCTCGAATGGAGACATGTTTGTTATGCTGTGGGCAGTCCTATTGTGGGTGAACTAAATGATTGGGATACACAGATCCTAACCAGTTATGTTTGCTCTGACAATAACCCATAGCAAAGTTCCCATGGTTCAATTGACAACCTTAGTCTATCCATTGGTTTACAGATGGTAAGATGTGCTGTATAATAGCTTGGCCCCCATTCATCTACATAATATCCTCCAAAAGCGGCTCATGAACTTTAAGTCTTGGTTTAAAACAATGGTTCTAGGCGCTTTATGAAGCTTGATCACTTCCTACAAGAAAAAATAAGAGATAGCCGAAGCATCGTTAGTTTTTGAAGAAGGCATGAAATGTGACATCTTGCTAAATTGATCCACGACAACCATAATGGAATCCTTCCCTTAGGATGTCCTTGGTAATCCCAACATGAAGTCTATACTCAACTTAACCCATTGTTTTGTCAGGATGAGCAAGGGTAGATATGTCCATGCTCGGCTCGACTCGACTCTTCGCCTTTCGGTAGGTCACACATCTTTCCAGCACCGACTGTATATCTCTCATCATTCTTGGCTAAAAGAATCTTGCAGATAACACTTCATGGGTTTAGTGCTAGCTAAAGTGTCCTATCAATCCCCCTTCATGCGCCTCGCGCACTAGGAATTCTCATATGGAATAGGTTAGGATACATAGCCTCCTCTTCCAGAATAAGTATCCATCCTCCCTATGATAGTTATCCAGTGTTCATCCTTCCTCACACTAAGCATAGATAGGACCAAAGTGTAGATCCTTAGCATACAGTTCTTTATTATTGAAAAGCTAAGAAACCTAGTTTGTAGTTTAGTTAGGAGAGAATGTCGTCTTGATAAGGCATTGACCACTACATTGTTCTTTCCATTCTTATATTTTATGACATAAGAAAAACCCTCCATGAACTTGACCCATTTAGCTTGCCTCTAGGATAACTTGGGTTGGCTCTTTAGATATCTCAAGGATTCATGATCAGTGTAGATCACAAATTCCTTAGTTAATAGATAGTGTTGCCATATTGTTAAGATTAGGATTAAGGAGTAGAACTTCTTGTCATAGACAGAATAGTTGAGTATAGCTCCTTGAAGTTTCTCACTAAAGTAAGTGATAAGTTGGCCTTCTTGTATCAGCACAGCACTTATGCCTAGTCTGGATGCATGACACTTTACTTTAAACACTTTGTCAAAGCTTAGTAGAGCTAAAACGAGTGCTGTAGTTAGTCTCTCTTTCACTTCCTCAAAACACCTTTGCTCCTTCTCTCCTCAATTGAATTCAATATTCTTCTTTGAGAGCTTGTTTAATGGGCTACAATTTTAATGAAATTCTATATAAATCTGTGATAAAATGATGCTAGGCCATAGAAGCTCCTTACATCAACATGACAGGTTAGCATAAACAATTCTATGATTGCACTTATCTTCTTATCATCAACTCGGATGCCACCACAACTCACAACAAACCTTAAGAAGATCACCTTGGGTCGGAAAAAGTCATATTTCTTCATATTGGCGTAAAGCTATTCAGCTTAGAGTTTTGCAAAGACTCTCCAGAGATGCTCCTGGTGAGTTTCCAAGTCAAAATTGTATACTAGAATATCGTCAAAATAAACCACGACAAACTAACCTATGTGTTCTTCGTGCATATGATTCATTAAGCACATAAATGTGCTCAGTGCATTAGATAGTCCAAATGGCATTCTAATCCATTCATATAAACCATGTTGTATCTTGAATGCGGTCTTCCATTCATCATCTTCATGTATTCATATCTTATGGTAACCAAATTTGAGGTTGATCTTGGAGAATACCTTCACTCCGTTCGGCTCATTAAGCATATCATCAAGCCTTAGTATAGGATACCTGTATTTGATGGTAATGCGATTAATTGCTTAGCTATCCATATATATTCTCCATAATCCTTCATTCTTTGGAACCAACAAAGCTGGTACGACATAAGGGCTAAGGGATTCGTGTACATACACCTTCTTAAACAACTCGTTTGCTTACCTTTGTAGCTTAGTAGCCTGTTTAGGATTTAGCCTATAGGTAGGCTTGTTTAGTAGTACAGCTCCTGGCTATAGGTCAATTGCATGCTCAATGCTTTGGATTTGAGGCAGACCTTTTGGTAGCTCCTCCAGAAATAGGTTAGTAAACTCCTCTACAAGGTTTTTACCTTAGCAGGTAGCTCCTTATCCCAAATCTCATCTCCAATATTCTTTGGATCAATAGATAGGTTAGTTCTTCGAGTTGTATCTCTCTTTTTAACTTGGCTTAGGTTATTACTAATGCCTCTTTCTTTAGGGTTCGGCTTAGTTAAGACTACATGACCTTTACTTACTTGGTAGTCATAAGACTCAGTTTCATCCTCTTGCCTTCATACTCCACAGAGCATGTATTCCTTCTTCTATCATACATAACTGCTCGATTAAACATCTATAGTCACCCAAGTAGAATGTAGCACACACTCGTAGGAAGCACATCACATAGTACTTCATCTTGATAATTGCCAATATAGATCGGTATGGACATTTATTTGTTCACCTATAAGGCTCCTTTATTACTATGCCAATGTAGCTTATAAGGCTTCGAGTAGGGCTTAGTTGGCACTTTTAATTGCTAGACCATAAATGTGGAGATGGCATTGGTGTAGCTCCTATTGTCAACAATTAGTGCATACAAGGACTCATTCACATTACACTCGATATGGAAGAGATTCTCCTTTTATTCATCTTTGGGCATAGGGTTAACATTCATCATCCTTCTCAACACTAGAGTGGCCAGCATAAAGTTGCCTTCCTTACTGTAGATAACTTCCTCCTCACATAATTTGATCTATCCATCTTCTTTCTTCTCCTCTGCTTCCTCATCAATACTGTTGACTTCAATAGTAGGCACTTCGCCTCGGATCATCATAGTTCTTCTGTTTAGATACTAAGTAGCCATGTATCCAAAGCCTTGGCATTTGAAACACTTAATCTCATTCGTCTTCCTCCCTAAACTTTAGCCCTTCTTAAACTTCTTTGGCTATTCCTTCTCCTTTGCTCAGGTAGTTTAAGCGAGTTAGATCTTAGTAACCTTACTTGGTTCCATTCGCATAGGTCTAGTTGGAGTAAATTGGCTATTGTTAAGTCGATTGGTGGGTGATCGGAACCTACTTGTTAGATGCCTTTCAATCCTTTAGGCAGCTCAGATTGCATCATCAAGCATTCCAATATCTATGGTTTCTAGAATATCACCAATCTCATAATTCAGTCCACCAATGAACTGAGATACAATTCAACCCTCTAGCTCTACAACTTCGCATCGGATCATTAACATTTGGAATTCCATAACATAAGTGTCTACACTCGACCCTATTTGCCTCAATTCCTATAACCTTTTGAAAGCATTCTACAAATAATAGCTCGGTACAAATCTTCTCCTAATAACCCTCTTCATTTCATCCCAACTCTTAATCTCTCGTTCTCGTTCTCCTTCCCTTCTTTACGTGGCTTGCAAGTTCTTCCACCACAGGGCGGCATAACCAGTGAACTCTAATACAGCAAGTCTAACCTTTGCATTGTTGAGCACGTTGTGGCATTTAAATTGCTTTTCAATTCCATCTACCCAGTTTAGATAGTCCTCAGCATCACCACTTCTAGAAAAACTTAGAATACATATCTTCGACCCTTCAACTCTAAGGGCTTGTACATTTCTTTCTTCAATCTTGTAGTTCTTCTCTACTTCATTGTCTCCTTCTACTTCTTCTTCAATCTCTTCAAACGTTAGCCTTCTCTTAGCATCCTTACCAATTCCTTCAGCTCGGGGTGGTCAAGCTGGGGTATTGATAACTCTGATTTTAAATATATTTTATATGGTGATTTTATAGCATTTCCCGTACATTTTTGGTTTTCTTTGAAGAAAATGATACTTAATTGAGTAAAATGTTGATTTCAGGGTTTAAACGCGTTCTAGGCTCGAAAACGAAGAAAACGAATCAAGTTTCACTCAATTCCGAGTTCAAACGAAGAAGTTATGAAATTTTGAAGTTGTGCAGAAATTTTGCCTTTGTGCAGAAAGTTACACGACCTGGGGACACGGCCATGTCCCAGGCCGTGTCTGGTGACGAAAATAAAATCCGTGAAATACACATATAAAAGGGGATCTTAGGGTTCAAAAGGAAGAGAGACATTACAGAAACGGAGAGAAACAAGAGACGGGAGGAGACTTGAGAAGAACATCAATCAAGAAGCGATAACGACATCGATTTCAAGATTAGAGATTGTTCATCAATCAAGAGGGGTTTTCATGCTTTATTTCATGTTTTTGATGAATCTCGTTTTTAGATTTATTATGATAGCTTAGAATTCAAGTATTTAGGATTATGGAACCTAGGGTTTCATGTGATTCTTGGATTGAATTATAATTTCAAGAAAGTTTCTATCTTTTCTTGATTCAATTATGTCGTTTAGTTATGAATTGATAATTCTAGAGTATCAATATATGATATTATGCATGTTGATTGAGAAATTGCATGTGTAATTAGATCTTAACATAATTGAAGGGAATTACATGTATACTTAGAGATAAGATACATGATTCTTCCCGAAAGTTGATTGTTTGTATGGGAATTCGTTATACATTAATGCAATTCTAAGTTATATTACTATGTGAAGAGATTCCAGTAAATAATTTAGGATTAGGGTTAATATGCTTGAGAAAGATATTAGCTTTAATTGTGAATCCCTCCGGTCAAGAATAATAGAAATTGACTTGAATATATTTTAAAAGGTTACATGTTAAACACTAAGAGAAATAATTCCTAAATACATCATTGCATACTTGAAGTCGTTAATAGTTTATTGCTTTCTAATTTGCGTAATTAAGTCTCATAAGTAGTCTAGTTTATTAATTTCAGTATTTTTAATTCATTCAACTCGACATAATTTTCCGGTTAGATAATAAAGCTAAAGCTAATATTAGTACTCAAAATCTCTAAGGGATCGACTCGGACTCATATCCAACTATATTAAAATTGATAGGTGCGCTTGCCTCGTATCAAGTATTAACTCGACTAAATTGACTATTGCCTCGTTCTTGCTGCTCACGTTCTCTAGTGGGGCTATTTCTAGCTTATTCCCTATCTTCTTGGATAATAGTCACCAAGCTAGCTACCGAGTTTGTAAGCTTATCCAAGTGGTCACCCACTAACTGAGGTGCAAAGCTTTTTTCTTGCCCTTGGCCATGTCAAGTACTACTTTCTTCGTTTCCCAAAGTTCCTTAAACACTTAAATCAGACATTGTTGATTTAACTCACAAAATTAATTTTTTAAAAATACCACTAAGTTCTTTCCATGAATGGCAATAGTAAAACAATAACTACTACTCCCACTACGATAAGTACATACAATGAATAAATAAACAATTGTGCTTTGTTTTATATGTAGGAAATAGAGAAAAAAAAAATAACAGAGTAGAGAGTTTTTCCTTAACACTACTCAATTACCAAACTACAATGCTAACATTATAACTTCTATCATACGATAATAGTAACAAACCACTCAAAGAACACAGTAGTAGAATCTAGCTTTGAATGTAGCCGAGCTTTGATACTGGGATAATACGGATTCATAGATGAATACACGGACCTAATATCATGCTTAACCAAGGGGTGGATCCAAGCCATGAGATGGCTTAAAAAATAAATGATAATCAAAGGATAAGCAGGGGTTCCTATACAATGATGTCAGATATGATGCACCAATGCCTCACGTAAGCTCATGACATACTTGATATAATGTATAAGTGTGATAGGAGGTTACTCGCCACTAGTCTATGCTCAAAGGGCTAGATAAGAGTAGCTTGAGAGTAAGCAATCGAATACTTAGTTCAAGAGAGTATGTTTGAAAAAATTTAATCTCCTTATTGTTATTGCAGCTATTACAATGTATAAGTATTTATATGACTCTATTAAGGCAAATCTTAAGTGAGAGTAAATTACAAAAAAGATTCCTATTGGTAAAGGAAAAGAGAATAATTTTTAAGGGTATCAACGTAGTTGTGCAAAATGAATATTCATTGGTAGTAAGGATAGTATGTATGTTAGAAAAGGATAGCATGTGCGTAATTTGCTCATCTTGTGGTCCCAAAAAACTATAGGCCGAGCAGGGGTAGGTTTCGATCAAGTCTAGTTGGTATCGGTAGTTCGGTAGCTCTATTTATTGGGAATAGACAAGGGTTGGCTCAAGGGTGACTCATACTCGGGTGGTTGGCTCTTAGCAGCTATCAGCCAGGCTTTGATAGTAGTCGGGTTGACAGTATCTTAATTCATTACTGGGAGAGTTGTGTGATGGAGTGGTTAGCTTAGCACATCAGCTTATCACTTCGATAGCTTCATGGATGATGTAAGAAGCGAAGTAGCTCGATAGGTTAGATTAAGATAAGCACTGTTCCTTGGCACTTAACTTACCTCAAACAACTTGGTGAACCATCTAAGCGATCCCTTAGATTCGGGAGCATGTGATTAGTCCTTGATCCCTATCAGATAAGTTTTCTCTTATCCTCAAGTTGGGATGCAACTTTTTAAGGTGTTACCAACAACTAGGGTAGATTTTTGGATGGCATTAGATAGAGTTAGCTACTTTAGAAGTGAAAGTATCACTAAACAAGTATAATGAAGATCTAGAAATTTAACTAAAGTTTAGAGTTCAAGTTTTTGAAGTTTGTAAATTATGTAAATATTTGTAATCAAAAGCTTACAATTGAACTCCTTTAAGCGCCAAATATATAATGAAGTGTTTTTACTTTAGAATTGAGCATATTTACAATAGTTTTACCTGTATGATGAGGCATCCTATGCTATGCCTGGATGTGACAACGACAATCCCCTAGAACATTTTAGTACGGCATTGTAACTTTCAACAGTGTTTGAGGTCAAATATCTAAATTGATAGAAAACATCACAGGCCAACATGCATTGTTGCACATGAAAGGGTAAGAACCATGATGATATGTCCTCCTTCACTCACTACATCTATTGTATCAAATGCTCAAATTTCTAAGGTTGTGCCTACCTTGCAATAGTTGTGGCCAACTTTTTACATAGCAGGTTCTTGTGTACCTTGTTGAAGTTACTAGCAACATGCCATATGTGCCACCGCCAAACTACAAATGGTTCTTTCCAACCAACAACGTCTTTCTTAAGTACGCTCTCGATCCTAGAGTGCCTGTGATAAGATAAATTGTCTCTTTCTGACTACTAACCATGAGTTTCTTTAATCTCTTTGGAAACCAACCTCATGTTTCCTTAAACTCCTTGTCGACCAACACAAATGCCAATGGCATAATACAGTTATTCCCATCCATAGAACAAGAAATCAACAATACATGGCCGTACTTTCCATGTAGAAATGCACCATCTATACACACAATAGGTTGGCAAAACTTAAGCACATGTATGTACGGCCTAAAAGTTTTGAAGACCTACTTCATAATTGAAACTCCAAGCATATTAGATCCTCACCACCCCTAAACTACCTTCATCCTTAGATTAGTAATTTTCATTGCATTCAACAAAATAGGAAGCTTAATGTAGGCTTTCTCCCAATTGTCATACACCATCTCCATAGCCTTTCTCTTGGCATCTTAAACTCTCTTTCTTATCACATTATACCTAAACATGATTAAGATATTTTCTCAGAGGTCTACAATCTTTATATCCGGATTCTCCCTAATATTGTTGATAAAACAATTGGCCACAAGTTTGCTATCAATTTGTTTGTGATCCTACGTTACAGTGGGATTGACCTATTCATGTGGTCCATCAAGAATTGTTATGATGAATAGCACCATTAATCTCTTATATGATGCTTGTAGCCTCCACTTACCCCCGTTATCCTTCTCTATATAGTAAACAGCCTAGAGATGTGGTTTTGATTCATCAATTATGTAGTCATAATGGTGATTGATGTGATACATTTTCATGGTAGTGATAAGCTCATCTTTTATGCTGAAGCATTGGCCAACAAACAAATCCTCATCATCTACCTAATTGCTGCTCTTTACCTCCATGTCCTTTTTCAAAGGCTACATAACCACTACCCCTACTAATGTTCATGTATGAAACTAGATCTCTAATTGACGATATCATCATCATAAGCTAATTGTGTAGGGGAGGCATTCGAACCCCCTAGCTTATAGGAAACTAAGGTATTGATGTGATACGGCTAAATTTATATTATAACATGGCTACATCATCTACCATATTTTCCACTTCTATGACTTATTCTTCTAACCCCAATTCAACTGCCAATTGATACCCCTTAGCATTGCTATTAGGTCCCATGGGAATTAGCCCTTTATCGGGATTGTAGCATGGTAAATCCTGTAAGATTAACCTAACCTTTACATCAAGTGCCTCTTCTTTGATTTGCACATTTACACTACCTTCCTCAAGTATGGGCTCTTCCACTATAAAAGTTTCATGTCCTTCATACATCAAGAAGTTGTCCTGAGTTGGTTGGACCTGTAGTAGAGTGTAGTTCGAGGGTTCTCCCTATAAAGTATTTTGGACAATACTCATGCTTAGATGACCGGTACCCCTAACATTTATCTCTTGTATCCCTCTTTTTTGGAATGCATCATACATTTTAATCAAGTTTTCAACATCATCATCATCATTTGTTATGGCTATCAGGGTGTACGAAACACCTCCTTAATAATAACAAGGGTACTGGTGTACAAGCTTAACTCTAATGGGATCAACCTCAATACATGTACAAATCTATTGGAGGAAATGACTAAAGTTTGAATCCTTCCTCATCTTTAACTTTTTTACCACCTCCCTATCATATTCCAGACTGGTATTTCTATTCATAGTGTTCCCTCCCACATACATAATTATTTTCACATACTTAGCCATTTTTGACTTATTCATCCAGCTATTCCAAAATGAGTTAACCCCATACAATTTCACATAATTAGTGGCACCCACACAATTTCACTTCTCAGTAGAGTGTTTCATCACATACCATACATGTAAGTGCAACATCGCCTAACCAATGTACATGTAAAATCAGCTACATCTCATTAGTGGCATTCTTATTTTCTTATGTTACCAACACAATGTATCTAAGTACAGACTAACACATGGATAATATGGTAAACATAAACATAGTACACTAATTTTCTCTAATTACTATAAATTATTTTAATAGTACAATTTGCATATTAATAAATGTGTAAAAAAATAGACTAATTTTACTTACAGATTGATAGAGAAAATGGGGTTATGCTATTACTTGGAGAGTGAAAATTAGACAGTAAAGGAGATTTCAGAAAGTAGAAGATGGTAGAATGAGCTTAGCTTATGGAAAATGGCATACTTATATGGGGTGGAAGTCATAAAACTTGTTTGTGCCTTTGGTTTAACAAGGAAGGCGCATCACTGGCACGTGCCTTTCCTTTTAACCAAAGGCGCAATGCAAGTATATGTCCTCGTAAGGCACAATACTTACTAGTGCCTTCATTGACAAAAGATTTTCATATTTTCATCTCGAGCCTCTTTTTGTAATATTTTCGAAGATGGCCCTAAATAGGTATAAAACTCAAAACAACAGTTTACTGTACATACAACTGACTACTCTCTCTCTCTCACCCACTATTGTACACCATGTACTGCAGCAACACATAACAATAATCTCAATGACCTTCTCTCTTAGCCATGCAACTGTGCAGCGAAACCACATCTGCAACCTATTCAACCATCAATGCCTGACAATACAAACACCAACTAACGTTAGTCCTCTCTCTAACCAAAAGCACTCTCTCACTCTGGTGACAGTCACACACACTTGACCTACACTTGATCCCACTTGACCTACACTTGATCCCACTCAACCTCATCCATGACCAACTATGCAACCAGCCAGCATTAAACATAGAACTGCACCCAACCATGCCATCCAATCACACACATAAAACCACTTATGTGAACAGCCCTCGACCACACTACTGTGAGTGAGCCTATGTCTATAGTAACCATACATATGGCCTAAACGCAACATGCAACTAAGTTTACCATCAGTTGAACACCACCATTACCACTCAAATTCACAAACCACTTAAAAACACCACTAAAGCTCAAGGTATGGTGTTTAAACTTTCTTTTGCCTATAACTTTGTCATAAAAGTTTGATTTCTCCTTTGATTTTCTACTTGAATTGATCAGATCGAAGCTAGTTTAGATGTTATAGCTGAGTACTATACACGACTTGACCCAAATCTATTTGGAGCACCCACATTTGGACTGAACCTAACTAGTAAAAGCACCTTAGCCCTAATTCGATCTGTATCCTACATAGAATATGTAGATGTAGATCCTTTATATTTTTTTTCCTCTTTAGGTCTATTTTAATTTCTATTATCTTATGTAAAAGAGGCAAACTAAATTTTTTTTGTTGTTTTTATGCAGGTTCTTAGTAGTTTTTATCATCATTGTTAATAGTTTTTTTTTTAATCATGTTTATGATTTTAGCACATGCATGTTATTGGAAAAAGATCATAAATTACTTTTTGATTGAAGTTGTTTATTTAATAAATACTAATGCGAGTCTTTGTGCTATTTTTTTTTCTTTTTTTATATTGCTAGCTTTTACCTGGTTTGCATATTCATTATAAAACCCATTTTCACATGCTTAACCAAAATTTCATTTTTTTTACTATATTGCATATCTTAGAAAAAACTATACTTTTTTTTTTTCAACAAAATTGCATCTTTTTACAAAAGTTGCATTTTTTTAAAAAAATTGTATTTTCAGCATACAGTCGCATTCATATCTTTGGAACAAAATTTGCATTTAGATTTGGATAGGATTCCATATTTCTCATTAAATTTGCACTTTTTAACAAATTACGAATTTTAGGATTTTTCTAGAGAAATTATTTTTGTCATGCAATTGTTTTCTTTTTATAAAATAAAAATCCTAATCGGAGACTCTTTGAAAGTCAGGTCTTTTTAGGATTTTTTAAATTATAGAAAAATAAATTAGGTTTTTTAAGGAGATTTTTATTAATAAAAAAATTGATTAAAAAATGTCATCTTGGCCCATTTTCATGAATAAAATTTGTCAGCCCAGTAAACTTTTCTAAGAATGAGAATTATGGTTATTTTGATCTCGATTAATGGATACGTAAGTACCTTTAGAGTTAGCATAAAATTTGTACAATATTTAGTTTTCTTTTTCTTTTTTGGAGAAATTTCGTAATAAAAAATATAAATATGAATTTTGATACTGTAGATATCTAATTTTTGCTCCCCTTTTTTATTTTTTAGATTAGATTATAAGGTCCTAAATTAGAAAAAACACAAAAAATAGGAAAAATCACAAAAAAATGAAAAAATTTAGAAAAAAATAGGAATTCTAGAAAATCTAGAAAAAATCAAAATTAAGAAAAAACACAAAAAATAATCAATTTTAGAAAGGAAAATAATTTTTTAAAAAAATTTGGAAATTTGAAAAATTACAAAAAAATTAGAAAAGTTGAAAAAATAAAAGATTTTAAAAAATATCATGTTATTAGGATAGATTTTAATTTTGGTTTAAAAGTTTGGCCGTTGAACTTAGGTTTAGATTTAAATCTAACCCAAGTTAACCAAGTCCATATGTGCAATTTAATTATACATATGGACAAGACACAAGCCACTGACCTAACGAATAAGCATATGGACATAATACTAATATTGAGCATAAAGTCTTAAGTTCGAAGCTTAGCACAGGTAGGGAGGCCTTTTTCTTATTTTTTGTTTTCAATCACATCAAAGACTACTAGGTGCCAGGATCTAATTGCACCACATGTCCTGATACGTAGCAGGTCGGGATTGGATGACATGTTGACGTGGCGCCACTTGTCAGCTGCATAGCATACTACGTTAGTCGCCACGTGTTACGTCATGGTTAGCTAGCATGATTGATGTAGTGCTATGTCACCCCTTTTTTTTTCCCTCCCCTTTTTTCCTTTTCCCAGCTACGTCAGCCTTTTTTGTTTTCCCTCCCCTTCTTTCCTTTTCCCATCATTTCTCTCTCTTTCCCTCATTTTTCTCTAGATTTCCAACACTTTCCTCTTCGAATAGCCAACTTCAATATAATTTTTGAACCTTTTCTTGTTGCAATTTTACTAAATGAATGGCAAAATTGCAAACTAGACATAGCTTACAATGAATTGAGTCTTTTAATACGTCTAAATATAGTCAAAGGAGAATTTAATTTGAGCTTCAAAAATTGGAAAAAAGCTGTTTTTGTAGGCATTCTTCATTAATCCGATTTAAGCTTTCCATGTTTTTTTAGAACAATTCAAGTATAAAAGGAGCATTGAGGAGTTCATACAAAGACACACAACCATTTATGAGCAAATCCCAAGCTCTCTCTCTCTCGCACGGCTGTTTCGCTTTTTAAACTTCACTCTCTCTCCACTCTAAGCCAAGCCCAACCACTACCATGGCCATGACCTCCACTCTATCAGCTCCCTAACTCGACCAATTTTAACCTCTGCTGTGGCCTACAACATCGCCACCAACTCGCTACCAACCAAACCCTAACTGCCACCCCTCTCTCTCTTCGAACCACTACCTTTAGCAACCCTCGATCCAAACTAACCTTACAGCCGAACCTAACATACTCCAAAACCCCTACCCTAATTGGCCAACCATGCCTAGCAACTCCCTCCAACATCACCCAAGCTCCACCGCCGATTGCTACCTCTGATAACCCTTTAAACCACCACCAAACTTTATGGCATTCGGCTTACCCCCCTCAAGTCCAATCCTAAACTCATAAATCCACCCTCACCTACTAGAAATTCCCCTTGAATTATCCTGAACCACACCTTCTAGTTGCCATTGTTGTTAAAGTCAATAGAGCCTGACTCGACTTAATTTATCTAACCCGACAACCCAAATCTAACCTAACCACTCAAACTCGACCAACTCAGGTTCGACCTGCGCATCCTATTGTATCCATTTGAAGCTTATTTTCTTTTATCTTTTGTTTTGTTTATTTATTTAATTATTTGTTTTACTTATGTAAATGGAATAAGAGAAAGAAAAAGAAAGAGAAGAAAATGAAGAAAAGAAAAAAGAAATTTTGTTTTATTTTATTTTTACTAGTTTAAATAGATAAGATATAATAAGTAATAAATAAATTAAGTGACAAAATAGGATAAAAAAATAAAATAAAATAAGGAAACATAAATAAAATAAGAATAAATAATTATTCTTAACACTTAGAAAAATTGGATTTTCCAAAATAAATAAAAAATAATTGGATTTTTTTTACAGCATTTTAGAAATTTTCAAATAAGAGTTCCAATTTAGGGCCCTTGAGGAAATTTCATCGAATAAGTAAAAAATGGATAAAAATATAAACTCGACAATTTTTTAAAATTTAAAATTAATCAACCGGCTATATTTTCGGTAAAAGAACTACGTATGTTTGATCTCAAATAGCGAGTATGTGGGCATCTACGAGGCGATGGTAAAAAACGAAAAAACCTAATTTCCCTTTTCCTTTAGTTTAAATTGTTTTGTTTGTCCAATTAGAGTACTTAAATTGAGTCTTATCTTTCAAAATTAAAAAGGTGATTTTTAGGTCTAATTCTAATTTTAGAAAGTCCACAGTACTCGTAAAAGTTTAAAATTCTTAACTCTTGAACCTAAATCTTTGGGTAGATTGGTTATAATTTCACTATTTTTCCTAACTTTGGATGGGTAGCGACTCTAAAACGTTTTCAAAATAAAAAGAAATGGTTTTCTTTAGACCCTAATCGAGGATTGATATTAAACGGGTAGAGTTTGATACTAGTCAATTTAAAGAAAGTCCTATTTTATAAAAAGAACCAGGAGGGTGAAAAACTAAGCTCGATAGGTTGGTGACTCCATTGGAGATATTAAGAAGGTTAACCATTCAACTTTCCAAAATTAAAATTAATCCTTAAAAACCACCTTTTTGTTATTTATTTACCTATTTGTCCTTTGTTTGTGCTATAGTTGTACTAACATTTTCTTTATAGGTTTAGTTTTATTTATTTAATTTAAAGAAGAATTCATTTTATATACCATAAATGTATGATAGATACGGTTGAACCCGGATCATCATAGGACCTTAGGATCGGGAGCTATTGTGTAAGTTTTAGGTATAGTAAGGTAACCACCGTTCGAGGCCGATTAGGCTACCCCACTTAAACTTTGATGTGACCAAGGAGCCGTTTTTTCATAAATATGTGAAGTCACAAAGTTTAAAGACCTTTAGAACCCACCCTTCTTGCATACATTCTTTAGGGTTTGGCAAAAAGCTAATAGGGCAAAATTGTTACAAAATAGAAAAAGAATAGAAAAACCTAAAACCTCTTTCCTAGAGTTCACTCTTATCTTTTGTTTATTTGTCTTGCATATCACATGCATAGGGATATAGGGGATCATTTGTTGCATCAAAGATGCAAGGTATATGCGGTCAAACCTATGCCATCTTAGGACTCTAGGAGAGGGGCCATTGTGTAGGCTCTAGGTGCTGCAGTGTAATCATCGCTCAAGGTTGATTATGCTACCTCACTTAAGCTCAATGTGACCAATGAAAGTGTTTTTTAACAAGTGAGGTCACAAAACTTAAGGACCTTTTCAAAACTTACCCTAATTGCATATAATCCCTCCTAAGCTTAAGATAATACACTACCCTTAAGAAGTTGCAACCCTACTAATCATTCAAAATTTTTGATGCAATCAAGTTTCTGAAAATAATATTAGGGCTGCAACTTAAGGGGGTAATGTATTAACCCAAACAATCCCAACACCTACATATTTCCATGTGCTTTCTTTTGATTGATTGTTGTCCCTGAAATATGTAGACATAAGAATGGCAGGTAACTAACAAGAGGACAATCAAAGACTGCTAGTTGCCCTAGGAATCCATGAACAGCTACAATAAGCTGAAGCTACTGACTGAAAGCAGAGGGCTAGGCATGCTAAGGCCTTTAACGGGGCTTATTAGCTCAAGTTGAAGAAAGCAAGAGAACTACAAATTAGGCTTTAGAAATGTTAAACAAGATTAAGGCCCAATTGCAAAAGTTAGATTAGAAACTCTAGATGGAGTTGAAGGGCTTTGAATAAATTTTAAGTTTCAAATAATTGTTAGGTTTCCTTTTCCCTATACTCTGATCTTTCCAAAATAAAAATTTTCTCTTTATCCTATCATTCTTTGATTCTTCAATAGAGTTTATCTAACCATTCACTCTCTTACTCAAGGAAATGCAACTAAATTTTTTTTTTTAAAAAAAAAACCCATCATTTTTATTTAGTTTCCATAAAATAAAGCTTTATCTTTCTCTCTCTAAAAAAAAAAAGAAAATAAAAGAAAAAGAAAAGTTGCTAATGGGTAAAGAATTCTTCCAACTAGGTTTGCATGGCTGACAATAGACTCGCTTCCCTAGAAAGGACGATGCATCAGATGACCTAACAATGGCAAGTTTTATTCTTAATAATCACCACTCTTTAGATATCCCAAGATTCAAACTTAGAAAGGAGATTCTCAATTTTGGAAGAGAAAATAACCATGTTATAAAAGATCACCATAGATCTAGAAATGGCAATGGGCCTCATGCTTAAAAGATTTCAACACTTGACATTCAACACTAATCAAACGTCGTAAGCCCAAGTAGAAAGAAGCTGAGGAGAAGCAAAAAAGAACAAACCTAAGGGACTCAGAGGAGACAATTTACTCGACTGAAGATATCATTCACCTAACTCTTTTATCATTTGAAAGCAGCAAGGGTTGTAGCTTGTGAAGCCCCTAATCCGAATTATAAACCATGCAGCTTTGACGTAGAAGCAAGATGTAACTATCATATGGGTCAGAAGGGACACTCCACTGAAAAATGCTGGAGATTGAAAAATAAGATTTAAAACCTGATTGATGTAAAAGTCATTTAACCAAAGCTATAACAAGGCGTTCCTTCTTCAAGTCATGAGGATAGTCCGACTGAGTCACCTAAAGCTCCATTTCTTTTGAGCTTACCTATGCCTTCTGATAAGCTCATGGGTTGTTTCAAGTAGATTAGACGCTTGTTAAGATAGGGGCAGGAAAAAGAAAGTTGTTTTCAATAAAGTCTGTAATAGCTAGAATAATACAATTACCTTTATCAATGGAATGATTGCACTAATTTTAAAGCAAAGAAGTTTTCCTTAAGGAATTAGTAACTAACTTTTAAAAGGTTTAGAATGAAAAGAGGTAAACTATTTTCTGCACACTAACCTAAAATATTTTGAGAGTTGAGCAACATAAAGATGAGGATACTTTGGACTCTTTCCTTAAAAGAGGTCTGCTTTAAATGTGATACGTAGATTAAAATGAAATTAGGCATTCATTTCTCGAATCCTAAATCATCCCTTGTTTACCTTTTTAGACCTATTTGACGAATTTTTAAGCTAAACCTTATCGAGAATCACCTTACAATGGGGCAATTCAGAGGTTAGGGCCATTGATAAGGAGAAAGGGATTAAAATTGGTTTGTACTTGCTTCAGTAACGTTAAATTCAAAAGAAAATTTTATTTCTAATAAGTTATGTTTTTTGAAATAAGGAATAGCTACTTCCTTTTCAAACATCTCAAGCTTTTACTTACCTCACCTAAGGCCATGCAATAGAAATCAATGAATTTAGGACCCTAGATCGCTTAAAAGGTAAAAACTTGGCTTCAGGCTAAGAGATAAAGAAAGAACAACAAAAGAACAGTAGGGCAAAATAATAAAAAAATAGAAAATGGAAAAGACAAGGAAAAGAGGTTGGAAAATTGGCCTCAAGTATAAGCCAAGAGCCAAGTGAAAGCCATATCATATCTTAGTAAGGGTAGTCAATTCAAAAGTCAAAGCCTAAATAACCCTAAAGACGCAAAATCCTGAATCACAATCTAAGCTCAAAAACCCAAAATCTCTACATCCAGTTTGAAGTCTCTCTCACACTTGGCCTTCCTACCCATAATACCACCCTTACATAAGTAAAAGCTCTTCCTATCTTTAAAGATCATTTATCTTTAATAAAATTTGTTTATGAAACTAAGGCAAGTATATTTCTAATTGCTCTTAAGGTTCTCGACTTATACACTGAGGATTAATATTTATTTCAAAATAGGCTTCTTTGTCAGTTCCTTTTGAAACCATTGGACTAAAATCCTAAATTCAAAATGTTAAACCGAAAAAGACCTAATGGACTATAATTTTGGGACTATAGTTAAGAGTGTAATCTAGACTGAGAGTTTACTCGACTAAAACAGTTATGAGTTACCTTTTTAAAGATGCTTGAAATCATAAGGCTCCACTAAACGGCTCGGCATCCAAGTTAAAGGAAGCATAAGAGGCCCCATGCGATTATTAAGGAAAGGTTAAAAAGAAAAAGAAAACAAGAGAGAAAATATCTTTATTTCAAGTCCATGTCGGTTTGGGTGGCTAAGTTTTCAATCCATTCTAAAAAAAAAAAAAAACAAACAAGGTTAAGAGTCTGGGTTTTTCTGATTCTTCTTAAAATAAAGGAAACTATACCCAACATCTTTTTCAACATACATGGTTTTCACCAAAAGGGCTTTTTTTTTTTTGTAAATAGATTCCTAAAAAATTAGGTAGTGTTTTTAGATAAGTTTTTATCCTAACCAGCTCTTGAATGGGCTATCCCATCTTCCATCCATTCAACTCTCTTCAAGGTCTTTGGCAAACCCTTAAGGTGCCTCTGTTTCTCAATTACCTTTAACGTGCCCATAGGGCCCTTCAATTCACCAAGTTCTTTTAACAAGCCCATAAAGCACTTCTTTTTTGTAAAAATCTTGTAGTGAGCTCATAAGATGCTTGATTTCTTTAGGCGGGCCCATTGGGCCTCTCTATTCATAAAGTTTTTCTTAATAAGCCCATGAGGCATTCACTAAGCTTCTCTTAAGTGTGTTCATAGGGCCCTTCAGTTCATCAAGATTCTTTTAATAGGCCCATAAGGTGCTTCTTTTTGCAAAGATCTTGTAGAGCGTTCATAGGACGCTTGATTTCTTTAGGCATGCCCATTGGGCCCCTCTGTTCATGAAGTTTCTCTTAGCGAGTCCAAATGGCACTTCTCTTCATCGTCTCATCCATCCAGCCTATAAGACACTCACCTTCCACATCTAAGTGATTAGCTAGCCACATCCAAGTGATTGGCCAGGCTTCTAGATGCAATCTCAACTCAATCTCATTTCTAAGTGTCTCTCAAGCAAGCCTATAGGGCACTTCCTCATCCACTAATCTTTCTTCAAACATTCTAGCAAGATCATAGAGCAATTCCTCTCATCATTCTCTTTAGGGTTTTTATGGGCTCATAGGGTGTTTATCTTCCTTTTGGCAAACTTATTAAGTCGCTTAGTTCCTTCTAGCAAGCCTATGAGGCATTTTTGTTCACCAAATTCACTCAAGCGTGCCCATTGGGCCCCTCTGCTCATAAAGTTTCTCTTAGTAAGCCAGCATGGCACCTCTCTTCATCATCTCTTCTGTCCAACCCATAAGACATTCACTTTTTATATTTAATGTTTAGCCAACCTTCAAAGACACGATCCCAACTCAGTTCATCCTTCTAATCCAGAGGGCACCTCCCTTCACTAAGTTTCTCTCAAGAAAGCCTAGAAGGCACTCCTACTTTGGTCACCAAATTTTTCTCAAATAAGTCTATAGGGCACTTCCTTTTGCCAAGTTTTCTATTAGCAAGTTTATAGAGTACTTCTCTTCATCAGTTTCTTTTGATACAACACAAAGTTTAGGATTGCTAGTCTCTAAGAGATGTTCCTGCTTAAATTAGTGAGCCCTGTGAGGTATGGCCAGGTCTTAGATCGATCCCATTTTAGGGTTACTAGTCCTTGAGAGATGCTCCCACTTAGATTAGTAAGCTTTGTGAGGCATGACCACGTCTTAGATCGATCCAATTTTAGGGTTGCTAATCCTCAAGAGATGCTCTCACCTAGATTAGTGAGCCTTGTGAGGTATGACTAGGTTTTAGATCAATCCTAACTTAGGGTTGTTAGTCCTTGAGAAACATTCCTGCCTAGACTAGGTTTTAGATCAATCCCAATTTAGGGTTGCTAGTCCTCGAGAGATACTGCCGCCTAGGTTAGTAAGTCTTGTGAAGCACAACTAAGGTTTAGATCAATCCCAACTTAGGGTTGCTAGTTCTCGAGAAACACTTCTACCTAGGTTAATGAGACTTATAAGGTAAGATTAAGTTTTAGATTCATCCTAGCTTAGGGTTGCTAATCCTTGAGAGACGATTTCGCTTAGAGTAGTGAGCCTTGTGAGGTACAACTAGGTTTTAGATCGATCCTAACTTAGGGTTGTTAGTCCTTAAGAGACATTCCTGCCTAGACTAGGTTTTAGATCAATCCTAATTTAGGGTTGCTAGTCTTCGAGAGAAACTCCCGCCTAGGTTAGTAAGTCTTGTGAAGTACGACTAGGGTTTAGATCAATCCCAACTTAAGGTTGCTAGTCATCGAGAAACACTTCCACCTAGGTTAGTGAGACTTGTATGGCAAGATTAGGTTTTAGATTGATCCCAGCTTAGGGTTGCCAGTCCTCGAGAGATGTTCCTACCTAGGTTAGTGAGCCTTGTGAGGTATGACTAGGTGTTAGATCGATCCCACCTTAAGGTAGCTAGTCCGCGAAAGATGCTCCCACCTAAGTTAGTGAGCCTTGTAAGGCACGACTAGGTTTTAGATCGATCCCACATTAGGGTTGCTAATCCTCAAAAGATGCTCCTGCCTAGGTTAGTGAGGCTTATGAAGCATGACCTGGTTTTAGATCAATCCTAGCATAAGATTGCTTGTCCCTTAGAGACACTCCAACCTAGGTTAGTGAGCCTTATGAGGTACGACTAGGTTTTAGATCGATCCTAACTTAGGGTTGTTAGTCCCCGACAGACGCCTTCACCTAAGTTAGTGAGCCTTGTGAGGTATGACTAAGTTTTAGATCGATTCCATTTTAAGGTTATTAGTCCTCGAGAGATGCTCCCGCTTAGGCTAATGAGCCTTGTAAAGCATAACCTGGTTTTAGATCAATTCCAACATAAGATTGCTTACCCCTTGGAGGCATTCTAGCCTAGGTCAATGAGCCTTATAAGGCATGACTTGGTTTTAAATTGATCCCAACATAAGATTGCTTGTCCTTTATAGACACTCTAACCTAGGTTAGTCAACCTAATCAGGTACGATTAGGTTTCTTTTCTTCATCCAAAACAATGGAAAGACAGTTATAGTTGTTTTAGAGTCTTCTTGAGGGAAAAAATAGTGTCTATTTTATTTTTGTGGCAAAGTTTTGCCCAAATTTTACCACAAAGAGGGGTAGCTATAGGCACTAAATTTTTGTGCCCCCCCTTTTTATTTTTCAAATTAGGTTATAAGATCCTAAATTAGAAAAAACACAAAAAATGAAGAAATTTAGAAAAAAAAATAAGAATTCTAAAAAATCTAAGAAAAAATCAAAATTAAGAAAAAGCACATTAAAAAATAATAAATTTTAGAAAGAAACCCTAAAAGATAAAAAGTTTATAAAATAATTTTTTTTAAAAATTTAGAAAATTGAAAAATTGCAAAAAAATTAGAAAAGTTGAAAAAATGAATGATTTTATAAAATAACATGTTATTAGAATAGATTTTAATTTTGGTTTAAAAATTGGGCCATTGAACTTAAGCTTAGATTTATATTTAACCCAGGCTAATCAAGTTTATATATGCAATTTAATTGCACATATGGATAAGGCATATGCTATCGACCTGACGGTTAAGCATATTGACATAACTTTAGTATCTAGCATGAGGTCTTGGGTTCAAAGCTTAACAAAGGTAGGGAGACCTTTTTCTTATTTTTTTGTTTTCAATCACATCAGAGATTACTATATGTCAGGATCTAATTGTACCACGAATCTTGATATGTAGTAGGCTAGGATTAGATGACATGTTCATGTGTCAGCAATATAGTGCCACGTATCAGCTACGTGGCATGCCATGTCAGCCACTATGTATCACGCAATGATACGTAGCACATCGGAGTTGGCCGATACAGTTGATGTGGCTCCATGTTAGCCTTTTTTTTTTTTCCTTCTCCTTCTTTCCTTTTCCCTTCGTTTTCCTCTCTTTCCCTCGTTTCTCTCTAGATTTCCAACACTTTCCTCTTTAGACAGCTAACTTCAACACGAATTTTAAACCTTTTTTTGTTGCAATTTCACCAAATCAATGGCAAAATTGCAAACTAGACATAGACTATTATGAATTGAGCCCTTTAACACATCTAAATACAATCAAAGGAACATTTAATTTGAGCTCTAAAAATCGGAAAAAACTGTTTTTTTGGGCATTATTTATTAATCAAATCCGAGCTTTCCATGTTTTCTAAGAACAATTCGATATAAAAGGAGCTACGGGGAGTTCATACGGAGACACACAACCATTCACGAGCAATTCTCAAGCTCTCTCTCTCTCTCACAGCTGTTTCTCTCTCTAACTCGCACTCTCTCTCTTCAATCCTTTCCCTCTACTCCAACTCATGCCCAACTACTACCACGACCATGACCTCTACTCCATGAACTCCTTAACCTAACCATTTTTAACCTTCGCCGTAACCTGTAGCATCACCACCAATTTGCTACTAACCAAACCCTAACCGCTACCCCTCCTTCTCCTCGAACCACTACCCTCGACCTAAACTAACCCTACGGCCAAACCCAACATACTCCAAAACCCTTACCCTAATTTGCTAGCTACACCGAGCAACTCCCTCTAATGCTACCTATGTTTTACCGCCAACTGCCACCTTAAAAAACCCTCTAAACCACCACCAAACTCTACGGTACTCGGCCTAACCCCCACCCTCCAAGTCTAATCCAAAATTCACAAATCTACCCTCACCCACTAGAAATTCCCTTCGAATTGTCCTAAACCGTATCCTCTAGCTACAGTTGTTGTTGAAGTCAGTAGGGCTTAACTCGACTTGATCGATTGGACCCAATAACCCAAATTCGACCTGTGAAACTGGTTGTATTCGTTCGAAGCTTATTTTCTTTTTTTTTTCTTTTTGTTTTGTTTTGTTTTGTTCATTTATTTAATTATTTTTTTTACTTATATAAATCGAATAAGAAAAAGAAAAAGAAAGAGAAGAAAAAAAAAGAACAAAGTAATTTTGTTTTATTTTATTTTTAATAGTTTAAATAAATAAGATATAATAAGTAATAAATAAATTAAGTGAGAAAATAGGATAAAAAAATAAGGAAAAATAAATAAAATAAGAATAAATAATTGTTCTTAACACTTAGAAAAATTGGATTTGCTAAAATAAATAAAAAGTAATTGGATTTTTTTTAAGGCACTTTTGAATTTTTCAAATAAGAGTTCCAATTTAGAGCCCTTTTGGAAATTTTATCAAATAAGTTAAAAATGGGCGAAAATGTAAACTCGACAATTTTTCAAAATTTAAAACTAATCAACCCATTATATTTTCGGTAAGGGAACTATGTACGTTTGATCCCGAATAACAGGTACATAGGCACCTATAGGGTGACGGTAAAAAATGAAAAAACCTAATTTCCCTTTTTCTTTAGTTTAAATTGTTTTGTTTATCCAATTAGAGTAATTAAATTGAGTCTTGTCTTTCAAAATTAAAATGGTGATTTTTAAGTCTAATTCTAGTGTTGGAAAGTCAATGTTACTCGTAAGAGTTTAAAATTCCTAATCCTCGAACCTAAATCTCTAGTTTTCAAAAATCATTTTATAAAAATTGGTTTTAATCGTTAAATTAGTGACTAAGTTATAACCAATCTACCCAATTGGCTGTAACTTCACTATTTTTCCTGACTTTCCAAGACGTTTTCAAAATAAAAAGAAACTGTTTTTTTTAAACCCTAGTTGATGATCGATATTAAATGGATAGGGTTTAATACTTATCAGTTTAAAGAAAGCTTATTTTATAAAAAGAACTAGGATGGTGACAAACCAAGCTTGACACGTGCATTTCCTCATTTTTTATATGTTTTCACATTTTTTTGGGAAAATTATTAAAAATAAAGGCTCATTAATTGATTTCCTTAAATTATTACATGGCAACTTGGTCTCAATAGGTTAGTCCTCGAATTTAGTTTTTTCTAGTTAAATTTTCTAAAAAGTATTTTTTTCTTAGAAAATTTGTAGACTAGAGACTAAGTTAAAGTTTTTCCAACAAAAAACCCTAATTTCTCTTTTTACCAATTTTATTGGTTGGTGACTTCAAATTTACTCTTTCAAAAGTATTTTCCAACACTTTTTTAAAGAAAAAATGTTTTCCTTAATTTAATGTCGAGTAATATATATAGCAAGTTAGGCTTAATATAGGTTAAACTAATGAAAATCGAATAGAGCTCAATAGAACTAACGACTCCATTAGAGATGCTAGTGGGCTAGCTATGTAAGAATTTAAAAAAATTAATTAATGGATCTTTATTTTTATTTTTCTCTTTGTTTTCATTTGTATATTATTGTAAATAGTTGTATTAACTGGTTTTTATTAATGTAGGCTGATATGCATGTGTATTTAGGCGTAGTCGGACTTAGGCTACCTTAAGAAAGTACAATGAGCTACCATTATATAACCCTTAAATTGCTAAGGTCTTTAACCTCATTTTGTGGTGATAGGTAAGTTTACTCATACTTTGATGTAGCCCATGAGTCATTATTTTGAGAATGTATGGGATAACAAAGCTTAAGACCCATAGACCCTACCCTCTTGCGTAGTTTTAAAATAAGAAGGGGTTAGTAATTTTAAAATTATAGGAGCTTGGAAATAATTGTTATAACCCATAGTTAATTGGGTTTTTATTTTCAAAAATTAAATTAGTTAACATACTTATATATATGTGTCCACAAGTTTTATTTTCAAAAATTTAATTTTAGAAATTCATATACTTATAGATGTAAGTGTTATAAATGTTGATCATGGGTTTGTAATAGTTCTGCCCCTATAATTCCTTAATTACTAATCCCTATTGCATTGTATGAGCGTGTAACATATTACATTTTTTTTTTTTGTGCCTTAATTTGTATGTGGCGTTTCTATATAAATTTATTTTTTCTCTTCTTTCTTGTATTATATACAATTGTTTGTAAATATTACCTTTTAATGTATCCCTTAAGTATCATAGCTATCTTTTCGCATACGAGTAAAAGGTTATGCAATGTAAGGTTAAGATAAAACCCATCAAATCTTTTATGGGCTAGCAAATAAATCTTGGTGTGGGATTTTTCAAAATATAATAAATAGAATAATTAAGAGTAAAGAGTTGCAACTCTATTATTCTCCTTTGTGATATAATGATTGTATAATATTTCTTTGTATCCGTTTATAAGTGAAAAATGTTTCCTTGTAGCTTATTACATGATGTTTATTTTTGTAAAATTTTCCTTGTACTTTATTCACATTTGTACTTGCAGAAAAGTTGTTTACTTAGTAAGGGACTAGCCTATGTATAATCAAATCAATATAATCATGAGGGTTATAAAAAAGTTGTAACCCCTAATTTTTCTAAATTATCAAGTAGCTAGTCCTACACTTGCATGCATTGTACATTAATTGTGTATTTATTTATTTTTTCCATTATTTATTATTTCTTGTTCCATTGAAAAATCTATGAATAGCTTTCATCTTAATATTGTCCCTAAGTAACCTTTTTGTAAAATTAAGCATTCCTTTTAAAAGATTATCACCCTCTAATTATCAGTTGATCCATTTGTAGCTTTGTTGTCTTTATCATTTCACTTTTTTTATTGACTTCTTCTATTATTTACGCTGTGTCCAGTCATCTATAGCATTAAGTCCTCTTTGGCTTCCATTAATGAGAAGAGCTTTCTAAGGTTTTTCAAGAAAAACAATAAATAATTTTTACTTGTAAATAAGTCATTACCTTCTATTGTCAATCTTGTAAAATAGCTACTCATTCCCATCGACCCTTTAACTTTCTAGTTCTTCCAATAAATTAGGGAGAAGCTAGTGATCTTTTTTGTAACTTACGTTTTTGTAAAATAAGTATTTTCAAATGTTTTCTTTTTAGAATAAAGTTTTTCAAAAAAATCATAAAGTTTTCAAAGGAAAAATCTATTAACAAGTATGAGTTTTACAGAATTTGAGTTACTACTTTTGAGTGGTTAAGCCCATTATCGAAGCCCATAGCCATTCATTTTGAAGCAAGATAATTGACAACAACGAGTATGACTTAAGCCTAGTCGTAGTAGACACTTATTCTAAGCCCCATCCAAAAAATTAATGATGAGGGGCAAATGGGGAAAGCATATGGGAAATTGATAAATGAAAATAGCAGAAACATAGCCTACCTACCCATCCCTAAACTAGATACAACTCTTGATTCCCCTAAGAAAAGCCCAAGCCAAACACAAACCTTAAAGGGAAGCCATTACCAAACCTTTTCAAATGCCCTAGGCATAAAAGCCTAAACATAAATAATAGATCTTCTCATCTACTTCAACCCACAAAAGACCTAAATATGTGGCATATTGACTTCACTCAGGGTTTTTTCTATCCGCACCAATCCTTTCCTAGCCTAAAAGGTCTTAAACTCTCACTCCATAAAATTGGCCTACGTACTCCAACCTTGAAACTAAATACAAAGTTTGTCTCTAATATGAATTATTCCACCAATAAGCCTAACGAGCTTAGACTAGCAAGGCAACTAATGGGGCAATCTTTTAAAGGCAAAAGGGCATGCGACCCACTAGAATACCACAAAATATCTAGTCTTACCAAATGAGATTAGGGGAAAATAAGGCTAATAAACATAAAATCTTTCATTCTCAAACTAATGAGAGTATCTCATTATTTGAAGAATTTAGAATGATAAAAGGCAAGCTCTAATCCTAAACACTCACAAGGGCAAAGACACATGAAAGTAAGGATAAGACTCATTCCGTAAAGGAGGTCTATTTAGCATGTGATACATGAATTGAAAGGACGATAGGCATTCATTTCCTAACCCTAAACACAATTATCCCTTGCAAGACCATTTGAGCCTTTTAGAGATTTTTAAAGTTAGCCTTGTTAATAACCATCCCATATTGGAGCAATTAGGAGGCTAAGGTCATCAACTTAGAGAAAATGGATAGGCTAACTTGTTGCTTCAATTTTATCAATTCTCGAGCAATAATAGTCTTAGATAACTTGATTTCCTTAAAATTAAGAAAAGCTTCAAACCACATACTTCATTCAGGCCCATATACTCTTGTTTAAACACTTAGGTTCATAGATTTTTGCCCAAACACTTTTAAGCCATACATGCTTCACTAAGCTTATATAATCTAAACTCGCATTTCTAGGGCCTTGAATTTTCTTGAATGGAAACTTAGACACATAGAGAGCCATCACCTTAGGAAAAAAATAAAGAAAAAGAAAAAAAAGAGAATAAAAAAAGGAAAAAAAAAAGGAAAGAAAAGGAAAGAAAAAAAAAAAGAGAGAGGAAAGAAGAGAAAAGTAAAAGAAAAAAAAAATGAACAAAGAAGAAGAGTAAGGTGATCATGTCCGAAAGAGTTGCCTAAGATTCTTAAAGAGCCTTTAAATTGAGCTCAACCCAAAAATTCTAAGATAAAAGACATGAGTTTTCCCTTAATACCTTTCAAAACACAAACATGAGCGAGATTTTGAGCCTAAAAAGAATGAAGCTTTAATTTTGTTGTCCCACCTACTATACTACCCTTAACAAAAGTCGTTTCACCAAAGGATTTGATTTATCTTAGGCAAGTGTAACTTAGAATTTCCCATTAAAGTTCTTGACTTGTAAACTCAAATGAGATATTATTTTTTCAAAAATTGGCCAACACATCAATATCCCCTTTTGTTTGAGCCTATGACTAAAAGCCTACATTACAACCTTGAAAAAAAGACCTATTAGACCAATCAAAGTGTATCACTTACAAGATTGACTATAATTTTTAGAATTGTAGTTGAAAGTGAAAACAAGCCACCTGAGAGTGTGAGAAAGTCCTCTTGGACTAAATAATTCAAATATTGAGATACTTTTCCTAGTATGAAACTTATGAAGCAAAAGTCAAGCATGTCTTAAAAGCACGAGAAGCACTTTACCCTAGAATTGAATGGGATTCCCTATAGCAAGGAAAATAAGGTGATTGGTGGAAGCTTTTCCTATGCCCACGTCATAGCAAATTAATAATTAATGATACAGAATGAATGGCCAATAGGCTAAAAGAACAAGTATATTGCTTATTTGTAACATTTGGAGTCACTATAATTTGCTTACTTATTAGCATGAAAATATAAACAATTTTTTTTTTTATAAAGCATATTTTTTCCTTTAAGTTTCAAAAGTGAAGTTGTGAGATTTGTCAACATGAACATTAGTCATCCTCAAGCTAGGAATTTCAATGATCGCTTGAGGTAATTTCAAGAACCTTATTTATCCTTTGGAGATTTAGTTATTTGATGATTCAGGAACCTTAGTTATCCTTTGAAACATTGGTTATCTTATGATTTAGGAACCTTCATTATCCTTAAATGTAAGAACTTTAGTTATCTTATGATTCAAGAATCTTTGTTATCCTTAAGGAGCTTTGATTATCTTATGAAATAACTGGAATCTTAATTATCCTTAAAGAGCTCTAATCATCCGATAAAGTCTTAGGAGCCTTAGTTATTCTTTGGAACTTTGGTCATCTTAATAGGTACCTTAATCATCCTTTGGAACCATGGTTATCTTATTACTTAAAACCCTAGTAATACCTCAAGTTAAGAATTGATGATTAGGAATCTTAAGCATCCTTTGTCAATTTCACTCAAGAATTCTAACTGTCCTATGGTATGACAAAATTTAAGGAACCTCGATCATCCATAATTTAGACAATTTAGGAGTTTTAACTATCCTACAAAAAGAGACTTCAGGAGCCTGTCATCTTTAGTCAAAAGGCTTAATCATTCAAGAGTATTTGTCATCATGGCTTCAAAAGATAATTAAGAGCTTGGGCTACTCGAGGAATGCCAGGAACATTGGTTGTTCTCTAAGTTTTGGAAACTTTAGTTATCCTGTGTCAAGAGTTTAAAAATCTTCACCATATGAACTTTTATCATCCTACATTAAGGAACATTAGTTATTCTAGGGTTTGAAAGTATTAACCATTCCTTCAAACCCCTTTAGAGTTGTTTTCTTTGAAAAGATATATCATTTTGAGAAGTCGATTTTTAAGATATCAATCCTTTTAAGAACACCAACTTTTTACACTGACCTTTCAAGTTGGGATCCTATTTTTCTGACATTTTAAGTCAAAGTCCTTTCACCCCAGCCTTTCAAGTTGGGACCCTATTTGTCTAACATTTTAAGTTAAAGACCTTTTACTCTGATCTTTCAAATAAAGACCCTATTTTTAAGTTAAAACCTTTTTACCCTGACTAGTCAAGTTAAGACCTTAGTCATTTTACCCCAACTGATCAAGTCGTAACCTTATCCATTTTACCTTGACTCGTTAAGTTAGGACTTATCCCTTTTATCCTAATTGATCAAGTCGAGACCTTAGTCATTTTACCCTAATTTATCAAAGTCAGGATCTTATTTAATTGACTATTCAAGTTAGGTTCCTTTTACTCTATCAATTTGAGTAAGAAATCAGCAAAAATGGGCATGTTTTTGTGTTTTTATACTGAAGTTTTATTCAAACTTCACTATAGAGATGAGCAATTGTAGATACTCTATTTTTACCCCCTTATTTTTATTTTATTAGTTTGATTTTGGGCAAGGTTTAAAAAAGTCAAAAAAAATTTTAAAAATTGAAAAGCCTCAAAACATTGAAAAATGAAAAAAAAAATTGAAAAATATAAAGTGTTAAAAGTGTTCAAGTTGACTTAGTCAATTTAGGGTCAGATCATGTAATAATAAAAAAATATATATGCAATTTAGTAAATTTTGACTCTTTGAGAAATTGGGCTTTATTGAAATGAATATCTTTTAGAAAAGTCCAAAAAAAAAATTGGATCCATGGAGAAAGGCTTTTGATTAAAATTTGAATAATTTTTATAGGATGAATAAAAGTAAGGCTTGAAATTTATTAAAATAAATTTAAGTTGAAAAGTCCTTTAGCATGTATATTTTTTTGTTATTTATTTGTTTTAAACATGCTTAGATTGTTTTTCTTTGGAATGAATTGGATTAAATTGAGTTTAGTGATTGAAGGTCAATTTAATGAGAGGCCTAGGAGTGAGACTTAAATGAAATTCCAATGCATAGTTAAATGAGAAGAAAAACTAGCTCAGCTAATGGTCAAGTGCGCTTATCATCTAACAAGTTGTAGGTTTGAATCTAGGAGTAATAGGTGAAATTTTACATTCCTTCCTTTTACTGGTTACATATAGCACGTGGCCAACCTTTCCCCAAGTTTTTGCCAATCGTGAAAATAGGTAGGAAAGTGAAGGAAAGATGAGGGTTCTTAGAATTTAATTGTTGGCCATAGATTAGTACAAGTCTTGAGTTTTTTTTGTGGATTTGATAAAATCATGTCCAAATCATTGGTAACAAGATTAAATTTAATGAAGATTGGCACTAATACTAATCTAAAAAAGATTAGTTAAAATCAAAATCAACTTGAATTTCATCCATATGTATGATTCAAGGGGATTCAGATTTTGATAGATTTAACTGACAAATTTATAAAAGGAACACCTAGAAAGAGGAGGAAACCAATTTGAAAAACAACTCCATACAATCTATCCCCTTCCTCTCCGTTGTTACACATTGTCATTCTCCTCCCATACACTCCTAAACTCATCCATAGCTCATTACACCCAACAACAGTGACCAATTTTCACCTAAGCTTATACATACATACCCTACCGTCACAATACAGTCACAACCTTACATAGACAAAACAGTTCACTATGTACACAATCGATTGCTCTTTCTCTCACCTTTTGTTACATAACATGCACTGCAGCAACACACAATAGTAACCTCGATGACCCTCTCTCTCGGACACACGATTGTACAGCAAACTTACATCTATAACCCATTTAGCCATCAACACTTGACAATACGAACACCAACCAATGTTAGTCCTCTCTCAAACCAAAACCACTCTCTCACTTTGGTGTCAATCATACACACTCAACCTACACTTGATCCTACTTAACCCCATCCACGAAAACACAACCTAGCACATCTCAACACCAATCTATTGCCAACCATATGACCAGCCAGTGCTAAACATACAGCTATGCCTAACCATGCCATCTACAAACACACACATGGAAACACTCACATGAATACCCCTTAACCACATCACCATGAGCGAGCCTATGTCCATAACAACCACATACGATGCAAACGCGACCTACAACCAAATCCATTGTTAGCCAAACACCACCACCACTACTCAAATTCATAAACCACTCAAAAGCACTAGGAAAGCTCAAGGCTTGGTGTTTAAACTTTGCCTATAACTTTGTCATAAAAGTTTGATTTCTCCCTTGATTTGTTAATTGAATCAATTGGATTGAAGCCTTTTTGGTTGCTATGGCTGAGCACTATGCACAACCCAACCTAAATCTATTTGAAGTGCTTACATCTAGATCAAACCCAACTTATGAAGGCCCCTTGATTTTTACATGAATACAGGTCCTTTTTAGAAAAATAATATAGAAAAAGGTGCCATGTGGAAAATATTATAAAAATGGTATGATGAAGGTGTATGCGAATTTCTTGTTTTTTATACTAAAGGCGTATACATTGCATGTGCCTTCAATGTAATTTTGAAAACACTAAAGGTGCATATAGTGTATGTATCTTCTATATACCACATATATAAACCCTAATTTGCACAACCTGGCCTCATTTTCACTTTAATTAAAATTTGAAACTTCTAAAATGTAGAGAGAACTAGAGGAAACCTAAAATTAAAGTTCTCATCCCTTTATTTACACTGGGGTAAATTTGAAACAAGTAATAATCCATAATTTACATTCATGATTTTTTAAAAAAAAATTAATAATAATCCATATTGTGTGTGATTCTTTTTTTTTTTTTTAGAAAAAGAATGTTATTGTATTACATATATTGAGTAGTCATGGATATACCTTAAACTATTAAATTTATTGATATTTCATGAAAATTTCTTATATTTTGTCTATATTAGGGTATTTTTTGTGGTTTAGTAGATTAGTTGTATAAATGTGGGTATGAAAAATTTTAGTATGTAGATTGAAATTGTTATTTATATATATATATATATATATATATATCTTTTTTTGCATTCATAACGTGTTGGGTAGAATTAATAAGTTGAAGTTAGGTAATACGTGATACAGTTTAACAAGATGACTTTATGCATTTTGTTAAGTTGTTGCTCAGTGTGTAGATGAAGTTTTTTATGTCATCTAAATTTTTAGTTCATGATGATATTATTGAGGTGGAAATGGTAGATTACGTGAAAGTTATTGTGTATGCAAATAAAAATATTGTGATAGGTAACTCAAGGCTAGAGTATGACGAGAAGCTCGTTAAGATGCTAAAGATTAGGAAGGATTCAAACTTCTCTCATTTCATTCGGAGAATTTGTGGATGCACTAGAATTAACCTGAATGGTGTTGAAATCATGCACATGCATCCCTTTTTCCATGATGCTGGAGTTGCTTACAAGTTAATAGTCATTAAAGATGATGAGGATGCTCAAAATTTCATTGAGATGGCTAAGTCTTTTGGGGAACAGAGTATTTAGGAATTGTACATAAGGTATAGCAAGGAATGAAGTGCTTGGGCCAAGCATGGAATACATGAGGTAGACAATCTAACCCTTCAAGCAACAAATGTGCATTCTATAATACACATACCTTTAAAAATATAAATCTAAACTAAATAGAAACCAGAAATATCAAATCATAAAAATTTTAAAACTCCATAAAATTATCTTAATGCTTTAAAAGCCATAAATTAATAAAATTATCAATAATTTTGTGAAATCATATAAAATTGATAACGAACGAATCAAAGATTATTTTTAGTAATAATAAGCAACAAAACTAAGCTAGTTAAAGGAATAAATTAATAAATTTACAAAATTAATTTTACTTATGTACATAAGTAGCCCCATAATATGTATATATATATATATATAAATATTATTAAGTAATTTCCTTCTCTTTTCCTAATCTATTGTGTATATATATATATACACCCTCCTTGGCTCTGATACCAAAGTCGCTATCCTAGGGAATACTTATTGAATGTTTAAATAGATTTTAGATAGATAATTTTAGAAATTTAGTCTTGTGATTTGATTATTTAATGATTAAAATATATGTCAGCTAGATAAAACCTATCTCCAAGTAGAGAGTAGGCCCAAATTATATAGAATAAGAATTCTAATGCATCTTCTAAGTATTGATTATATTCAATTAAAACTTCTCCGTTATTGTCTTTTGTATTTACAGACATAAAAGAGAAAATAGAACAAAACCTGATTTTATTAATGATAAAAGATACTGATTACACTTGATCAATGATCTAGAATGTTGATTACAGAGAAAGCAAGCCAAAGGTAATTTTTATGAAAGT
>JAMXBB010000009.1:50225445-50239074 GCA_024138015.1 Lumnitzera littorea | reverse complement strand
CATTACACCCAACAACAGTGACCAATTTTCACCTAAGCTTATACATACATACCCTACCGTCACAATACAGTCACAACCTTACATAGACAAAACAGTTCACTATGTACACAATCGATTGCTCTTTCTCTCACCTTTTGTTACATAACATGCACTGCAGCAACACACAATAGTAACCTCGATGACCCTCTCTCTCGGACACACGATTGTACAGCAAACTTACATCTATAACCCATTTAGCCATCAACACTTGACAATACGAACACCAACCAATGTTAGTCCTCTCTCAAACCAAAACCACTCTCTCACTTTGGTGTCAATCATACACACTCAACCTACACTTGATCCTACTTAACCCCATCCACGAAAACACAACCTAGCACATCTCAACACCAATCTATTGCCAACCATATGACCAGCCAGTGCTAAACATACAGCTATGCCTAACCATGCCATCTACAAACACACACATGGAAACACTCACATGAATACCCCTTAACCACATCACCATGAGCGAGCCTATGTCCATAACAACCACATACGATGCAAACGCGACCTACAACCAAATCCATTGTTAGCCAAACACCACCACCACTACTCAAATTCATAAACCACTCAAAAGCACTAGGAAAGCTCAAGGCTTGGTGTTTAAACTTTGCCTATAACTTTGTCATAAAAGTTTGATTTCTCCCTTGATTTGTTAATTGAATCAATTGGATTGAAGCCTTTTTGGTTGCTATGGCTGAGCACTATGCACAACCCAACCTAAATCTATTTGAAGTGCTTACATCTAGATCAAACCCAACTTATGAAGGCCCCTTGATTTTTACATGAATACAGGTCCTTTTTAGAAAAATAATATAGAAAAAGGTGCCATGTGGAAAATATTATAAAAATGGTATGATGAAGGTGTATGCGAATTTCTTGTTTTTTATACTAAAGGCGTATACATTGCATGTGCCTTCAATGTAATTTTGAAAACACTAAAGGTGCATATAGTGTATGTATCTTCTATATACCACATATATAAACCCTAATTTGCACAACCTGGCCTCATTTTCACTTTAATTAAAATTTGAAACTTCTAAAATGTAGAGAGAACTAGAGGAAACCTAAAATTAAAGTTCTCATCCCTTTATTTACACTGGGGTAAATTTGAAACAAGTAATAATCCATAATTTACATTCATGATTTTTTAAAAAAAAATTAATAATAATCCATATTGTGTGTGATTCTTTTTTTTTTTTTTAGAAAAAGAATGTTATTGTATTACATATATTGAGTAGTCATGGATATACCTTAAACTATTAAATTTATTGATATTTCATGAAAATTTCTTATATTTTGTCTATATTAGGGTATTTTTTGTGGTTTAGTAGATTAGTTGTATAAATGTGGGTATGAAAAATTTTAGTATGTAGATTGAAATTGTTATTTATATATATATATATATATATATATATCTTTTTTTGCATTCATAACGTGTTGGGTAGAATTAATAAGTTGAAGTTAGGTAATACGTGATACAGTTTAACAAGATGACTTTATGCATTTTGTTAAGTTGTTGCTCAGTGTGTAGATGAAGTTTTTTATGTCATCTAAATTTTTAGTTCATGATGATATTATTGAGGTGGAAATGGTAGATTACGTGAAAGTTATTGTGTATGCAAATAAAAATATTGTGATAGGTAACTCAAGGCTAGAGTATGACGAGAAGCTCGTTAAGATGCTAAAGATTAGGAAGGATTCAAACTTCTCTCATTTCATTCGGAGAATTTGTGGATGCACTAGAATTAACCTGAATGGTGTTGAAATCATGCACATGCATCCCTTTTTCCATGATGCTGGAGTTGCTTACAAGTTAATAGTCATTAAAGATGATGAGGATGCTCAAAATTTCATTGAGATGGCTAAGTCTTTTGGGGAACAGAGTATTTAGGAATTGTACATAAGGTATAGCAAGGAATGAAGTGCTTGGGCCAAGCATGGAATACATGAGGTAGACAATCTAACCCTTCAAGCAACAAATGTGCATTCTATAATACACATACCTTTAAAAATATAAATCTAAACTAAATAGAAACCAGAAATATCAAATCATAAAAATTTTAAAACTCCATAAAATTATCTTAATGCTTTAAAAGCCATAAATTAATAAAATTATCAATAATTTTGTGAAATCATATAAAATTGATAACGAACGAATCAAAGATTATTTTTAGTAATAATAAGCAACAAAACTAAGCTAGTTAAAGGAATAAATTAATAAATTTACAAAATTAATTTTACTTATGTACATAAGTAGCCCCATAATATGTATATATATATATATATAAATATTATTAAGTAATTTCCTTCTCTTTTCCTAATCTATTGTGTATATATATATATACACCCTCCTTGGCTCTGATACCAAAGTCGCTATCCTAGGGAATACTTATTGAATGTTTAAATAGATTTTAGATAGATAATTTTAGAAATTTAGTCTTGTGATTTGATTATTTAATGATTAAAATATATGTCAGCTAGATAAAACCTATCTCCAAGTAGAGAGTAGGCCCAAATTATATAGAATAAGAATTCTAATGCATCTTCTAAGTATTGATTATATTCAATTAAAACTTCTCCGTTATTGTCTTTTGTATTTACAGACATAAAAGAGAAAATAGAACAAAACCTGATTTTATTAATGATAAAAGATACTGATTACACTTGATCAATGATCTAGAATGTTGATTACAGAGAAAGCAAGCCAAAGGTAATTTTTATGAAAGTACTTTAGCCAAACTATAGCACTAAACAAATATTGTAATACTTCAGCTTCTTCTTCCCAATTTTTTGGATTATATTGTTTTGACATCTACAACATAAAACAGATTATTCATCATCGATATAATACCAATTTGCATAAATTACTTCGGTATAATACCATTCAAGGAATTCTATTGCATTTTCTAAGTAAAAATGAAAATCATCAATTAATAGAGACATAAATATGTATGCAAAATATGATTAAAACCACCACAGGCGGCAGTACCAAGGCTAGTGGGGCTTTGATGCAAATATGAGATATGAAATCTTCAAAGGCGATAATACCAGCCGATTATGGGATTTATGAAAAGATAAAGTGATGGATAAGAGAAAATGGACAAATATAATCTCGTGGAATTACACCCAATTTAATTGGAGATTCCCTTCATAAGATATAATGTAAGAAGAGAATTAAACTAATTTTATTGATTATAACTGATTTTTACAAAACATAAAATACAAGAGCATAAATGGACAAGAGCATAAATGGATGATAAAATATTGAGAGGTATGATCATGAGAATGATCGTCCTACCTCTGATAGGAAGAAGCAAACAATTATGCTTCAAGAAAATGACCTGATTGATCGAGAGAGAAGTAAACAGTTATGCTTCGGAAGGTGTTTGGATGATTGTTGATAGTTAGTGAAGAGGAGATAGAAGTGAACGAGATAGAAAGGAAGATGGAAGAAGGTATAAGAGGATGGAGAGATTTTAGGGAAAGATGAGAAGAAGAGAGCTAGAAAAGAAAGGTCTATGATTTTCGGATGGATTGAGTGAATGCTTGAAGGTGTTTTTATAGTGAGAATGCAGACAGGGTACTGTTTTAAACAGTGATTTTGTGGCCGACAGGGTACTACAGTGATGATGGCCAAACAGTGATTCTATGCCCGACAGGGTATTGTTGCTACAGTGATATTGTCAGATTTTCTGATTGACTGATTTTTGGCTTATTGATTGTATTGTGCACTGTGGTACATGTGTAAAATACCGTATTTCTACTTTTACAGTATGATACAAATGATACAATTATGGATCTCCTAAATCTATTCCATAGCAGTCATCTTCATTGGTATTCCTGCTGTGATGAGATGTTGAGTCCGATTCTAAGCTTGATTCTTGTGCTGATTCTAATTCTTTGATATGGTCTAGTGCTCTTTCTAGGATTTGCTTCAATTGATCTGGAGAGTTTGCACTTGCAAGTGATAATATTAAAAATCCTCTATTGTGATATTGCTTATTTGCTGATGATGACGGTAGTGATTTTGCAGAATTAGATTTGATCCAATTAAGAATTAAATTCTTTTCATACTTATTCCGCATTTTAACACTATCCCACCATTTGATTTTATACATTCTAACCAAATTGATTGTATTAGATGATCGATCTGGCTTATATTCAAACCACCAAGCCATGACCCATGATACTCCGAGATGTATAAAATACAGCATCTCTTTTGGAAAATTCTTTTCATGAGGTGTAGGATTATAATGATTTAGGAAAGTATCAAATCCTTCCCTAGCATTTTGATGAATCATTTCTGGTATAGCACTAAATTGTTCCCACCAGTGATTAAACTAAGTAGGAAGATTGAAATAAGAACAATTATAAAAAAATATTAACCAAGTATGTGTTCTTTTTGGATTCATTTGATAAAACACATTCCACTATGCTTGCTTATAATCAAAATAATTATAAGTAGCTCGATGACTTTGTTGTGCAGAAAATGGTTCTATATTGAGCTTTGTAGCAGTGATTGGATGAACTCGCCATTCTTTCAAGCTGATTACTTTCAGTATTCTAGCTGTAGAATAGCTGATCATTCCTTCTTTTTCAAAATGTTTAAATCTGATTGATCCAGTTTCAGTCAAAATTTTCTCATAAAACTGGATTGTTTTGTATTGATCATATGGTACATAATAAAAATCTTTTGTAAATATTTTATTTGCAAAATCAAAAGGGTCCTTTTTTGATAAGCTTTCTTCAATTGAGAAAACATATCTAGAAACAGGTTTTATAAAAGATTTTGATCCCTGATTGAAAGGTATTGTTCCAACTGGTGTTGGTGATGATATTTCTGTGATCTAAAAATTCTAATTTCTTCTTTGGGTTTCTTTTGATTGAGGAACTGATTGAGGAATTTCTGGTAATGCTAGGACTTTATGTTCTAATTGTGATTGCAAGACCATTGAGATTGTATTAAGCAATCCAAGGGCTGAATCCATATCAATTCAGAAATTGATTGAGTGATTGAGGATTTTGGTTTTGATGATTTTGATGATGATTCTTCTTTGATTGCTAAAGGAGTGTTGGATAATTTACAAACATCCAACCATGTTTTGATATTGGTTAATCCTTTTCCTGATGATGAGGAAATTTTTTCCTTTCCTTTATCCTTATCCTTTTTGGGAGGCATCTCCTTGCAAGAATTCACGAGTAAGGAAGTCAGGAAGGGAATTGGAAGATCCATTTATATGCTCGATTTCAAAATCAAATACAGAAAGAATAGATTGCCATCTGGCAAAAATCTGTTTTGATGCAATGTTTTGAACATCTTTTAACAAAACATTTTTAGTTGCCTTACAATCAATTCGCAAAAGAAATTTTTGATTTAATAAATCTCCTTGGAATTTTGAAATTGTTAAGACAATGGCTAAGATTTCTTTTTTGATTGTAGAATAATTTGATTGGCAATTATTCTAATTTTTTTTATACAAATTGGACAACATATTCTTTATCATTTTGTTTCTGTTTTAGAATTCCTTCGAATCCTAAATCAGAAGCATCAGTTTCCATAATTTTCGGTAATGAAGGATCTGCAATATGCAGACAAGGAATTTCTTTGATTCTTTGTTTAATCAATTTGATGATGTCTGTATGTTCTCTTGACTATGGAGGAGGATTCTTTTTTAATCTTTGATGTAATGGCCTGCAAATTATGTTAAGATTTGGGAAAAAATTTGCAACATAATTTAAACTTCCTAAGAATCTTTGGAGTTGATTTTTATCCTTGATTTCATTGGAAAATTTTTCAATGAATTCAATTGATCTTTGTATGGGAATTATTGTCCCATTGTGAATATTAAATCCTAAGAATTTAATTCTAGTATGGAAAAGACTGATTTTAGTTGGTGAAACTACTAAACCATTCCTTTTGATTATATTTATAAAGATTCTTATATGTTTAAAATGTTGATCAATATTAGATGAATATATTAAAACATCATCTATGTATGTAATTATAAAACTGATATAATCATTAAAGATTTAATTCATGATTTTTTGGAATTCTAAAGGAGCATTTTTCAATCCAAATGACATTACATTCCATTCGAATTGACCAAAAGGAACTGTGAAGGCTGTTTTGTACCTATCACTTTCCTTAATTTGAACTTGCCAAAATCCAGATTTCATATCAAATTTTGAGAATATTCTAGCTTGATTCAATCTATTGAGCAAATCTTTTTTATTGGGGATTGAATATCTCATCCATTTAAGAGCAGAATTAAGAGGTTTGTAATTGATTACCAATCTTGGTACACCTCTTTCTATTTCAGTATTCTTATTTACATAAAAAGCAAAACAACTCCAGGGTGATCTACTTTTCTAATTAATTTTTTATTGAGTAAATCATTTATTTCATTTTTACAATGATTGAGAACTTCATGATTCATATGTGAAGGTTTAGCTTTTGTTGGAATATTTTTCTCATTAAAATCATTTTCATATGGGAAATCTACAATATGTGATTTCCTATCCTAAAATGCATTTGGGAGTGTGGAACACATTGAATTGTTTATTTCTGATTCCAATTGAGAAATTCTTAGCTTCAAATTTTTATTGTTGAGTTGATCTTCAATTCTTTTGGATTCAAGATCATTTTTCAAGTACATTAAATGATTTTCTTTATATTGTCTTAGACAATTTAATTCATCATCTTCCAATTGATTTATATATTTGGTTTGTGATTTTGTTATGAATTTAAACACAATTTCCTTTTTCAGATACTGCGTTTTAATTCCATCTTTATCTACCATAAAAGGTTGAATTTGATTTATAAATGGTGTTCCTAAAATGATATTTTTATTTAAATTTTTCACCAATATAAATGAGGTTTTATAAGAAGCATGATCTTTTAATATTTCAGCATTTGACAATTTATATTTGATGCTCAATTTGTTACCAGATGCAGAACTTAGAGATTGGCTAGTTTTTTCAAAATATTTTGTTGGAATTAAGCCTTCTCTAATACAATTCAAATCAGCACCAGTATCAAATAAAGCAAGTGTTTGTAAAACAAATTCATTATCAATCCTGATTGAAATATAAATTATCCACTTTCTTGATGTGATTTGAACAAGATGCATTAAATAATCATTAATTCCATTCGATGAAGTTTCTTTTACTTCATTTGAAATATTTGATTCATTTTCTTAGATTATTTTTTGATTTAATTCAAGTAATTCTTGTTGGAACTTTATTTGCATTAATTTTAATTCTTTGATTTCTTGTTTTTGAATGTTAATTTCCTTTTGTAAATCACTGATTGTTATTACTCCTTTATTTTTCTTTTTACCTTTTTCAAGAATTTCAATAACGTTATATGATAATTTTGGAGTGGGATTTATATTAATTTTAAAGTTATTAATATATTCAAATTTTTTATTATCATCAGTCATTTGATCAATTTTTTTAAGAATTGCTTCTTCGTTGTTAGTTAGTACATTGATTTCTTCTCTTTCTGATTCTGATGAAGTGGAGTTCATGTCATTGACTTGGATTCCATCATTGTAATCACTTTCTGATGATGATTCATTTTCGCAAAATATTTGTAAAATATTTTCCATTGTTTTCTCATCTAATTCTAATTCATTAAGCTTATTATTTAGTTTACAAAAATTTGCTGTGTGACCAATTTTCTTACATTTATAACATCTTAATTGTTTATATGACTTCTTTTTATATTTTCTATCTTCAAATTTTTCATAATTTTGTTTGTTTTGGAATTTTTTAAATGTTTTTCTCTTAAAATTTCTTCGAGATTTTTTATTTACACATTCAGAACAATTTTGTGATTTATGAGATGATTTTTTATAATTTTTAGATTTTTTACTAACAAAAGAGGGGTCATATTGAGCACAAAAATCACCAAGACTTTGGTGTTTTAAGCACTGTTCATTTTTCAATTGTTTTTGTAATCTGATTGTATTACATAAATTAGTTCCAATTTTATTAACATATGATGCTAATTCTCCATATGACAAATTATCATAGGGAATTTCACCATTGTTTTCTTCTTTGAGTAATTTTCTAACTTGGTCACCTATTAATTTTGGTAAACCAGTTAGGAATTTTTCTTTCCAAAAAGGTTAATTACAATCATTTCTAAGAAATACTCTTTGAAAGAATATATCTTTGTATAGCCTGAATTCTCCTAATGATTTACATGTCATATTTGATAACAAATCTAGGGTTTTATCCCTAATATGAAAAGGGTCTCCTATGAAATGTTGACTGATTGAAAATATCAAAGTATTAACTATATCTTGGATTGGCTCATTATTATCATCTAGAATTCTTCTATTATTTTCATCTATTTTACATGATGTAAGAATGTTGATTCTCTGTTTCTCAGTGAGATAATTAGCCCACCAACCTTTTAATTGTCCTGTAAAGCTAGAAATTAAAAGGAGTGCTACTTGATAATTAGTAATACTTGGAACAGTTTTATTAGTGTTTGAGAACATGATCATTTGATTAAGAACATTGAGGATTCATTGTTCTGAATATCCATCTATGTTCCATTCATAGGTGGATCTTACAGAGTATTTATTCTGATAATTATCATTCTTTTCTTTAGTTAATATATTAGGAGGTGTCGCTCTCTAATAATATAATTTTTGAGGTTCTTTCCAATTTATTTTATTGATTTCATTATTATTATTATTCAAAGACATACTAGACATTAATTCATTTATTGACTCACTTATTGATTCATTATCTGATTTTTCTATAACATGAATTTTTTCTGAGGGTGTATCTTCTATGATTATTCCTTTTCTGATTAAAGTTGGAGTATCTATATTTAAGAAATTTATTGGTTTTGTTGAAGAAGACTCTTCTTTTAATGATTTTTTTTTTTAATATTCTTTTTCTATCTTCTAATGCTTTTAAAAATTCATGACTAAGATTTTTGGGCATTTCAAATGGTTTAAATAAAGGAGTATTTTTATTGATTAAAGTTTTTTCATTTGTTTTATTGCTTTCAATATTAATTGTATCTTCCATTCTATTTAATTGTTCTCCTATAGTATATAAATGTTGATTAGTATAATTATTTTGATTTATTATTTTCTTAATTCCTGATCCTTCTTCTTTTGTAGCATTTTTAAATGGAGTAAGACTGATTTCTGTATTTTTATGAATCATTTTTATATTACTTAATGGTGGATGATTTGATTTTATGATTTGTCCATCACTAAGTTTCCATTTATAACAATTATTAATAACATTGATTTCCTTAGATTTTAGATAATAATTCTCGAACCATTCAAAGAAATATATCTGAGCACCAATTTCTTCCATGAAATTATAATATTCATCATTGATTTTTATTTTTAAATGACCAAATCTTTTAAAATACCAATTTCTGATTTTTTCATTCTTTGGAGAATTGAATTCTTGATTCAAAAATATTTTATTTGGTACAAAGGGTTCTTCTAAAACATTTAATTCTGGATCACCTAATTCTAAGAATGAAGGTTCTCCGTTTTCTGGTTCATTAGGTTGATAGACTAGTTGAGTTATGCCTGACCTATCATGGACAATTCTTGAAAGGGATGGATTTGGTTGCCTAACCTGCTGGTTATCAGATTGATTATGGTAAGGAGTGTAAATAATAGGAGGAGGATTAGGAAGATCTACTGATCTTCTAGAAGAAGACGTCATAGATCTTATTTCTAGTGGTCTTCTTGGCTGATCAAATGATTTTCTATTGAATTGGATGGTAACTTTACCATCAGGATGTTGAATCACATTTGATGGTTCAGTATTGTATATTGGTTTTTTAGGAAGTAGGTTTTCTACTTCCCAATGTTCCGGTAAATTGACTTGGGACCATTGAATCATTTTTGGGACTGATACATTGGCTTTGGTTAAGTCAGTTTGAATAAGTAGAGTCTGACCTCTCTTATCCATTTTATATGTCTTAGAACCAAAAGTAGTTTTCATTAATTTGAAATATATTCTATATATTACTACCATTGGTATTGATCCTTCTATCATTCTATAATTATGTGTTTTGATTTGAAGAATCAATGATTTTATGATTGTCTTGTCCTTAAGGGCAAGGGTGATATTTGGATGACACTCAAATTGAATTGGTCCACTATTAAGACTAGTTTCAATAGTGGCATGGATTGATCTTTCATATATTAGTTCTCTAGCATCTCTAAGAACCATGAAAATTGATATATCTAAGCCTAATTTAGTAAGAGGTTTTGCTCTTACTTGAACTAAGCCTAAATGCATATAATTCCAGTCTTTTGCATATTTTTTAATTGTTTCTTCATTTAAAAGCCTGATTGTTGTTAGACCATCAGAAACAGGAATATCCTTTTCTTCCGTGTCTATCACATAATCATTTTTTCCAAAAATTTTCCATTTGCCTATTTGATATATCTGATCATATGATGTTTTTGGTATTTTCCATTCATCAATTGCTTTGTCAAAGTCTTTTATATGTATTTCATCTTGATTATTCAACATGGATTCCTTGGATTACTCTATGGGAGAAAAGCTAAAAGAGGACATAAATCTTCTAAGTAAATTCATATTTTCGAATGAGACTATCTTATCTAAATCTTATAAATCTAAATCACGAGACTAAATTTAATCTAATATTGTGATTTCCAATTTATGACCTTTATGCAACCCTTAAACAACAAACGGGATTTAAGCTAGGTCTTAGTAAGCTTATCACAATATTAAGACTTTCTACAAAGGATTCGTCTTAAGTGAATTAGAAATATAATTTTCAGATCGTCACTAAGACAATCGTCTCAATAAGAAAATACAAAAATTTCTTAGATTATCTATATACTCCCTCCTTGGCTCTGATACCAAAGTCGCTATCGCAGGGAATGCTTATTGAATGTTTAAATAGATTTTAGATAGATAATTTTTTTAATCAATAAGTGAGTCAATAAATGAATCAATGTCTAGTATTTCTTTGAATAATAATAATAATGAAATCAATAAAATAAATTGGAAAGAACCTCAAAAATTATATTATCAGAGAGCAACACCTCCGATATATTAACTGAAGAAAAGAATGATAATTATCAGAATAAATACTCTGTAGGATCCACCTATGAATGGAACATAGATGGATATTCAGAACAAAGAATCCTCAATGTTCCGAATGACTGGTTGAGTTATGCCTGACGTATCATGGACAATTCCTAAAAGGGATGGATTTGGCTGCCTAACCTGCTGATTATCAGAATGATTATGGTAAGGAGTGTAAATAATAGGAGGAGGATTGTGAAGATCTACTAATCTTCTAGAAGAAGATGTCATAGATCTTATTTCTAGTGGTCTTCTTGGCTGATCAAATGATTTCAGTTAGAAGAGGACATAGATCTTCTAAGTAAATTCATATTTTCGAACGAGACTATCTTATCTAAATCTTATAAATCTAAATCAAAATATCAATTATCCACTTTCTTGATGTGATTTGAACAAGATGCATTAAATAATCATTAATTCCATTCGATGAAGTTTAATTGGTGCTCAGATATATTTCTTTGAATGGTTCGAGAATTATTATCTGAAATCCAAGGAAATCAATGTTATTAATAATTGTTATAAAATTTAAATATATTAATAACTTTAAAATTAATACCAGACAATGGCTAATATTTCTTTTTTGATTGTAGAATAATTTAATTGGCAATTATTCCAATTATAAATTGTCCATGATAGGTTAGGCATAACTCAACTAGTCTAAGTATCTAATTCATTTTCTTGGATTATTTTATCATATTTTGCATACATACTTATGTCTCTATTAATTGATGATTTTCATTTTTACTTAGAAAATGCAATAGAATTCCTTGAATGGTATTATACCGAAGTAATTTATGCAGATTGGTATTATACCGATGATGAATAATCTGTTTTATGTTGTAGATGTCAAAACAATATAATCCAGAAAATTGGGAAGAAGAAGCTGAAGTATTACAATATTTGTTTAGTGCTATAGTTTGGCTAGAGCACTTTCATAAAAATTACCTTTGGCTTGCTTTTTCTGTAATCAACATTCTAGATCATTAATCAAGTGTAATCAGTATCTTTTATCATTAATAAAATCAGGTTTTGTTCTATTTTCTCTTTTATGTCTGTAAATGCAAAAGACAATAACGGAGAAGATTTAATTGAATATAATCAATACTTAGAAGACGCATTAGAATTCTTATTCTATATAATTTGGGCCTACTCTCTGCTTGGAGATAGGTTTTATCTAGCTGATATATATTTTAATCATTAAATAATCAAATCACAAGACTAAATTTCTAAAATTATCTATCTAAAATCTATTTAAACATTCAATAGGCATTCCCTGAGATAGCGACTTTGATATATATATATATATATATATATATATGTTGCATAATAAAGTGATTATCTTAAATAAATAAGCCAATTGAATCATAAGCTCCTAAGTGTAAGTCAATTACTCCCGAATTAGGAAAAAACCCTAAAACATACTTAAACTCACTTGAACCCTAAAACCTAAGATAATCAAGGACTTATGACCTTAAATAAATAATTAAAAATATAATTTGAACAAATTTTATTCAACTCTAAAAAACTCTAAAATTTCTTAAGAAGCAAATCAGAACCTACAAATTAATTTGAGAATCAAACCTTAAGAGAATTATACATAAGACAATTCCCTTATCTTTACTTATAAGTCGTGTTTGTAAACTCTACCTTTTAACGGGCTTGTGAATCAATCAAGAGTACTTTTCAAATGTTTCCAAGGATCAACTAAACTAAGAATATAAGTTTACATTTAAAAACGAATTTAATTTTCCAATTCGAAATCCTATTATCGATAAAACTCGAAAATGAGAACTATAGACTCTAAAGTCACTCAAAACCCAAAACCCTAAAACAATTAAGGACTTATAATCCTAAGTGGCTAATTAAGAATTTAATTTGAATGATTTTATTCAACTCTAGAAGTTTTCATAATTTTATAAGAATTAAATCATAATTTACAAATGAATTTAAAAAACAAACTCCAAAAGAATTTCATATAAGATAATCTCCTTATCTTCATGCATAAGACTTGTGCACATAAATAAGTAAACTAACCAATCACCCTAAATAACTTATCAATTGAGAGTTGGAATCATTTATTAATTGATAACTTATCAAAAACTAGTGATAATACATTTTCCTTATCACACCACAACTTATACTACATATGCACAAGTTATCACATTATTTTATGTATTCAACTTTTAATTAAGTGACAAGACAACACCATGCCTTAATTGTTCCCTATATGGTTAGTTGGAAAAGAAAGAAAAGAGGGGCCATGCCTTGTCATTTGTCCATCACTCAATCGTCTTACACATCTACTATTCATCCTTTAATGCTTACATTATCTAATCTTGTCAAAAAGTTGGCGTTTATGCATACTAAAAGACAATCAATTAAAGCTTCTTTCATACACTTCTCCTCTCATTCAAAAATCTGCCACTCTCTCTCTCTTTCACTCTCATTTTCACTTCCTTTTCTCTTACTTTA
>JAMXBB010000009.1:50102056-50224120 GCA_024138015.1 Lumnitzera littorea | reverse complement strand
ATATATATATATATATATATATATGTTGCATAATAAAGTGATTATCTTAAATAAATAAGCCAATTGAATCATAAGCTCCTAAGTGTAAGTCAATTACTCCCGAATTAGGAAAAAACCCTAAAACATACTTAAACTCACTTGAACCCTAAAACCTAAGATAATCAAGGACTTATGACCTTAAATAAATAATTAAAAATATAATTTGAACAAATTTTATTCAACTCTAAAAAACTCTAAAATTTCTTAAGAAGCAAATCAGAACCTACAAATTAATTTGAGAATCAAACCTTAAGAGAATTATACATAAGACAATTCCCTTATCTTTACTTATAAGTCGTGTTTGTAAACTCTACCTTTTAACGGGCTTGTGAATCAATCAAGAGTACTTTTCAAATGTTTCCAAGGATCAACTAAACTAAGAATATAAGTTTACATTTAAAAACGAATTTAATTTTCCAATTCGAAATCCTATTATCGATAAAACTCGAAAATGAGAACTATAGACTCTAAAGTCACTCAAAACCCAAAACCCTAAAACAATTAAGGACTTATAATCCTAAGTGGCTAATTAAGAATTTAATTTGAATGATTTTATTCAACTCTAGAAGTTTTCATAATTTTATAAGAATTAAATCATAATTTACAAATGAATTTAAAAAACAAACTCCAAAAGAATTTCATATAAGATAATCTCCTTATCTTCATGCATAAGACTTGTGCACATAAATAAGTAAACTAACCAATCACCCTAAATAACTTATCAATTGAGAGTTGGAATCATTTATTAATTGATAACTTATCAAAAACTAGTGATAATACATTTTCCTTATCACACCACAACTTATACTACATATGCACAAGTTATCACATTATTTTATGTATTCAACTTTTAATTAAGTGACAAGACAACACCATGCCTTAATTGTTCCCTATATGGTTAGTTGGAAAAGAAAGAAAAGAGGGGCCATGCCTTGTCATTTGTCCATCACTCAATCGTCTTACACATCTACTATTCATCCTTTAATGCTTACATTATCTAATCTTGTCAAAAAGTTGGCGTTTATGCATACTAAAAGACAATCAATTAAAGCTTCTTTCATACACTTCTCCTCTCATTCAAAAATCTGCCACTCTCTCTCTCTTTCACTCTCATTTTCACTTCCTTTTCTCTTACTTTAAACACAAATCAAAAGAAGAAATCTAACTCCACAATATCCCAACATTGCTACCACTATTTTGCTTCCATACTCATGGCACCAAGCTTTATTTTATGCCCTCTATTTGTTAACTTCAAAAACCACTTTTAGGAACTTTAAACTATCCTCAAAGCCCCACTTCAATGATCATGACTCTAGTTCTAAAGGAGCTTGCAAGAAGAAAGAGAAAAAATAAGGAACATAAGAGGATATTTAGTTGCACAACCACTATTTCTACGCTTTTAGGACAAGTAACTTGTTTCCTTGTTAAAGTGACCTAATATGCCATGTTAGGACACCATGATTTCTTGAGGATATAAGCATGATCATAAGATGATAAAATAGCTATACCACATTAAGAAGTAAGCTTGTGAACCCCTTTACATAAAAGTTGAAATATGAGCATGCTAGGTTAGTGTTATGTAAAGATATATGTTTAATACTTAGAATGGAAGATTTCAAGTTGAGAATATCATGAAATATGTACATGAATGAAGAGACATCGTATTGGACATGGAGTGTATGTAAGTCATTTAGATGTTATTTCCACTTCTATTAAGTTAAAGATGCTCAAACCTAGCCTTAGGTAAAGGAAACCCCATTACATGAAGCTTTTATGAAGAAATCAACTTTGTAAGATATGAACAATGATATGGAAGTTGTGACAAGTATAAGATCTACTATTTTCATATAAAGTATAAGCTAAGTAATCACCTCATGGAAAAGAAGTTAAGTCAAGATTTGAATATAAGTAGCTTAGGTTCATGATCTAATACTTAAACTTAAGGAAATGATGAAATAAGTTGAGAAATCAAGTGAGTGCCCCTTAGATTCTTCATAGCCAGATCTGGAACCACAATAAAAGTCACTTAAAATACAATAAAACCAAGTAAACAAAGTGAAAAGACCAATCAAGGCAAGTATGACAAGTGTATAAAGCTTAAAACTCAAAATCGAGCCTAAAACTCTCAAAACAAGCCTAGAACTTTAAGTTGGGCCTTCATTAAAATTCTAACCAGCACTTTAAAATATTAAGAAAGGTTGTTTTGAAGCCCACAAGAAGTCCACCTAAGACTCCATATGCCCAACAAAGTCACTAACTTTAGTTTGAACAAAAAACAAACCCATTTAACAACTTAAGCTCACATAAAAGCTCAAGGAGTTGTTGTTAGCACCAAGAGTGTAAAACAAAGTTGGAAATCTAACCTTAAGAAGTATTTTAAGTTTAGAATAAAGTCTTAAGATCAAGCCCAAAGAATTTCTCAAGTTACCAAAAACCAGTTAACTAAACAAAGCCCAAAAGCACTCCAAATCATGAGGATCACTACTATTCTGACCTATGGGTAGTTTTGCATACCTCATCATGAAAATCTAACCTCACAATGTTAAAGTACACTCGAAAATAATGAAGATTGACTATAAGATGATAAAAATCGGATTTAAAACGAGAAAGTTATACGTAATTAAACTTTAAGTAAAAACCAAGAAAACTATGAAGCTAAGTCAAAAGTATAACTAAAATGGTTTTAGTTTAGTTTTCCAAATTCCATTTCAAATCCTTATAGTATGATATTTGTGATGTCTAGGGGACCCGAATTTTGGGAGACAACCTATCTTGAATTATTTTGATTGATTCACATGATTGAGTGAGTAAATTCCCGATGACTCTTTACTTGATTTTGCTTGTAGAATAAATGTACTTAGACTTATATATATATAAATTTGAATACTTGTGGGATATGGGAAATACATGTGTATGAATTTGTGAATGAATGCTATGGCTTATTAATTATATAATAATGAGAATTGTTTGTGATAATTTATATGTGAGATTGTATGGAATGAAATCGTTTGATCACCTTAAAAATCGGGTTAATCACTTATACGATTAAGAAATTAAATGGATCATCCATTCCCCATAATTGCATTCGGATAATACCAACTGTCGCTTTATGCAGAAGATGGCAAGGGACTCATAGGAGGAGGGCCTCCTGCAATATTGAGCACTAGCTATGTCATCATTTTATTTGAGTCTTTATCCTAAGCTGATGGGCTTACTAGGTGTCGGGAGATGCCAACCATCGGCAAAGGGTCGTATCTTGTGGCTTCTGCTTAGAGTATGTGTTTGTAGACTGCGGAGGCCACCATACTGCTAGACTTGGAATTTTGAAAATACGATTTGTTGTTTGGAGAGAAAGTATATTATATACAATTTACCTATATATATATATATATACATATATATATATATATGGTTTTGTTTTTAACTTAGGCACAATAATACAAATGAATTAAAACCCAAGGTTTAGAACCTGAATTTTGGTTTGGGTTGGTTAATTATCTCTAAACCCCAATTACAAGGGGCATAATTCTGAGTCGTATGCAGTTCTTAGGCCACTGCATACGTTGTTTAGCATACTGATTGTTCATGCATTTATATGATTGTGCATCTAATAAATTTTTGTTATGTGGTATTGACGAGGGTATTTATCTTACTAAGCATAAGCTTACACCCCAATAGTTCTTTTCCTTGCAAGTTGATTAATAATTGGGACAGGGATAGGAACCGAGTGTAGAGTGCTACCATTGAATAAGTATGATGAAAAGTTTATGTAATTAATTCGGAATGCTCCGGAAAATGACTAATATCTCAATTAAGTTTAGTATCTTTAGTAAGTTTAGAATTTTTTGGAATTGTCTATCTTATTTTACTATTTTGGTAAGAGATACCAATTTTCTGCGGTTTTGAGGAACTGTGGAAAAATAAATATCCATAATTATTTATATTATATAATGAGTCAATGAACTAAAATTAAAAACCCTAGTGAATAACTATTTAAAATCTTGCAATCTCTGACTTGCAAGGTAATTTTCTTATCATGGATGTAAACATGATATGAAAATTCTAGACAATATTACTAGGCCTTCCTTAGGGTCATTATTAGGAGAGTTATCAAGGCCAAGAGAAAGGCTATTGAGATGGCATATGATAATTGGGAGAAGTCATATAATGAGTTATCAAGGATATTGAATATAATGAAGGTGAGCAATCCGGGGACATAGGTGGATTGGGGCTAGAGTAGTTTGTTGAAGCTAGGTGAGTCTTAGTTTAAGTGGGTTTTCTAGACATTTGGGCCATGTGTAGAAGCCTTCAAATACTATTGGCCTATTGTATATGTTGATGGCACATTCTTATATGGAAAGTATAGGCATTAGTTGTTGGTAGCTTGTAGCATGGATGGGGACAATTCAATAGTTCCATTGGCCTTTACTCTTGTTGACATGGAATCAGTAGAAACCTAGGGGTAGTTTTTACAAAAGCTTAATGTCCACGTGGTTAGTCTAAAGGGAGAAACCTTATGTCTTATATTTGATAGAGCATCTGGCATTGATTCCACGTACAAGGAACCATTAGTAGGGTAGCAACCACCATTTGCAATTTGGAGATACTGCCTATAACATGTTGTTTGTAACTTCAACATGGCCTACAAAAACCAATTATGTGAGAAACTTGTTTGGTTTGTAGTCCAAGCACAAGAAAGGAAATTCAAATGTTTCATAGATCAATTGACATAGGTTGACGATGCTCCCAAGTGGTTTGATAATGTGGATTTGGACAGGTGGACAATTGCTTATGATGAATATTTTTGTTTTGGATATATGACATCAAACATTGTCAAGAATTATAACTCTATTTTGAAATCAACACGTAGATCACCCGTCACTACATTAGTGAAAAAAATATTTTACAACTGCGTTGCCTATTGGGAGGAAAGACATAAGGATGCAAGAGAGGCAATTAAATCTAACAAGATCTATACTAACTATGCTCTATGGATGTATGAAACATGGAGAAGGCTAGCAATTGCACATAAAGTCATTTAATTCAACTTCCAAAATGGTCTTTTCAAGATTTTGATTGGCAGTTGAATGATAAAGATAGGCTTAAAGGGAGGAGGAAGGACACATATGGCTGACTTTAGGGGTTGCACATGTACGTATCAAAAGTAGCAAATATATAAGATCCTTTGCTCCCATGCATATACTATGAAGCGAGTATGAGGGTAGCTAGCAAATTGGCAATGGGGCCATAGTATAAGTGGGTGAACTAGATAGATTGTTACCAAGCTCATTTCTACTCGCTTGGTGAAGAGTTGAACTGGCTGTAAGTTAGCTTCCCTTATCTCCACCTAAACATTAACTTACTACGAAAGAAAGGTAAACCTAGGTGTAAGCGATATCACATGGAGATGGATGTTAGGAAGCAATTAAATAAAACTAGATGTAGCGTATGTAGGCAAGAAGGACATATAGGAGGAGGTGTCCAAAGATTTATAGGGTTGGTACATATTGCTTTTCTATCTAGGCATTATGTTATACTTCATGCATAAGCATAATTAGATGTACATTTTTATTGTCCACCAACCATGTTCATATGTGTTTGCAGGATAGATGGAGCTAGGACCTATTAATCTATGCGTACTTATGAGGCCAGCCAGTTACCATTCACAGATTGTTTAGGAGGGTAAGGTCAATGATAACATTCTTATATACATTTAAATTTGAAGTGAAAGTTGTACTACTTGCTAACTTCATTGATCGTTTGTATAGGAGGCTGCCTGTGCACTACGAGTGCGATGTAGTAAGATGTCCTTATGTAAGGAAGAGTGGGATATTCCCATACATCCCAGGGTAAAGCCTTACGTTTCAGAGGTTAGTTTCTAGGGAGTCATACAGCTTCCATTTATCATGTTAGACTAGCATCTGATTATGGCTTTAGTGGAGAGATGGAAGCTCAAGACATATACACTCCACTTACCCACTAGAGAGGTAACCATCACATTATAGGATATTCAAGTCTAATTCGAGCTTCTAATAGAAGGGTTTATAGTAGTGGGTCAAACTTAGATGGATGACCAGGAGAGCTGGGCTGATGTAGGGGAGAGATTGTTGTGCATCAAGCTTGCTCAAATGAGGGGTGCTTGTTTATCTTTGACATGGCTATGATAGCACTTCCAAGTACTTCCTTATGGGGTGAACAATGAGAAGGTTTAACAGTAGTCGCATATGTACATACTAAGCTTAATAGGGGGGATTCATATTTGTAGATAAATCCTCCAGTCTTATTCATCTCATGTTTTTGCCATTATTGGAGAACTTATCTGTAGCTACGTAGTTTATCTCGGGTAGCACTTGCTTAGCATAGTTATATTAATAGCTATGCTTTGCCTCCTCATCCAACGCTCATGAGCTTAGTGGGGTTGCGATTTTACTCTAGGTCTAAGCTTAGCATAGATTCCTACATGTTACCCCGCTTAGTTGATATGGTTTTATTATTGATAAGGATAAGCCATTGGCAGCCAAATGGAGGGTAGTGTGGGATATTACTCAACATCCCATGCATGCAGTAGATGCGTACCGTACAGCGTTTGACATGCAGACAACGTAGCAAGTATGAAATGATAACTCTTCCCCTTTCTTATCCTTTAATTAGACTTAAGTGTTAACCCTCATTGTTTTACGGTTTTCTTTTCTTTTTCTTTTTTTCTAGTTAGGTTGTTTGGGAGCCTTATATGTAAGAGTTGCTACAATTGCTACCGCACTTCTGTATTGTTAGGCAATACATTTGGATTGCTTGGGCACTACTCATATGTTTCCACATCATTGAATGGTATTTCCTAGACCGTATCATTTGTCAGTTTAGTAGATACTAGTACCCTACCCCATCCCCCCCACAAGAGGTAAACACCTCTAAGCAACTCCACCAATTGGACCTCCAAGAGAGGACGAATGTTGACTAGATCAATATGTACATTGTATACATCCAGGCTTGAGGATAGAGATACACATTCTTAGTACATATCCAGGGTCCTCGTGCAGTTGATGAAAATTACTGGTCATGGTACATACAGATCACCCGGTATTACATTACACATAAGGGAGCTGTCATCGATCGATTAGTAAGTGCATGTGAAATCATCCAATAGTTTCTATACTCGTACATGTTTGCTATCATATATTCTAATGCCTATGTTTCTACTTATTTCAGGTGAACTTACTTAAGGATGTGCGATTGGCACCTGACTATCCTACAGCACTCCATATTGAATATGAAGCACTATAGTTCGTTGAGTAGCATAATGGCCTCATCCTCTACTCTCATCACGAGGGTATACAATAGCTACCCCATGTAGACTACAGCGGGGAATAGGGACCACCTGCAGATAAGGATATGTAAGCTCTTTGTACACTACCTAAAGGTAGAGCCTGAATTCGAGGAGGTAAGGCTCGATCATGACATCGTTAAGGAGACCTCAATGATGACATGCTACCGCATGAGCATCATTCCATAGATGTCGAGCATATCAATGGGGGATACAGTACACACCTTGGGTCGAGAGTTGCCTCTACCTTAAGAACCAAATCCAGCTTTAAGGTTGAATTTAGCTTTTATATGATTCATGAGTTTCAGCGTTATCTTGATCTCGCAACTCCACGAGCATCTCAAAAGCAACGTTTCACCCCTACATAGTCCTCCATGGGTAAGGGCATTACTCAACTATAGCTGACCCCTTCAATCAACCTAATGCCTCTTAAGGATCTTGATCTCAATGATCCATCGCCTCAACCTATGCAGTCAAAGGACAAATGGTAGCATTCACTTCTGTCTCGTGCCATCAAGACCTTCACACGACGTAAGTGATAATATATATGTTTTGTCTTTTCTTTTCTGTTTTTTTTTTACCATTGTATTGACATTAACATTAAGTTATGACAAATTTTGTATATATACTGATCATTCGAAATGCAATTTAGCTTTCATTAGAGATTACAATTCATGGCATTCTTTACTTATCACGACATTACAATTTTCAATAATTATTTTTTACTATAATTGATTCCTACGGCAAATCGATGATCATTCTGTGCGTTAAGCTTTTTCCTACCTACTATCATTATTAAGGTGTCCCATCAACTATTATTTTATATAATCGACTTTGATAGTAAACTTTTCATTTGGTTTGTAATGTGTAGGCGAAAGTATATGCTTCAATTGTATGGAATGGGAGGAAAGTGCTAAAGGCGGATGTACTAGATATGCCTTTAGTGTTCTACAAAAAGCATTGTATGCACCTTCAATGTAAGAAACAAGAATTCGTATCTACCTTCACTTTGCCATATTCATAATATTTTTCACATGGGGCTCTTTTCACATTAGACCCCTTAGCCCTAATTCGATTCATGTCCTACATAGAATATGTAAATGTGGATCTTTTATATTTATTCCTCTTTTTGTTTATTTTAATTTCTATCATCTTATGTGAAAGTGGCAATGCTAATTTTTTTTTTTTTTTAGGTTCTTAGTAGTTTTTTTATCATCATTGTTAATAGTTTTTTTTTTAATCATGTTTATGATTTTAGCACATGCATGTTGTTGGAAAAATATAATAAATGAATTTTCACTTGAAGTTGTTTATTTAATAAATATTAATATGAGTCTTTGTGCAGTTTGTTTTTTTCTTTTTCTTTTTATATTGCTTGCTTCAATCTAGTTCACGTATTACTAGTTGCTATCATTATAAAAATCTAATTTTTTTCACTAAATTGCATGTCTTGGAAAAACTACATTTTTTTTAGCAGAATTGCTTATTTTTAGAGAAATTGCATATTTTTATAAAAGCTACATTCTTTGAAAAATTGTATTTTTAGCATAGAATTGCTTCATATATTTGGCATAAAATTTACATTTAGATTTGGATAGGATTCTATATTCCTCATTAAATTTTCACTTTTAACAAATTATGCATTTTAGGATTTTTCTAGAAAAATTAATTTTGCCATGTAGTTTTCTTCCTTTTATAAAATAAAAATCTTTATTAGATAATTTTTGAAAGTTAGGTCTTTTTAGGTTTTTTTTTTTTTTAATTTTGGAAATAAAAATTAGGTTTTCTTAAGGGGATTTTTATTAATAAAAAAAAATTGGTTAAAAAAATAAGCTTGGCCTATTTTCATTAATAAAATTTGTCAACACACTAAATTTTTTCTTAAAACGAGAACTATAATCGGTATGAACATCATCAGCACATACATAGGTACCTTTAGAACAACTGTAAAATTTATAAAATGTTTAGTTTTCTTTTCACTTTTACAGAAAATTTGTAAAATAAAAAATAAAAAATTCATTTTCATGCATTCCCTCATTTTTTACATGTTTTCACATTTTTTTAGAAAAATTATAAAAATAAAGGTCTCTTAATTGATTTTTTAAATTCTTACATGGTAACTAGGTCTTAATAGGTTAACCTCCGAATTCGACTTTTCTAATTAAATTTTTTAGAAAGTATTTTTTTTATATAAAATTCATGGACTAATGACTAAATTACGGTTTTTCCACCCAAAAACCCTAATTTCTCTTTTTACTAGTTTTACTAGTTGGCAACTCTAAATTTAATATTCGGAAAGTATTTTTAATACTTTTTTAAAGAAAAAATGTTTTCCTTATTTTAATGTTAAGCAATCTACATTAAGTGGGCTAGGCTTATTATAAGTCTAATTAAGAAAAAATTGAAACAGGGTTTGATAATAAAACTTTGACAATCTAGCCATTAACGATGAATTTGACCTTCTAATGGAGGCTAAATAGAATGACTACTGCAAAATGTGTCCATAGTTTACCCAATAAGAGGTTTAATTACCTTAGAAGTTGATCACTTGGAATGTAATTAGAGAATCTTATGGGAAAATAACCCCTTCCAGGTTAATCTCATTTGCTATTTCCCTTTTAGAGCCATTAAAGGCTTAGATAGATATAATACTAAGTGGAATATTAGTTATATCTACTTTGAGGAGATCTAACATCTCTAATGGAAAGCAATCCATTATCTATGAGCATTCTTGCCAAAATCATTCCTTTTCATTTAACCACTATGAATAGTACTTTAGTATGGTGGGTTCCTTCCTAAGTTCATCCAGTAGAAAAGCTATTTGATCTATAGTAAATATGGAATTAACCACCAAGCTTAACTTTTTCAGTTGCCTTCAAGGACCTTACTTCATTAAGGATTTTGAACAATAATTCCAAGTGTCCATCAAAAGATAGCAACAAACCTACTAAAGAAATCTAAGTCAGGACCTTAGCAAGTTGATCCATCATATTATATTCATTAGGCTTAATTATCTTCTTGAAAGATGTTTGCTCTTTCCCTTCTCTTATCACTTCCAATTCAAGGATCTTCCTAGAGGCTTCTTGATAAGCATCACCAAGCTTACTTGAGTAAAGCACACAAAGGAGTAACTTTAAGTTTCAGAGTTGAACCATAAGGTGATACTTGGCCCATGAATATAAGAAAATAAGGTAGAGAGGGCTAGAACAAAACTGGCTTGATGATTTCCTAATGAATCATCTTAATGAAATTAAGGTCAGAAGGGTGCAAAATAAACCAAGGAGTAGACAAAGCTGGCTTGACAACTTAAGACCCAATTGACTTGACGGTTTGGCAAACCTTTTATCTCAATGTTGGCCTTTGAGACTAGCTTACCAGTCCATTTTCAAGGAGCCGGCCTAATGGTAAGCAATCCAACTGGCTTGATAGTTTAATTGATCCCCTATGCAAATTTTGTAATTTTATTTTATTTCCATGTATTGTCTTTAGATTTTATAATTATGTTGTAAGGGGCTATTATTACCTCTTATCCTTATAAATCCTAATATTGAAACACTCTATTGAAGTGTTACTTCTTAGTGAGATTGTATCACTTTTTCAAGTGAATCTTATCAATCTTATTCAAGATTATAGTGGTTCTATACTTAGTTTAGATTTTTCTATGTGATTCATATAGTAATTACTTAACTAAATTGTTGTTTTCTTAGATTTGTGAGTAACATTAGAAGTGGAACCATAACACCCAATGTGTTTAAGATATCTAGGCACATGATCATGGAATCAGAGTGAAGGTCAACAAGTGAGCAAGTATAATCTATATTGTTCTATTCATTCATGTTATTGTTGTTGTTGGGATTATAAATTGTTGTGACTATTGCGGGTTGCATGGAGTGTGATTGATTGTTGGAAGGAAGTTGAATATTATTATTAAATCATTGTAGTGTGTGGTGTATTAAGGCATAGGAAAATTATTGTGTGTGGTGGTAGGTTTTTGTGATATTGTCCTATAAGTGTAGGTTAAAATTACTATGTATGTTCTGAAATTGTTAAGGGAATAGTGATGTTACATTGAAGTGAAGTTCTTGTGGTATTAAAGTGTATTATGAAGAGTGCACTTGAAGTATTTGATAAAATTACCCATTGAACTAATATCTATATTGAAGCGCAAATGTGTGACAAGAGTAGCTGTGTGAATGTAGGTGATAGGAGTGATTAAAGTAGAGATAAAAATAACGAGAGGGGAAGGAACGTATAGGAGCCATTCATTAATGATCAAGTTACTGTTCTAACTAACATGTTTTAGAGTATATTCACTCTATAGTAAGAACTCATGTAAAATATGATACAAGATAAGAATACTAATCTCGATACCTTAAATGAAATGTTGAGTGATGGAAACACTGATAGAGGTATAAGAGAGTGCAAGGCCAAAATGATAGGAGGTATATGGAAGATGTAGCTAAAGGGGAAGATGATAATTTTGGAGAAGAGCAAGTAGTGAACCAACAACAGCTAGTGAGAAATATTGACAACGTCAAATTGTCAATAATTAGGTTTGATGGAAGTGGTACTCTAGATGATTATTATGATTTGAAAAGTTAGATTCATTGGTTATTTAAGTCTAATAAATATGATGAGAGGATAAAGGTGAAGCTAACATCACTTGAGTTTTTGAGTAACACTTCATTATGGTGGAAATAGTTGAGGGCATGGAGAAGAGAAAATTGTAAGAATGAAGTTACCACTTTGAATCACATGAGGTAGCTAATGAGGAAGAAATTTTCTCCTTCATATTATTGAAGAACGCTAAGCTAAACTCAAGAGTGAGGGAGCGTAAATTGAGTTCTAGGACAAATTACAATTTTTTTGGAAATGATGTATTAAATGTGATAATAAGGATGATCAAGATAATGATAAACTAATAATAATAGGTACGAAAATTAAAAAAAATAGGGATGGTAAAGATCAAGCATAGATATAACGTAGAGTTCGAATTGCCCTTTAGTCTCCATAGATCCACAAACGCTTCCAATTGAGTACTTCACACTACTTTATTAATCTCTCAATATAATGCTCAAAGAGCTACATAAGTTCACACAATCACTATCACTCACAATAATCTCTAATGTAGTGCTTTTCTTCTCTCAAGATTACAAATACATGAATACTCAAGCACTACACATTAAGTTTCTTTTGTTTGATTGTAAGTAAAGAATACAAGAAACAAATAGAAAGTAATAAGGCTAAAGAATTTAAAAGAATGTCTTTTGATTGTAGTAAAATATCAGTTCCTAATCCTCTTTGGTTGGGTTGTTGAGCATTTATGTCAACTCATTTAATTCTTCTTGTTATCGAGCATTAAATGCTCCAATGGCTATTTTAAACAAGCCTACTAGCATGACGTACTATCTTCTTACTGTCGTGATAACAAGCAAGACTACTGCTAGCAAGAACACCAACATGTGTACCAACACGCTGGCTCATTAGGATAAAAAAGCTTTTCTTCTCACTATCTAGAGCTTTACACCGTCAGGCTGGTCCTTCTTTATGTTGTCATGCCAGTAGGCCAAAATTCTCCTAAAATCAACTTTAACATACAAGCAACAACCACACAAAGCAATCTAACTTCAAGAACGTTTGATCATCATTCAAAAGCTAAATATCTTGTAGAATTAATTAAAGTATTTAATCATTAAGCAAATTAATCGATCTTATTTAGTTAACTTAATATAATCAGATAATAATAAATTTAATCATCCACTTTTGTTTAGTTATCATCAAAAATCAATTAATGAAACTTTTGCTTCAACACTCCCCCCCCTTTTTTATGAGAACAAAACTCTTATACACTAAAGAACTCCAATATAATACTCCGCAATTTAGCACTCAATTTCAAGTTATTTCACATTTGAATAAGATTAAGTGAATACTTGCAAAATGAGAGTATTGACGTGTTAGAGCATAAAAAAATTCTCTTCATAATAACTTTACATATTGGATGTACCAATTTTACAAGTTCTTAAGATATGCCAAGATATAAGATAAGTCTAATATGCTAAGATTAGTCAACTATTATCAAATCAACTAAATAAATAAAATATACTTTTTAACTCTCTAACAACTTGAATATTTTCTCCCCCTTTGGTCTCATAAAAAAAAAAAAAAAAAGAGGATCGAGGCAGTGAAGAGGGAAGAGGATTCAAGTCAAAATTTCAACATAGTCCTGGCTTAAGCCATAGAATGCCCCCTGTAAGAAGAAGAACAAAGAAGTTACAAGGCTCGAAAAGAGCAATCCAATAATAAAACAACTAGTAACAATGTCCAAGAGTAATAAAAGTCAATAAAACAAGTAAGAGTCATTTGTGCCTAGTATAAAAATCTAAACATCATCAACAAAGGCCATCAAAGACCAAAGTCCATCAAAGACAAGATAATGGAAATGTAGAGTGGCTAAAGGCCAAGTCCATAAACAAAACAAAAAACAATATAAGAAATAAATTGGAGTTGGTAACCTAAGTAGCAGGTAAATCATCATCCTGAGATGGAGGAGGAAAAGGGCAAGATGGGCAATGATAATTTATGTGGAAATGACTATAGAGACCTTAAAACCCCTTGTAAATATGATCATGAAGGTCTTCCTTAAGTTGAATGAACTGCATCTTTGAGTATTGATAGATGAGGTGTTAAGAATCTAAGGGAGCAATCGGATCAAAAGTGGGAAATCCAAAGGTAGGAGGAGGCTAGTAAGAAGAGCCTGCAAAAGGAGGATTAGTAGCATGATCAGTAGGCTCACCAGAGGTACCATGACTACTATGACTTTCTAGCTCATCGGAAGAATCAATAGGTTCTAATGGTTCACGCTTAGAGCCAAGATCAAGTGGAGGTAGGGGTTTCTTTCTAACCTAATTGTTGTTGGTCTTCTTCTAAACTCCCCAACATATGTCAACTAATTCAAGGTGCTTAACTTGAGTTGCCCATGGAGGTATAGAGAATTGAACTCCCTTGTGGATTAGTAATTGAGTAACCAACCTCCTAAACCTTAGGAAAAGCTTGAGATGAGCTATTTGTGACATACTTAAAACACTAAACCACAATGTTGAAGAAGTTAATTTGTTTGTTCATGAGGAGATAATAGAGGGTCCATTAGTCTTGATAAGTAACTTTTGACTGTTGGCCTCAATGAGGACTGTAGTTATGGATTATAGTATGGTGTAGGATCTTAGTCCTAAGGTTAAGTTGAATAGCAGCTAAATTTTTTACCTTCCCCTAGTTTCCTCTAATACCTTTATATCTAAAGACCCATTCATAAAACTTAGTGTTGATAGTCACTTTTCATCTACTTGGCTTGATAGGTGTTAACTTTGCTTACTCATCCATTCAGCTATTGACAAGCTGAGTAATCTACATTGTCAACATTCTACTAAGTAATTAATAGTCAACATTCTACTGAGTAACATAGATCCGCTCCTGATTTGAATTCAAGATTATGGCACGAACCGTTATCACAAGCACGGTTATATTACATAATTGCTTACTTTCACTACATTTTAGGGGAGGTGTCTAATCAAGAAGCTTCCACGTGTCTCGATAGTTATTCTGATAGCTGCACCTTTAGACATAATAATCTCCTATAAAAATAGGAAAGAAACTCTATAAGAGACACCTGATAACGCTTAACCTCTTTATTTTACTTCTGATTCCTACTTACTAACTTAAGCATCAGAGTGGCCACCCTAGACTAGCCTCGGTACCAAGCATTTTTCTTATCTTTGTAGGATATTTCCAAACCCCCAAAATTCACCAACAACATTTGGCGCTATTTATTTTTTCCTAAATACACAAAATGACCAAGAGTATAGGTGTTGGTACTTCTTCCCAACACCTTGAAGGGGTAAGTTGACATATTAATGAGCAACGATTGGATAGACTTAAGCAACTATGCCTTGATTAGGCTAAGGAAAACTCGAAGTTATACAAAAAACATGAACAGATCTTGAACCTCCTTCATAATACTATTCAACCAAATCAAAACAAAGAGCATGGCGATCACGATGCCGATAATAGCGATGATTCAATTTATTCACCAGAGTTATCGAAAAAATAAGCTGAGGTCACGATGGGACCTTTGATTCTTGCTTTCAAAAAGAATGACAAAGATAAGCAACCACAGCAAGTGCACCATACAAGATCTTCGCATGTCAGTGCTCTCGATGTAACAAGCAAGCAATTCCAAATTAAGAAGAGTCCCTTTGTTTTAAATATTTTAAAGGAAGTGATACATCAGCACATCAAGCTACCACAATTTAAAACTTATGATGGAATAAAGGACCTTGAAGACTATCAGTTGCTAACCGTAGCTAAGAACAGACAAGGCCGGTCGCTAAATGGGTCCGAGCTTGCAGAAAGTTTGAAAAGATTCAATGGGGAAAGGTACAAAAAGGTGAAATCAAAGGATGAAAACAGTAAGCAAAACCCATGATTAGCTCTAGAGGATATGACACACTAATGGAACTTTTGAGGACTTACAGCACAATTCGATATGACGTATGAATTGATCCAATGAGGTTACTCACCACCTAACTTTGCTTAAGGGAAAGGACAAGACTGATGTTAAGCGTAAACAACAGTATTTACGCAGGGAAGGAGGTGCTCAAAAGTGTATTGAAGATTATCTGATGTCTTGCAACTATAAGTACTAGGATATTTATACTTACAAAGGACATTTCCTAAGGGGGGCAATGTACATGTTATAAAGGGGTAAAAATGAATATATAAGGAAAGTAATCATTGGTGCTACAAATTTTACATGTGATACTGTACACATAGCGATGCGGCATTAGCAAGGTCATTAGAAGATGTAGACAAAAAGGTACAGATAGATGGGCTTGTCCGAGTAAGGATTACTTAATCAATCTGGATTCTCTCTCTTGGCTTTTCAACAAAGATGATGCCGAGTGATTGTATGGCTTGGCACTAGAGAGTTCTCATCTACTCGGCAAACCATAGAATAATGGGCTATCATACAGCACAACATTAAAGGTGATTCGATAAGGAAGTACTCGACTTCAATAGGGGTTAGTTGGAACATAAGGATTTGATGTACCAGCCCTTCTAGTCCTCGAGCTCGGCTGCGAGTTAAGGGTCCCGTAGCTTAATTCCCATCACTACCTAGAGTACTACTGTAGGTTGGCTAAGTTGCATGGTTTGAGTGATGTAGTGGCTTATCAAGCTTTTCCTTCAACTTTAAGGAATACAACCAACACATGGTTCAAACACTTAAAACCAAATACCATTTCTTGTTTTGATGAATTAGTAGAAGTGTTTCTTCAACGCTTCTTTACAAGCAAACTTCCTATTAAGGATTCCTCAATCCTTAACATAATTAAACAAAAATTAAACAAACCAATCAGAGATTACCTAGCCAAGTTTATGGCCAAGATGGTTCAAATCCCAAAATTGGATATGAGTGTAGCTCTCAATGCTTTAATCGATGGAGTTAAGCCCCATGGAGACTTTTTCAAGTCTCTTGCAAAGAATAAACCGAAAACTTTCACTAAGTTTAAGGCTAAAACTACCTCATACATTCATCAAGAGGATAACATAAAAGCTTAGTAGGAGGCCAATCAAAATAGAAGAGATAGAAAAAATGACGAGAAGAAATGTGAAGGATAGACTTAGCACAGATGTTGATCAAAGTTTGAATGTTGAGAGAAAGAGACCATGGATTTTGACATTTTCATCCTACACACCGGTCAATCGTCCAATTTTAGACATATTGATGGAGGTGCATGGGCAAAGAGGCATTTTGTAGTGGCTGGAAAGAATGAGACTAAATCCCTCAAGGCAAAATTCCAATAAGTACTGTGACTTCCACCATGATAAAGGTCACAATATAGATAAGTGCATACAGCTTACGAATGCGATTGAAGATGTGATTCAATATGGGCATTTACAAAAATTCCTAACACATGACACCAAAAATATCAAGAGACCATCCTAGAGGAGATGTGAGGAACAAGAGAATGATACTTCGCTAACTGTGGCTGAAAGAGATGCAAGGGATGCAAATCCCAATAGACCACCTAATAGAAATTTGGATATTTAAGTACATAGTGCCCAAATAAAAGAATCATGGCGATCAAACACACCATTGTTAAAATTATAAGTGGTTAGGGAGGAAGAGAAAAATAAGGAAGATGAAGAACTAAGAAATATTCTTGATTGTTACTACCAAGATTAAGAAGCTAAACTTGTAAGGATGAAGGAGATCTAATATTGCCTTTATTGATCAGCTAAGCACAAGGGTAAGGGAAGCATATTGATAAATTGCTAAGAGAAAATATATTGTTCACCTAGTACTTAGTAAAGAATAAGACATATACGTTAGTAATTGATAGTGATAGCTATGCTAATTTGGCATTTACCTCATTTATTCATTCTTGAGGGTTGAAGATGGAACCATATCCTAAACTGTACACTTTCAATTAATTTGGAGAAAAGGGTAAGTTATATGTGAATAAACAAGTTAGGATTCCTATAATGATGGGGAAATACGTAGATAATTTACCGTATGATGTAGTGGTCAAAGAAGTTACTCATATGTTGTTAGGAATGCCATGGATGTATGATTAAAGAGTAGTGCATGATGGGTTCAAAAATACATTTATGTTTAAGAAGGTTAGAAAATTAATTAAATTGTTAGCAATGCATTCAGATGACATCAAAAGAGAACATGTTGCTGGGGGGAAATTGAAGGAAGGTTGTAGTAGTTTGTTTGTTTAGAGCCTTGTTTTTTATTTTTCTAGGTCCAAGAAGCCCTTTGATTTGAGGATGAATCATTTGTAACCTCAAGTGGATGATAGGCATCACTAGGCTTACTTTGAGTAAAACATGCAAAGGAGAAACTCTAAGCTCTAAGAATTAAACCACAAGTCGATACTCAACCTAAGAAAATAAGAAAACAAGTGAACAGGAATGGAATATAATCGACTTTAAGGTTTCCTATTGAACCATCCTAATGGTATTAAGGTTAGAAGGGTGCAAAACAACCAAAGGAATGGACCAAGCTGACCTGATGGCTTAGGACTTAATCAACCAGCCAATTTGGCAAACGTGCCATCCTAACAATGGCCCTTATGATTAGCTTGCTAGTCCATTTTCAAGGAGTTGACCTAATGGTAATCACTCTAACTAACTAGTCGATTCAATTGATTCCCTATACAAATTTTCCAGTTTTATTTTATTTTTGAGTATTGTCTTTATATGTAATTACAAAAGTGCCATTAGGTTTAAGTTAGTGTAAATAGCTTTTATAATGATGTTGTAAGGAACTATGATCAACACTTATCATTATAAACCCTAACATTGAAACGCTTTATTGAAGTGTTATTTCCTAGTGAGATTATATCACGCTTTCTAGTAAATCTTATCAATCTTATTTAAGATTATGGAGATTCTATATTTAGTTTAGGCTTTCTATGCGAGTCATATCATGATTACCTGACTAAATCGTTGTCTTGATAAATTCATGAGTAACATCAAAAGTGGAATCAGAACACCCATCATGTCTTAGATATCTAAGCACATTGCTTCCTCAATAGCTACTTTCCTTTTAGCTTTCTCAATTAGATCGTAGACATGACCCAATTAAATGAATCCCCTAATCATGGGCAATGGTTTAGGGGCTTCATTCATTGCATGGAAACTGAATGGGGTAGCTTTGTAATTTTCAAGGTTTATGGGAGCATTGAAGACAATTCTTCTTAGCTTAAGGGTTACATTCTACTCTTCTTTCTAATTCTAAAAAAAAAAAAAAAAAATTAGCTTTGGGTTAAAACTAATCATACATACTAACCCCTCTATATTTTCAGTGCTACCTTTGGAGTTATCATCTTCTTCAAATTTTAGACCCTACTTAGAGTAGTCATCCATCAAACCAATCATCAAGTCACTTATCAATTGCCTTTCTTAGAACTCTTTCAAGTGTAACTCTTTCACAGCATTAGAATAAGCATTTCTACGATCTCCCCTTTCTTAACCTTCCCTTCTCTCAGTAGTCGAGAAATTGCTGGTCGCATTCGAGTCTTATCGCTCAAATTTATGTGATGTATGCAACCTTTTTGCCTAAGGTTCCATACAGCCTATTCAATCGACACAAGGAGTTCTTCTACATATATCTTTAGCTTAGGATCTTTTGTTGTGATCACATTGATGATAAGTGGATGATTTGGCAACGAATTATTATTAACATGTAGAGTTGGTGACTCAACAAAGTCTAATTGAATCATCTTGGCATCTATTAGATCCTATATCTTTTGCTTAAGTCTATGACAATTTTCTATCAAGTTGCCTACTTACCCCAAGTGGTAATCACATTGGAGCTCAAGATTGAAATGCTTTGGCTTGTAATCATCTCAAGGTACCTCAAAGTTGATCAAGTTCTCACTTCTATGGTAGGTGAGAGCAATATTTTTTAAACTGTTTGCACATTACTTTTTATTTTGTCCTTTCATTTGATAAGTGTAATTTCCTTTTTTTGCCCTTTGTTTAATCAATAGTCATGCTCAAAATTTAGACATTTTAAATTTGAACATGTTAATATTGTATTCAAATTTGTATACGCAATGTGAGTGCACATTTACTTATAGCCATCTATAATATTAAAGCTAAAGATATCGTTTTGGTGTTTTGGTGTCTTTGTATCTATAAGAATTTTTCTAGTACTAAATTATAATAAGAATCTTAGTCTTATTTTTCTTATTCAAAAAATAATTCACAAAAGGGTAATCTTGAGAGCTCTACCTTATATAGTTACTCCATCTTAGTGCAAGTTTTTACAAATGTTCTGGATTCTTATTATGGTCATTGTGAAACTGCTTTGGAATGTTGTCAATATCACTTTCTAATAAAATTTATTTGCCAAAAAATAATCCAGCCATCTCTCTTCATTTTGTCTCTATACTATAATCTTATCTCTTGACAAGAAAAATATTTAATTTTTTCTTTACCACTTCAGTATTTGTGCTCTTATAGATATGCTGTAATACCCCTTAATACTTTGTGAAAAACTCTAATAATCGAGATTCCTTTTAGTGTACCGATTTGAAGTATGTCGAAATTTTGAAATTAAACATGTTCAAGCTAGGTTAATCGCAAGATGGGTAACTTCTTGGGAAGTTACTACATCAAGGTACAATACCTAATGTACCATGCTAGAGCAAACAATACATTAGTAAGAGGAGTTTTGGCTAAGTCATTATAAGTGATATCAGAGAAATCTACTAATAAAAAAGATGAAGTCACTACTTAGTGTTAATCCAAGTACTTGTCTAAGGAAACCAACAAGGAGTATTGTAAAAGGGGTGGATCGTAATATTTCTTAAATACTAGGTGAGGAAATTATATACATCGAGATACTTTTTAATGTAACGACTTAGAGTATATTGAAAAATTGGAACTAAGTGTGCTTAGGTTAAGTTAATTCCAAGATGGGAAGCCTCTTGAGAAATTGCTAGACCAAGGGATAAAATCATACAACATATCATGCTAAACTGGACAATATTATGGTAGGAGTTTTAGTTGCGTCATTATATATGCTCTTTTGTTGTTAAACTTCTTTTCTTTTTTTGGTGCATTAACATAGTGATATTATACATAATAAGCCCTTTATACCATAAATTTTGAACACAAAATAATAAGATCTAGACTATTATAATAATTTTATATTTAGAAACTAATTTGCATCTCACTAATGCATGATCCCTACTTTTTTCCTCGACAAACTTTTTTCATTACCCAAATCATGAACTCTTATGCATAGAGATACATAGAAGTTAAATAATATATGTTATATATAATTTTTATTTTATTTTTAATTAATTGTATTAATCAATGGCTTTCAACATATTCATCTTTCAAAAGACACATCACAAGTACATCATCTACCAAAATCTTTTATTAATTCAATTATTTCTAGATGAAGGGAATAGAGTTGAAATATGATGATAATAGGGTTGAATCAAGGGTGAGCATGTTTCATGGCAACATCATTTGGGTGTGTCTTGTCCTGGTTTCTTCCTACATAAACCCAACTTATTTACTGAAGGTTTTTACGTAATTGACTTTGTTACTTTTTGTCTGGTATTAATAGAAACCCTTTGAATATCGTTAGGCTGGATTAAGTGGATGATGTCTACGGACTTATCACCTCATTGTTTGAATGTGTCTATGGGGTACATTCCTCTCCATATTCCCATGGAGTGATTCAATTACGTCATTTGAATTCATCTTTTACAAAAACGTGTACTGACCAGACCAATAAGTTTGGTACCCTCAAGAACAACTACTCTGAATTTTATAAGGCATGTAGAATAATTCGGAGACGTATCTGTTTTCTCTACGGAAGACCTTGATTTTAGAAAACAAGGTCAAGTCCCAGTTTCCCCGTTTGATATTGTTGATAGGCTGGGACATTTTTCATATCTTTAAAGAGTCTAATACACAAACCAACCCTTCAAATAAAAGAAAAAGCAATTTATCATCCCAACTTTCAAAGGGGAAAAGAAAAGATAAAAATATTTCCTTATCTGGAAAAAACCCTAAAATACGTCACATATAAAAAAAAAAAATTCTCATGAGTACCTCACATAAAATCATGACTATAAAAGATGACTTTGATATAATTTAAAATCTTATCTCAGTGCTCCTTATTGGAATTTCCGATAAATAATAAATAAGAATGGTTAATCCTTATTTATATAAAATTAAAGCATTTAAAATTTTTATTTCGTGAATCAATCTTTACAGAGTCACTTTAAATAACTTTCTTGGCCCTATCACAGTGTTTGAATTAAAATAGAGAACATCCGCTCAGATTCGTAATCAGAGCTCAGTGACTTGCAATGTCACATTTATGGTGATGCCATGCTACCTGAAAAAGAAAACAAAGAAAGAAGCAATTGGGATGATAGTAAAAGTCGTATGTTGAGCTTTGTTATATTTAAGGTTCATACACCTACGTTACAAGTATACAAATAACTCTAATTTTTCATTACGACCTTCAGATAAGGGCATTTCATTTTATACACCTAATAAATGCAAGCGAAGTTCTCTTAGTGGATATATAGACAAAGAACTACACTGTAGCCACACTCCCATAAAAATATAAGAGACCATTTTGATATTATATTTGATTTTTAAAAAGTTATATACTTGATAACGTAGATTATTATATATACAATTTGGTGTGGACACCAAAATAGGTCCATTTGCTTTAACAATATTAGATTATACTCTTCAACTGTAAATGCTACATGAATCATGAAAGGAAGCATGAGACTTTCATCCCTAAAATGTTTAAACACATATTAGAAGTAATGACCTTTACTTGCTCTAGGCAGTAAGCTTAATAGAGCCAATTGAAGTTGTACATGCAGTTCCATGCATGCATCCTCATTCCTGACAACAAATTTAGGTAGCGTAATTATTTGTCGATATTGCATAAAGTCCAACATATATTAAAGAAAAATACTGAACGTATTAACTATTTCTCACTTCTCATGTTGTGATGTGTGCAGAAATAAGGCTACATCGACGACGATTTCACTATATAGAAAGCTGTGTGCATTTTAATGTGAAAAGGATATCAGTAAGCATCGAGGACTGATATTTTTTTATCAACAATAAACAACTCTAACATATTATATTGAGGATGATGAATGATTCTTATAATTGTTTACTTGTTATAGAAAATTATTGTGTAACTTAAATCTTAATCGCACTAATCTATTGGAATTGTTGTTGTTTGAATAATTTATTCCATCTATTTTATTATTTTTTTTAATTTTTTTTATTCTTACAATAACTTTTGTGTGTAATTCTATATAAAATATAAATACTTGTTTTAATCTTACAAGTTTTTTTATTATAAATTAAAAAAAATTACTTTTAATTTGTTTAATATAAATTTATTGTAAGTCATTCCTATCAATTTATAAATTATAGTTACTTCTATAAAAAGACTAATAAATATAAACATTTATAACTATTATTCAAATTGTTAATAAAAAGGTAATAAAAAGAATGTGATTGCAATTTTTTTTAATAATAAAGATTCCTTATAAAATTCTAAGAATACCTTTTTAAGTACCCAAAGGTGGGAACTTCGCTTTCATACCCCCCACCCCCACCCCAACCACCCCCTAATATCAGATCGGAGAATTGCATCTAAAGATTTGAAATCATATTTCTAGAAAAGTGAATGTACATTTGATATTCGACAAAATGACACTCATAGCACCCATTTTTCAAAGGCTATAAACCTAGATTTTATTTTATTTTTTTCTTTTGTTTAAACAGGGAAGTTCATGGCACGGTATTCCAACATTTTCTTGGTAAACAAGTTTAATTATAACCTAAAAGTATAGTCTAATTTAGGCGCAAAAATCCGTTTCCTATGTAAGAAAATTAAGTACAGTCCAAGAAGTCGCATTATATTACATGCTACCTAGGGAAACTCAAACTACACATAAAAGGTTCGGTCTTCTGATCCGCTGCGACGATTCTTCTTGTCCAAGCATATTCCAGCAACCTAGTCTTATTTTATCACAAGGAAATAATAATTTGTGACTAGTCCTATTAAGTTTAAACAATCTTATCAATTAATAGATAGGGTGTGAAAAGAAGTCAACATTGTGTTTTACCATCCTATCATACTACTACTAGAGGCTACAACCAAAATAATAATAATAATAATAATAATAAATATCCGTGGCTTTACCTGCTCATATTCCTTCGAACAATGAAAATGTGAACATTTTTAGATACTTGAGTCTATTTAGTAATCGATTAGAAGAACTAAACATTTTGATGGGCATTAGATCTTACTGAAGAAATTCTTAAGTTCTGTATTGGACAAAACCATGGAAGTTCTTAACTAAGCATTTTACTATAATTTGATGCTTTTTTATTACGTTTTTGAAGATAGAGGTAATGATGGGTAAAAGAAATAATGGTGAAAATTAATCAAAATTTTAAAAACGAAATAAAGGTAAATAGACTTAGTAAGAGTAAGACACGAAGAGGCAAGTATATCCACTAGAATTCCTTACAAAATTATCATGCATGCATTGTCAATTACATAGTTTTTCCTGGATTTTACATTAAAATAAACTCACTAAAGTCTTGCTCTTCTCATGCATCTTACTTGAAAGTATCACATTAAAGAAAGAAATAGAATTATGTAAAGAATAATTGCATCTAACATATTTAAAACACATCATAAATTGTTTATAATTGTTAAACTTCTTTGCAAGAGTATTGATAACTTTTTGTATGCATTTATGTGAGATAACTCTTCATTTAGAAAATGCTAGAAGCTTCAAATTGTAAGAGTGCAAAAAAAAAAAAAAAAACAACTAAATCTGTTTTATTTCATATGAAATTGAGAAATTACTGAAGTTGAGTCAACTCAATTCTTTGATTCAATATGCTTTAGTTCAATCAAAGAGAAAATCTACAAAAATTTTTCTAAAATGCACTATCTATATTATTTTGTTTTACACGCTTTGTCTTTCTTTTATACATACTCTAGCTAAACTAACTAACTCCATATCAATATTCTCTAATTAACTGTTAGTAAAACTGATACAAGAAAATATAAATAATGTGTATGCTATCCCACTACACACTAACCAGCCCTCCACCTACCTAACTACCCCCCACCCTACCCTACCCAACCACTACCCCCCCTCTCTCCTCTCTAGGTGAATGCCATTTGAGCTTCACTAACCGACTTTGTAAGAAAATCTACATGCCAAGATTGAGAGTTAACATAAGACACTTGAAGAAAACCTGTAGAAATCTTGTTGCATGTAAAGTAGCCATCAATAGCAATGTGTTTGGTGTAACCATGTAAGCAACTGTAATTCGTAAGCAACTGTACTAATTTATTATTGTAGAATAAGGTAACTGGTGAGGGAAAATCAATATGCAAATCATGAAGAAGAAAAGACAATTATAAAAGTTCCTTGTTGGTAGAAGCCATGCTTCAATATTTAGCTTCAGTAAAAAAAGTATAAATAGTGTTTTACTTTTTTGTTTTCCATGAAATCAGAGAGGAGCTAAGAAGAGTGCAATATCTAGTATTAGACCTTTTAGTTAAGAACACAATCACCTAATGTGCCTAAAAGCTCAGTTATCACTAAGACTTACTATAGGATATGAGATCCAAATGAATCCTTTGAAGTAATGAAGAAAACATAATGGAAAGGTTAGCAAACTGAATATGGTAATTGATGTGAAACTGCTCAAAGGATATGACTTACCTATAAGCATAACATGACTTGACACCTCACTTGATGTAATGTACGAGCTGATGCCAAGGTTTACCCATCACTAATCTTGAGCTACTCAATAAGATTAGATAAGAATATACAAAAATGGACTTGGAGAGGAATGTCATGCAAAGACCAAGTATATTCAAATTGTCTGTTAGGAATGTAAGATGATTCCGGCTACAAGGAGAAGAGACTATTTATAGTAAGTCTCTAGAGCAACATTACAAATAAAGAAAATTATAGAAAGGCCTTCATGAAAAATGATTCCTAGTATATACGGGTAAATAAGATAAATGACAAAAAGGGAAAATTGTATAATGTCAGGTAAAAATGATAGGTGGTGTCTCATCAATGGTCTCTTATTAAGGAATCTTTGAGTGCAACAACTGAGCTAAATCATGACGTGGTGACCTTAAGGGTTAGCGAGACGAGTAAGGAATGTTGTAAGTATGTGTAAGAGGTCAAAAGAGAAGTACTCAGCCAATAGGAGCCTATGCTTTGGCACTCGGTAGGAATCTCTTGGTAGCTGAAGGTCCAAATAGGATTTGATGTGTGGGGCTTTAGTTCACATCACTTGGCAAAGAGGCATCAGCAAGAGAGTAGTTAGCATCAGTATAAGGAATAGAGCAGAGTCGGGTGCACCCACCTAGGGCTCTCAAGGAATTCAACCACCATTCTTCTATGTACGGTTTCCTGCTCTCAGTAGGTTGGTGAGAGATAATTCTCTTAGTGAGGCACTAGAGGCCAATGAGGCGTGCACGAGTAAGTGAGCCAGAGGTTGATAACCCATCACCACCCTAATCGTAATTAGAGTATTCCATTAGTATAAGAGAATTAGTAGTCGAGTAAAAAAGACCAAGGTTAATAGTTCCTTTAAGATATCGCCGGACATGATAAGTAGCTTTTAAATGACAAGCATGAGGAGATGCCAAAAATTAGCTAAGTTTATGCACTGCATATGACACATCAACCCATGTTGAAGTGAGATACAATAAGTAGCCAACTAAGCATCTATAAATTGTAGGATCATCAAGTAGGGCATCAGTAGAGGAATAAAAGTTAACTCCTGTAGGTAGTGGAAATGGAATAGATCGAGTAATAGTCAAACTAGAATTGATAAGCAAGTTAGTAACAAACTTGTGTTGATGGAGTAAAATGCTATGAGAAGTTCTACATATTTCCATGCTTAAAAAACAATGTGCTAACCCTAAATCTTTAATGGTAAAAACAGCATGAAGTTGTTGCTTCAAGAGTTTAATAGAGGAAACGCTAGTCCTTATAAGAAGTATATCATCCATGTATAGTAAATCTACCAAAAACTCATCACCAAGAGTATGAGTAAATAAAGAATGATCGTGTGAAGATTGCACAAAACCATGAGAAAACAAGAACTTAAAAATTTCAAGGTTCCACTATCATGAGGCCTATTTGAGGCCATGTAAGGAATGCAACAGCTTGCATACCTAACTTGGAGCAGCCTTATTATAGCCTGGTGGAGGATCAATGTAAATTTCTCCATTAAGAAATCCATGGAGAAAAGAATTATTAATGTCCACTTAGAACAAAGACTAACCTTTCACTGCAATAATAGTAAGCAATAGACGTACTATACAAAAATTAGCTACTAGTGAGTATGTATTGTGGTAATCTATATTGGCAACTTAGGTATATCCCTTAGCAACTAAACAAACTTTATACCTTTGACAATTCTATGAGCTTTGTATTTTATTTTGTATGCCAATTTACATCTGACACTACATTTACCCTTAGGCAAATATGTCAAATCCTAAGTATTATTTTGTTCAAGTGCTTCTAACTCTTTTGCCGTAACAGTAACCTAAAGCTCATCTTGAGCTGCTTGAAAATAAGATGTAGGTTCATTTGTTGTAAACACATTGGCAAGTGAAGAAGTGTAATCAATAGGATTGTAAGCAAATGTGTTAGCAAAAAATAAGGGGTATTTAACAAAGGTAGTAACCAAAGAAGAAGAAAAACCAATTGAGAACACTATGTGAACTGTATGTATGTAATCAAATAGCTACCTATGAGGATGTGATGTGTGCATAGAGTGATGAACTGGTTATGGAGGAGTAAAAGAAGAAAGTAAAGGAGAAACTTAGGAAGAATAGATAGTACAAGAGAAGGAAGGATATGGTTTTCATCTTCAAGATAAACATAAAGCAAAGAAGGTTGAGAAGACATGGGAAGGAGTAAAGATGTATCATTACTTTTGAAAAGAAATTGCTACTGAAAAAATATAACATCCCTATTGATGAATACCTTACTTTTAACCAAATCATAGACTTTACAACCTTTATGGCCATGAGTGTAGCGAATAAAAATACATTGCATTCATTTAGGGTCAAACTTATCCTTATGAGGATGTGTAACAGTGCAATAACATAAAAAACCCACAACAAGAAGATGTGAATGGTTTGGTGCCTTAACAAAAAGTTTCTGATATGGTGTCATCCACTAAATATTTGCCATAGGCATACGATTAATCAAATAAGTGGCAATAAAAATAAAATCTCCCTAAAAGTATTTTAGCAAACCTACATGTATTCTCAAGGCCCTTGTCATATCAAAAAGATGGCAGTGCTTTCTCTTAACTTTACCATTACGTTGAGGGGTAAAAGGTATACTTCTCTAGTGTTGTATCCCATAAGATGCCAATAATTGTAGGCAAATAGCAGATGTAAACTCTACTCCATTGTTAGTACGAATGTGTTTAGGAGTTGTTTGAAAGTGATTTTGTATGTATAGGAAGAAGTCTTGAAGAAGGGTTATAGTTTGTGTCTTATGTTTTAGCACATAGGTTTAGGTAGCCCTTAAAAAGTCATCAACTATTGTTATAAAAAATTGCTCTCCTGTATAAAATGTTTCATGATATGGTTCCCATAAATTAACATGTAGTAGCTTAAAAGAAAAATTTTGATACACGATTACTCCTTGGAAAAGGTAAACGATGATTCTTTGCTAAATGACATGCATTGTAGAGAAAGATTCTCATATCAAGGTGTTTATAACTAAGAATTTTTTTCAAGTTTAGAAAGTGATGTATGCCTAAGTCTATTGTGAAACAACAAGTTTGAACAAGAATAATTACAAGAAGCAACACAGTTTGAAGGAATGGTATTTTCAAAAGAATAATTACCAGGCTTGGCCTCTAAGTACAAAACATACAAACCAAAGTGTAATGTAGCTATAAGTAGGGTGGATTTAGGTCTCAAGTCCTGGAAGCAACATGAATCTTTGTCAAAAGTAAGTAACAATGACTGATCACTTGATAATTTATGAACAAATAGCAAGATATGGTTAAATGCAGGTACTAGAAGAACATTTTATAGTATGATGTGTTTGTTTACTTAAACTAACCCCACTATATACACTTCTTATTTTGATCCATCTAACAAGGTAATTATAATTGGTTCACTAAACAATATTTATTGAACAAGAGGTTTTCAAAGGGGGTCATGTGATCACTTACCCCTATGTCAACAATCCAAAGATCTTGCTTATTTTAACAAGAGCCAAATGAGTAAAGGAGTTGATATTACCTGCAAAATAAGCAATAATTCCACTTGTTTCAACAGATTTTGAGTTAGCTTTCCTTTCATCAACTTCACAACTTCATTACATATAGTGTGGAGGACCTGTAGATCTAAGACATAAAAGTTATTAGAAGAATCTGTAGCATAATTAAACAAAGTTGAGAAACTAGTACAATCTAGATTGCAAATTGCTCAACAATTACCTATTGTAATTTGCTTCATATTTCATTTTTTAACTCTTCTACCTTTTTACCACCCAGGGTAGCTAAGATTCTCAAAACATAATTCAATCAAATGACCTTCCATATTGCAATGTTTGCATTTCTGCTTATTACGTCAAAGATCTCTTCTATCCTTACTCATTATATTCTTATTAGCTAAGAAAGCAAATGCGCTAAAATCAAAAGAAAAAGATATTGATAGTTGCCTCTGCTTTTCAACCTAATAAACTAAGTAAAAAGCTTGAGACATAATAAGCAATGGATCAAATGAGAGTATCTGATTTCTCACTAACTCGTACTCTATCTAGAATTGAGTTAACTTTCTTTTTGATTCATACTCTATCAATATGTCCTTCAAATCACATGTGCAATATTCAAGTCTACCACACATATAATTAGGATGAGGGTATAAAGCTTGTAATTATTCCTATAGTCTTTTAAGCTTATTGTAATACACATTTATTGTTAAATTCCCTTGATCAACATTAGCAAGTTCATGTTGCGATTGAAAAATGACTCCGTTGACCTAACCAAACTTATTATAGATTACTTTCCATAGCTCTACTGAAGATTAAGCATAAATGAAACTTTGTGAAAGTTCACTACTCACCGAATTCATTAACCAACATCAAACTAAGTAATCATATCTAATCTACCTCACAAAATCATTAGTATTTGGTTCAAGATTAGGAATTGAACCATCAACTAATCTTAATTTTAATTTTTTGCTTGAAGCCATTCGAACCAACCTACTCCATACCAAAAAATTGTTACCCCTAAGAATGATCTTTCCAATTGAAGACCTTGGATTATTAGATCTAGATATATGTAATGAATTTATAGTTAATAGGCCTATTTAAATAGTAATAGTATTCATTGTGAACACCAGCCAATTTAATCAAAGTAATAAACCCTAGCGACTTTAGTCAAACATCAATCAAAGAAGAGAATTCTAGGACTATTACCATGAGCTCTAATACCATAAGAAATTGTTAAAGTTGAATCAACTCAATGCTTCATTCCAGTATGATGTAGTTCAATCTTAAAGAGACTCTACAAAAAATGTTTTTAAAATGCACTATCTATATTATTCTATTTTACATGCTTTGTCTTCCTTTTATACATGCTCTAGCTAAACTAACTAATAGTTCTCTAACTAATTATAGCTCAACATTCTCTAACTAACCGTTAGTAAAACTAATACAATAAAATATAAATAATCCGCATGCTATATATAGTCTTCACATATTTGACGGCCACTTATTTGATTAATTGTATGCTTATGGCAAATATAAAATGCTAGAACCTTCAAATTGTAAGAGTGCAAAAAAATATACCAAGCTCGTATTATTTCATATGAAGTCATGCAAATATTGTAACTCCTTTATGAATATCACCCTTTGCATAAATGACATGCCTTAGAGTACATAATTTAAAGAAAATAATTGGTAATGAACATAGGTATTCATAGTGAAAAGTATAAGTGAAAAAGATGAAATTATTATAAATGGTCCAAAGGTATTATTAAGGAAAAAGTGATAAAAATATGTTATGTATTAATATGCTTTATATGATAACATATATTTGAAAAAATTACCATAATTGACTTGTATTTTTTCACATTACAATTACTAACCTTTACTTGATGTTTTTACAAGTGTAGGACTTGCATCATTCTCTATTGAGAAATCGTCGGTGTTCAGTTATTAATGGAACATCATATTCACATCTATCCCGAACAAAAGCCCCAAATCATGTATACCTTAAATAGAAACTAATGTTGAACAAAATAATACATTCAAAATTTCTTGATTGAGGATTGAGAGTGAAGAGAGCATATTATGCTGTCTAAATTAGGATTTTTGAGTAAAATATGCATGATAATGAAGGGATCCATTGAAGGGGCACATGCATGTCACATAACATTTTTAACTAAGAACTAACAATTACATAAAGAGGAGTTATATAGATATTTGTAGAAAGATGAAACACTAGTCAGTAAGTTTTCATGGTTTACTTATATGTTTTGATTTTACATGTTCTCTACAAGAGAGTATATTATTGTCTAAATTAGGTTTTTTAATAAGATATGCATGATGACCAAGGGATATATTGAAGGAACACATACATGTCATGTGATATTTTTTAACTAAGGACTAACATTTGTGAAATGGAGATTAGCTTAGGTCTTTATAGATAGATAAAACACTGGTTGGTAATTTTTAATAGTTTACCTATATATTTTATATATTACACACCTTTAAGGTGTATCATCACCTATCATATAATAACATTAATCTATCATGTAAAAACTTATTAGGGCTAATGATAACCTAACTCTTGGCTTTCTATCTATATCTTGAACTTCAAAACCTACTTAGGTATACCTGTATTAATATTATAATATGTTTTAAAAGATTACAACACATAAATATAGGTATGAACTATAATGTAATATGCAATCTATCTACACAAGACCGTGAACAAAATATAAAAATTTAAAAAACCAAAACCATCTCTTTTAATGCCTTGCCTAATATCACTTTAGCTATTCTCAATTGCACCTAAGGTTAGTGAGCACTAATGCCTTAGCTCATTATAGAGATCTAAGCAACACATATGCTATTCTAGTACACTAGCCAATATCTTAATCGAGTGAAACTTAGCAACTAAAACCAAGAAATAATCCTAGACATTACTAAGAATGCCATTAAGAGTTCAAAAATGTGGCCTTTAGGTTTTTTCATGCTATACCTTGAATGTAATTAACAAACATCAAGAAACAAACCATGATAAGCTAAGTAATGATTCGCACAACTATCAAATATGATGCTTAATTAATCCATACTACAGTTAAATTGTTCTCATTTCAAAATACATTTTGGTGAATTGTTGCTAGTAATTGCTCTAAATTGTAAACAAGTTACTAAACTCGTGAATACTTATTCACAATAATATAAGAATCTACGTATAACTGAGCATTTCAAAAGCATTATTAAGCAATAATGCATTCATAGTATGATGTAGGAGCACATATTCAATTTTCTCATACCTTCCACATACTAATGTTATTAGTATGTTTTACCAATAAATATTTAAGTCAATCAAACATTGACATAACAACATGACATAGTATAAGTAGCAACCAGCTTAGCTCTATCTCATGAGTCTAATCTCAAATCCTCCTATGGTGGCCATAATAAGGGATTATGCAAGGTTCAATAGTCAATAAGCAAAGGAACCTATAATATTACAACTATAATACAACCAAGCAAAATTGGTACTCACTTAGATAACCATGATTCCACGATCTAGACTAGCAAAAAAACTAGAGAATCACTCCATTTATGTAAAAGTACCTAGATCCACTTGAAAAAGTCAATAACCATAAATATAAGCAATGGGCTTAGTGATAATGGACTTAATGTAAGAATAAATAATTAATCCTTATCAAGCAAACAATGAATTTTACTTTTTAATAGTATTGTTAATTGATTTACATGTTTATGAGTTGGGAAGATGACTTATCATTAAGTTTAAGTTTGAAGATAACTCTCACTTATGATTTAAGACTTGTAGGTATACAATGACCATGTGTATTGCATGTTAGAACAAAAAATTCATTTACTAAACTAATGCATAAACTTAGCCTGATTAATTGTTTGCTACTTAAACTTGGTCATCTCGATCCAATACACAATATTGTAGGACTAGGGCTATGTCTATAGGCATAGTTATGGGATGATATAGTAGAATAGCTTTTAGGCCATTGATTGTGGAAAATTACTTTTTGGTTTTTAGTGCTAGGCATGGAATCTAGATCTTCCCATAACCTATAACCCTAAAAGCCTAATGGGATCATAATCTTATCTTTCGTATCGTGCTACTTAGACTTATGAGTACTTCAAAGTAATTTGATTTAGTTTTATTTTAATTTTACAATTTAGTGAATTTTCTTATTACATTAGAAATAGACACAATGTGTATGGTTGTGGAACTATTATATCGATTCTATTGTGGCTCACTCTTATTAATCTTATGGGTGTTGAATTGATGTTATGATTTTAAATTTATTTTTCTATTATTAACAAAAAAATTTTTGTACTTTATTTATAAATATTATTGGATTTAATAAACATCAAGGACATCAACCATTCACAAATATTTTGGTATAATTTTGATACTTTTTAAAGTTTGTTTATTTGCAACTATAACTAAATTATGAGGAGTTTAGATATTTATGAACTTTTGATACTATTATCGTAATTTTTCAAGAAATACTATTGACAAAACCTCAAATTAATTGATGGTTCTTGAAAATAAAACTTTTTATGACTTATTAATAATGTAGGTCCCAAAAGTAACTAAAAGAAGGGTGAATTGGTTACTTAGAAAATTTTAAATTTTTTGCAAATCAAAACTATTAACCATGATTTTTTCTTAGTTTTGTAAGATTAGTTTTCTTTAAACCAATCAATATTAAACTTTACCCGTTTAATACCAATCATGACTAAGATTTAAAGAAAATTGATTCTTTTATATTTTTAAAAAACTTTGAAGTCACCACCTAACTAAAGTTAGAAAAAAGAGTTAAAATATAACCAATTTAGTTAATTAATTATAATTTAATTATTGATCTTTTGATAAAACCAAATTTATAAAGCATATTTGAGAACCAAAAAATTGGTTTCGGGGGTTAAGCTTTTTAAACCCTTATAGATACCATTAACTTTCCAAATTTAGACTTAATCCTTTAAAATCACTTTTAAAAAATTATCCTACAAAAACAAAATTCAATCATTGGTTCACAAATTAGACTAAATTAAATAATTTAAACTAAAATGGAAATATAGGTATTTTTCGTTTTTTATGTCGCCTTAGGGTGCCAACATACCTGCTTTTGGGATTAGATATATGTAGTTTTTTTTGAAAATTTTAGGTGAGTGTGTTGATTTTAATCTTAAAAGGAAAGCCAAGTTTACGTTTTAAGTGTGTTCGGCTTTTATTGAGAAAAATCTAAAGCACCTTAAATTGATATTGTTTATTTTTAGAAAATTCTAAAATGTATCCTAATTTTGAAAGTGGCTAATTTATTTGGAAATTTTGTTTCTATAAGTGGCAAAATCCTTTTTTATTATTTATTATTTATTAATTATTATTATTTATTATTGTTTTCATTTCTTTACCAAAACATCAAGATAAATAAATGAACTTCTTCCTCTATCTTTTTTGTTTTTTTGTTCTTTTCCTTTGGATTTTTTCCTTCTTTTTTATTTTTTTTATTCTTTTTGTTTCTATCTTTTTTTCTCTTCTTCTTTGTTTTTACAATTATCTACAACTATAATATGAGATGTTTAGAAAATAAATAAAGAAGAAAGAAAAAAAATATATATAAAACAACAAAACAAAAGGAGGATAGGCTGAACTAAGAGGATTTATGCACATAAATCCTGGAGTTGAATCTGGAGTAGGTTCAGGTTGGGTTTAGAAATGATTCGGATGCATTTTATAGTAAAGGCCAATGGTAGCACGAGGAGAAGGTGGTTCTGGCACTTCTAGGTGATGAAATGTGAGGGAGAGAGAGGATTTATGAATTTTGGATTTGGATTAAGGGGAGTAGACTTGATGCCACGACTATTGGGAGTCATTTGGGTAGTGGCTAGAGTTGTGTCGTAGGTATCAATTGTGGCTAGTGCAAGTGGTAGTTATTGGGGCTTGAAGAGAGATTGGGTCAGGGTTTTTGGAGTGCTACGAAACTTATGGTAGTGTCAATTTGGAGAAGAAATACTTGGAGAGTGGTGGTTAAGCATTGGAGAGTAGTGGTTTGGAGATGAGGCTAGGGGCTACGGTTATGATTTGAAGTTGTGGTGTTGGGAAGCTTATGGTGTGGGTAGTTTAGTAGTTGTGGTTTTAAGCTTTGGAGGTGAGAAACAAGAGAAATAAGTTAGAGAGAGAAAGCTTCAAGAGAAGCTTCAATGGAGGATTTTAGATTGTGTTTCAAAAATCAATTGATTTCCCTTCATTTGTATTGTTCCAGCATGGATTAAGTTCGAAAACTTTGAAAATCGAATTGAATCACATTGAATTTTTGACCCCTAAAATCTACTTTCTCCCAATTTTCATTGCAAATTCTAACATGTAGTTAACTGAATCTGAACAAGATTTTAGTCAAAAACCAAACTAGGCCATTGATTTGGTGAAATTCTAGCTTGCCTAGATTGCAAACTTGCCATTAATTTAGCAAAATTGCAATAAAAGAAGGTTTGAAATTGATGTTGAAGATGGTTGATCGACATAGTTTGCATGAGAAAATTCTAGGGAAAATACAGGAAAGGGGGAGAAAGAGAAAGGAAAGTACTAACATAGCACTGATGTGATACCATGTTAGCCATTTCATCTAGTAGCAATGTATTACGTATCTTGATGTAACACATGGTAGTTGACATGTTAAGGACACATGGCATGCCACGTAGCTCAATACATAGTGCCGTGTTAGCTGCCTCCTAATGAACTAGTATCACGTATCTAAACATGTGACACAGTAAACCCTTAACACGTAGCAACATGTTATAGAGAAAGAACTAAAGGCATATTTATGCCCTTAGTGAGGCTCAAAGCCAGGACCTCCCATCTAAACCCAATGTAATAACCAAATGCTTAACTGTTAGGCCGTTAGCCTATGCCTTATTTATATGTGCAATCAAATTACACATATGGACAAAGTTTACCTAGACTAAATTTAAATCTGACCTAAGGCCCAACGCCCCTCTCCTAATTTTTATCTTAACTAAAAATTCTATTCTATTAAACTATCTAAAATATTTATTATTTATCATTAATTTCTTAATTTCCCAAAAGTTTTATTTTTTATTTTCAATTTTTCTGTTTTTGTGACTTTTTTCTATTTTTTGTCACTTTTTCAATTCTTCTATTTTTTTGTATTTTTTTAATTTTTTGCATTTTTTCTAAGTTTTCTTATTTTTGTAATCTTCTAAATTTTCTACTTTTTTTTATATTTCTTAAATTAGGACCCCTTAACTTATCCTAAAGATTTTAAAAAAATAAAGGGAAAGCTAAAATGGAGTATCTACAACTGCCCTTTTTTGTGGTAAAGTTTAAGCAAAACTTTACCATAAAAACAAAAAATATACTATTTTTGCCCCAAGGGTGGAATTTGTCCTAAGAAGCGCTAAAATTAACTAGCTATCCTAAGTTTAATCCATTGGGGGATTTAGTGAATGGTGAAAGGTGAAAGAGAAAAGAGGCACTCTAAGAGCTAGACAAGACACAATAGAAATTGAAAGAGGATAGCGCTCCTATAGGTTGGTAAGAACCATTAAAAAATGTGAAAAACATGGTTATTAAACCCTAAATGAAGGTTTGAAAACTAGTAGTACCCCACTGAGATAATTGACCTAAGTGAGCAGGCGAAGCACTACTAGAGCTAGCTAAGACCCTTAAGAGATGTTAAAAAGCTTAATCGTACCCCTATGAGCTGACTAATCAAGATGAAATGGGTGAAGTGCTCATTAAGCTGGTTAAGACCCTAAAGAGATTGATGAAAAACTTAAGCATGTCCTTATGCACTCTAAGAGCAGGCTTATATTAAGTAGGCATACTTCAAATGCAACAAAAATTTAAAGATTTAAAAGCATGCGATCTAAAGGGTTCAAGCTAGGATAGCGCTCCAAGTGCATACAATCTAAGGGTTCTAAGTCAAGATAGCACTTTAAGAGCATGCAATTTGAGGATTTTAGCTTAGGATAGTGCTCCGAGAACATGTGATCCAAGGGTTTTAGCTTAGGATAACACTTCAAGAACATGGGATCCGCACGTTTTAGCTTAGGATAGCGCTTTAAGAGCATGTGATCTAAGGGTTTTAGCTTAGGATAGCGCTCTAAGAGCATGTGATCCAAGGATTTTAGTTTAGGTTAAGATAATGCTTTGAGAGCATGTGATCTAAAGGTTGTGTTAGGATAGCACTCTAAGAGCATGCATTCACTAAAATCTTTACTACATGGACAATGCTCTAAAGAGCAAATGATCTATGGGGACCAAAGCAAAAAAAGCTTATGTAAAAAATCTTATGAGACTTTGAAAAAATAGATAACATCAACTATGAGGGCGATCATGTTAAAGAGGATGATTTTGGCCTCTAAGGCCAACTTGGGAGCAATTATTATGTGATAGTAGATCCTTGAACTTTAGATAAAAGGAAGTAAACTCCTTTGAAAACAATTGTTGTTGAGGTAATCACATTTAAATGATAGAAGCTTACTGCTAAGGTTGACTCTAAAGAAGATGACCTTCAAAAGAAATGAGGATTCTTGTCTTGTTAAAAACCTGGACCACTAAGGGTATATAGATAAAAGAAAAGAGAGGAAAATCAAATTTATTTCAATTTTTTTACTTACTAACAGGTTTGGATTCTCCCAGTAATGTGTAAGCTCTTTAGTGACATAACAACTTGATTTTTTGGGTTACCTTTATCTAAGAGAACTCTTTCATTTAGGGGCAAATAACTTTACATGACTTCTTCAAATTTCTTCTTATTCGAGGATATCTCATTAAAGATAGGTCTAGTCTAAAAGAACTTCCTTACACTCTTAGCTTAAATTCCTCTCTCTTGTCTTCGATTCCAAAAATTATGATCCATCTTGCAAGCAATACACTCTTAATCAATCTGTTAGGTCTTTTTTGGATTGTAATGTAATAAAGACTTATGGTCCTATGTTTCAAAATGGATATTAATGAAATGGCTTTTTATGAAAGAATTTCTTTTCAACCCAAGTTTTCTAGTTAAGGACCTTATAAGTAAAACTAAAATTGTGCTTTCCTTAGTTTTAAATGTAATTTTAACTAAGAATAAGTTATTTCCTTTAATCAAAAGACTTTTAAAATGGGCAGAATTGTAAGTAAGCTATAAGCTATGTGTTAGCTGCAATTTCTCAAGGGATCTTTAGTTTTGATGGGAAACTTTGGTATTTGTCTTAACTTTTCAATTTTAATCATCTACTTAAGTAATAGGTTTTTTGGAGTTACTTGTCCCTAATCCTTTCAAGTTTTAAGTCTTTTTGTTTTGGACTTGATCACCTTGTCTTTTCTTTTTCTCACATTTCTTCTTACTCCGTATCCTTTTTTCTAATTTTTTTTTCATTATGACCCAAGATAAAGGTAATCATTCCTTCTTTTGGCTTGCAGCTCAAAGTGTATGTGGTTTGTGTATAATATTTAGGATATAGGCACCTCTTCATTTCAACGGAAATAAGTTATTAGCGGTAGTAATTATAGTTAAATTGATGCAACTAGAGTAAATACATATCAGTTTTAACCTTTTCTCTTAATTAATGCCCCCAACCTCTTGTTTACCCCATTGTGGGGTAGTTCTTGATAGGGTTTGGTTACAAAAATACTTCATTCAAGAGGCTCAATGAGTTTGACAAGGGACTTTGTGTTTAAGATATTGAAAATGAATACTTAACTTCATTTTGATTCGTATACTAAATTCAAGATGGACCTCCTTTAAGGAATGAGTCTAATAGACTCACATCAATGAAAACCAACTCTCAAGGTATATTTTAAGGTTAATGTTTGAGATTCGTTTTGCCTTTCTTTATTGTAAACCTTTTAACTAATGAGATATCTTAAAATAGGATAAATGTACACAAAGCACTTTATTTAAATCACTTGTCTTTTACAAATATTGTGAAATCTGACCTTATTGTTGAATTGAGTCTAATTAGATTGCCCCTGCATCTATTAGGTCGTGTACTCTATTTTTCAATTCTTAGCAGCTGTTAGTTGAATGCCCCCAATTAACCCATATGATATTCACATTGTGTATTTGGGTTGTATTTCCTTAGCGTATCATAGCATTAAGGCTTTCTGTTGTAATAAAGCCTTTGTTTCTTAGTTGCTTAAACACCTAAGATAACTGGGTAGGGATCTGAGTGAACTTTCTCCTGAGTATTTTTGTGCCTTTTTTACTTAGCTTAAGTCTTGATGTTGTAGTATTTATGTGTGCCCTTGAATTTGGTAGGGCTGGTCTTTTTCTAATCAACCTCCCTATCCTTATGGCTTCTTCAATTCGGCTCGCAGTAAGTACAATGTTCGCAAAACTAGTCATTGTATTACCCAATAAGTGCCCATAATACGATCCCTCTAATGAGTCAATAAAGATAGATATTAACTCTTTTTTAAGGAGAGGAGGAATGATTCTAGCTATCATGCCTCTCCACCTTTGGGCGTATTCCTTAAATAACTCATTTTTCTTCTTTCTCATTGTGTGTAAGTCCCAAATAGAAGGAGCTATCTCAATGTTAAACTTGTGCTGCTCATAGAATGCCTAAGCCAATTTCTCCTAAGTATTGATCTAGTTGAGATGGAGATGGGTGTACCAAATTAATGCGGGTCTTGTCAAACTATCCTGGAAAGTTTGTACCATGAGTTAATTATTTTGAACATATCTACCCATCTTGCAGATGTATAATCTAGTGTATAGCTTTAGGCATCTTATCTTATCGTACTTCTCAAACTTTGGTATTTTGAATTTTTTTAAGTAGGCTCTAACATCGTATGAAGAAAACTTAATGATCCCAGCCTACTCGAATCCATCATCATTCCCAAGTGCTCTCATCTTTTCAATTATCTATTGAGTTAGCTTCTTTTCCAACTCTTTGATACTTTCTTGAGTTAACCAAGAAAGAATAAGTCTCAGGTAGAAAGCTAAATTGATCTTCTCTTTAAGAGGTGCTTCAATAGATTTCCCTTGCTAGGCTTCCAAGTGCTCTTCATTTGATAACATTATGGCTCTCAATAAGATGATGTTATCAACTAAAAAGTTTATCTATTCAGTTATTTCCCCTACCATTTGCTTTAATGAAAGAAACCTTAATTTTGCAAGGTTAGTGCCATTAAGTTTGTCATTATTTCTATTGTTGGCCATTAATCTTGATAACAATCCTCAATTGTTAGCAACTTCCTGATTTTATTTTCTTTTATGAAAAGCACTTTTCTTTTTAAAAGAGAGAAAATGACTTATCTAATAAAGTGAACTACAAGGATAAGGCTTATTTACAAGTTGTGACAAAGGAGTGGAAAAACATTTCTAAGGGATTAAGAGCCTAAATATTTACAATCAATCATTGATAACCTGTAGGTATTTTAAAAGGTAACCTACAAGAAATATAATCCTAAAGATGTATAAGAGAAAATATTAGAAAGAGTTAGAGTAGAAGGCATAGAGAAAAGAAATCAAATATTTATAAGCTTAAGGTTACGACTTTAAAAAAAAAAACTTTACTTTTTCTCTCAAAATGTTATCCAAATAGAAACTAATGAATATTTACAAGCAGAGGGAAATAAAAATGCAACATGAGGGCATGTAATGTAGAGAGGGGAGTTAGCAAACTAATTATGATGTAGCAAGAAAAAGATTTTTATTACATCTTTGAAGTTTTTATTACATTATTCAAAAATTTATTACAAATAATTCCTAAAGTCTAGTTCTTCTTTTTCTTGTGGTATCTTAGCTCCTCTTCAATCTTCTTCCTTTCGTTCAGCTTAGCTACCTCAATCTATTTGGAAACCTAGGAGAGAACTTTAGCGTAGAATTTATGGAATGCTTTAACCTAGTAATAGATAACAACATCTTTAGGGAGTTTAATGATAGTAGCAAATGCATCAATAGGATTCATCTTCAAATGCCTATGAAGGAAGTCAAGTTTATAGCTCCAAGTATAGTTAATAAACTAGACCATGAGTAAGGCCATATTGGTCTTTAATTCTCCATTCTTCTCTTCTTAGAGATAACTAAGTGATCTAGCTTATGCTACTAGCAATGTCGGGAAATAAAATTTCTCTTTTAAAAATTAGGTCACTAGCTCGACAATCCTATAATGTATGTGAAATATCCCATTAGAAAATTAAACAGTTCCAAATGTTACTAAGATATAGGCATTGATTCTATGTTGCTGCTAATCTTCAAAGCTTCTACAAAAGAGTTTTTGGTTATAGCTAGATGGAGTTACAAACTAACTAAAAAGATCATCCACCCTAATGATTATCCTAGGGGGATTTGTCCATATTTTGTATATTTCAGATTCACAGAAGCTTAGGAACTTTTTGAAAATCTTTGTAAGGCTAGCCATGATATCTAGGACATATTTTTCATTTTTGATAGAGGAGACTCCTAATAAATAGGAGTATTCTTCAACGGTTAAGCTCAGTAGGCATGGGTCAAAATGAAAAGACCAACTCTAAGGGTCCTAGAAGTAGACCAAAGCCCATACTATGGTGATATTAGTATGGACTTTGAGTAGTGAGAAGGCGAGCTTAATCTTGTTTTTAATGAATTTTTGTTGGTCTGGATTGAAAAATGGAAAACATCTTTCAAGTATCCTCTTGAGCTTTAGAGGCTTGTGAATATGGACTTCTTTGAAAAGGATTAGTGTAAGAGAAGATCTAACTATTTTCTACAAATATGATGGAAAGAAAATTACATCAAAACTATTCTATTTACATAGGAGTTACATTGATATTCTAAAGAAAACCTTTATAGGGAAAAGATTAAGAAACTTCAAGTTAAATTTATATATATGTATATATATATTGTCTTGCCACGTCATGTTAATTTACTAATTTTAGGGAAAAAGGTTTGTGAATGCAATTAGGATAGGTCCTAAAAGTCCTTAAACTTTGTGACCTCACTTATTTTTAGAAAGCACTTTTATTAGTCACATCAAGCTTAAGTGAGAATGACTTAATCAACCCCGAGCGGTGGTTATACTACGGCCCTCGGAACCTATACAATGGCCCTTCTATCCTAGGGACCTAATACGGTCCAGGTTTTACAGTTTTTGTTACACATTTATAGTGCATAAAGTAAATTCCTCCTTAATAATTTAAATAATTAAAGCTAAATCTGTAGAAACATCAGTACAATTATGGACAAATAATAACGAATGAATAAATAAATAAATTATAGTCTATAAGGCGATTTCTTAGAGATTAATTCTAAATTTGGAAAGTTCAATAGCTAACCCTCTTAATAGTCCCTAGTAGAGTCACCAAGCTGTCAAGCCTGATTTTTTCCCAGTTTTGTGAATTTGTCTTCTTTAAACTGACCAATATTAAGCCCTATCATTTAATACTAATCCTTAACTAAGGTTTAAAGAAAATAGGTTCATTTCTTTTGAAAAAAATTTAGAGTTGCCACTCGACTAGAGTTGGGAAATAGAGTTAAATTATAATTAATTAAGTAAATTGGTTACAATTTAACTATTGATCTTTTAATAAAACCAAATTTATAAAGCAATTTTGAGAACTAAAAAATTGAGTTTAAGGGTTAAGCTTTTTAAACGTTTATGGGTACCATTAACTTTCCAAATTTAGACTTAATCCTTTAAAATCACTTGTCAAAATTTATCCTAAAAAATGAAATTCAATCATTGGTTCACAAATTAGACTAAATTAAATAATTTAAACTAAAATGGAAAAATAGGTTTTTTTTGTTTTTTATGTTACCCTAAAGGTACTTACGTACTCGCTATTTTAGATCAAATATTTGTAGTTCTTTTTAAAAATTTTAGATAAGTGAGTTGATTTTAATCTTGAAAGGAAAGCCGAGTTTATGTTTTAAGTGGGTTTGGGTTTTACTGAGAAAAGTATAAATGGCCGCAAATTGATATTGTTTATTTTTGGAAAATTCTAAAATGTGGCCTAATTTTGAAAGTGGTTGATTTATTTAGAAAACTTATTTTTCTAAGTGGCAAAATCATTTTTTATTCTTTTAGTTTTTCATTTCTTCACTAAAAAATCAAGATAAATAAATAAACTTCTTCCTATTTCCTTTTCCTTTTTTTTTTCTCTGAATTCTTTTCTTCTTTTTGATTTTTTTTATCTTTTTGGTTTCTTTCTTTTTTACAATTATTTACATCTACAATATGAGATGTTCAAAAAATAAATAAAGGAGAAAGAAAAAAAAATACACAAAACAATAAAATAAAAGGAGGATGGGCTAGACCAAGAGGAATTGCCCACATAGATCCTAGAGTCGGGTCTAGGGATTGGAAGGGATTTGAATGGGTTGTACATCGGAGGCTAACAATAATATAAGGAGAAGGTCATTATGGCATTTTTAGGTGGTGAAATGTATAGGAGAGAGAGGATTTATGAATTTCAAATTGGGATTGGTGGGGGTAGATTTGATGCCACGGTGGTTAGGAGTCGTTTGGGTGGTGGTAAGAGTTGTGTCGTAAGTAGTGGTAGTGGTTATCATAGGTAGCAGTTGCTAGGGCTTGAAGAGAGATTGGGTTAAGGTTTTTGAAGTGCTGCAAAACTCATGGTGGTGTCTATTTGGAGAAGAAATACTCGAAGAGTCGTACTTAAAAGTTATAGTGGTTAGGGTTTGGAGAATAGTGGTTTAAAGATGAGGCTAGGGGCTATGGCTGTGATTTGAAGTTATGGCTTAGGAAGCTTATGGTGTAGGGAGTTTAGTAGTTGTGGTTTCAAGCTTCGGAGGTAAGAAACGAGAGAGATAGGCAGGAGAGAAAGTGGGTAGCCGCAAGCTAAAGATAGAAAGCTTCAATGGAGGATTTCAAATTGTCTTCCCAGAATCGATTGATTTCCCTTCATTTATACTATTTCAATACGGATTAAGTTTGGACACTTTGAAAATCGAATTGAATCACATCGAATTTTTTACCCACAAAATCCACTTTTTCCCAATTTTCAATCTAAATTCTAGTATGTAGTTAATTGAATCTAGACTGGATTTTCATAAAAACTGAACTAAGCTATGCCTAGTTTGCAAATCCGCCATTAATTTGGTGAAAATGCAATAAAAGAAGGTTTGAAATTGATGTTGAAGATGGCTGACCGGCTTGATTTATGCGAGAAAATTTTGGGGAAAATGTGAGAAACTGGGAGAAAGAGAAAGGAAAGTACTAACGTAACGCTAACGTGGTGCTATGTTAGCCATATCATGACACATGGCAATTGACTTGACAGTAGCAACTAATGTGTCAAGGACACATAGCATGCCACGTAGCTTAATACATGGCACCATGTCAATTGTTGCCCAATCAACTAGTGCCATGTGTTAGGACATGTGGCAAATGAACCCTTGACACATAGTGACATGTTGTGGTGAAAGATCGAAAGGCATTTTTATGCCTTTAGTGAGGTTAGAACCTAAGACCACCCAACTAAAACCAATGTAATATCCAAATGCTTAACTATTAGGGCATTAGCTCTTGTCTTGTTCATATGTGCAATCAAATTACACATATGGATAAGTTTTACCTAGGTTAGATTTGAATCTAAGTTTAGGCCCAACACCTCTCTACTAATTTTTATCTAAATTAAAAATTATATTCTATTAAACTATCTACAAAATTTATTATTTATCGTTAATTTCTAAATTTCCTAAATCCTCTTTTTTTTTTTTCAATTTTTCCATTTTTGTGACTTTTTTCAATTTTTTCTATTTTTGTCACTTTTTCAATTCTTCTATTTTTTTATATATTTTCTATTTTTTGTATTTTTTAATTTTTTGCATTTGAGCACACAATATTCCACATTGGTATTGTTCCATTATCCACTTTTCAATAATGCAATCAAGAGAGAAACAAATACAAGTCTTCCAATCTATCTCATTAGACTAGCCTTACCTAAATACAGATTTACAAAATTTTAAATCTCTCCTCTAACACAAATCCCACCTCTTGAAAAATAAAATTTACAATGACAATGAAGACTAAATACAATGATTCTAAAAATATAAGCACAAGAGAAAAAAAAATATTAAAATAGAGTAGACAATGTTGTCTCTAATTTAACTTTTGAATGTGTTTTTGAAATCTTTCAAGAATGAAGACTGCAGTAGAAAATTGCTAATCAATGTGTCTCGAAAATTTAAACTATCTTGCTTTTATATCCTTTAGGTGCAACATCTTTATACCGAAATCTTAGCTAAATCTTTGATGCAACTTTAGGGTTTTTGAAATATCTTGATCTAGCTATTGCTACTTCTTATTCCTTAATTTGTAGAAGCTAAATCACCCTTGTTCATTGACTCAATTTGAACGTTGTATTGCTACTAATATAGGAAATAAGCTCTACACGTGTTCTTGTGTAAAAACTCTATTTCGTCCACTCAATTCATCTAAACGTCCTTCGAAAAATTAAATTCCTTTATTAAAAAAAAAATATTAAAAATCAGGAACAAATCTTGATGCTTAATAATATTTCGAATTTGAACTTAAAGCTTTTGATATTTTCTTGTTGAGCCTTTGTACAAATAATCTTATAACAAATTTGATATGCTCGAATAAATGACCCTAAAAGATATACCTTTATGAGATTATTTTTTAATTTAAAAAATATGCAATAAAAATAAGATCAATCCTTATCTTGAACTTCCTTTACATGTATATCTTGGATTTAAGCTTGTGATAAATTCCAATTTGAATTCCATGAAATCTTCCACTTATCTTGATAAAAATCCACCAAACAAATCATGAACAATATGATAAATATCCAATAAAATGATTCCAACAAAAATCTATCCACTGTCATAATGTCTTTGTCTAAATAAACTTATCTTAAAGCAATCATATTAATCATCCTTAATACCGTACATTTAATATCCAACTTAGTAGAACATGTTGGATACATTATCTAACTATATCCAACAAGTAGAGCTAGACCTTTAAATAATTAAAAATCCAATAAACCTTGTGGATTTTACTATTCTGTAAATTCTTAATACTATCTATTGTCTCTGAATCAATCTATGAATTTGTTTCTAATTCTCAAATTCAAACTTTAAACAAAAACTTAACTTTGCTTAATGACCTGTATACTTAGTAAATTGATTAAACATTTTCATTCTTTTTGTTATCATCAAAACAATGATAAGAGAACTCAAGAAATAAGTAGTTTTATAACCCCTGAGGCTAAAAGAAATGAATAGCCAAGCCAACAAATATTGATGGGCCCATTTCAACCACTTAGCCTAAAAGTTCTAAGCTTATATTAATAAGGTATTCACAATCATAACCTCATAAATTGATATCATAACTTCCTACAATCCATGTAGGATACTTAACCATGGGGTCTCAAAATTTCCCCCCTACCCCCCTTAAATACGTAACGTCCTCATCGCAAGACCTTACAATTGGGCTTAAATCTTCCCTCCTTTTTTGATATACAATTCAGGCCACCCATTACCTATAGGTCATCTTGGAAGAATACAAAGAGTCATACCCTAGTAACACTCCCCACTTTTCTCAAACCTTTTCTCTAAATTAGAGCTAGACCCAAATCATTCACCTATTAACAAGGGGTCCGCTTTGATTTCATTTGCAACGTTTAAGGCCAAAAGTTATGAATAACCAAGCCAAAAAATACTGATAGACCCATTTCAAATACTTAACCCAAAAGTTTGAAACTTGTATTGATAAGGTATTCATAACTATAGCCTTATAAATTAGAACCATAACTTTCCATAATCCATATAAGAGACTTAACCATGAGGTCTCACAATTTTAGAGGTCATAAAACTTCATGTGCTTAACTTAAGTGAAGCACTTGGCAAATTGTCATCACCTTTTAGATTTTAGAGCATGACATCTATATTACTAGCAACTTAACCAAAAAACAATCTTATAATTCATAATCATTAAGTGTTTGTCTAAAAGCGCTTTTGTCCTCATATGAAAAAAGCAAAAACACAAACTTTACATGTTATAAGTGAGAATTACTATCAAGCTTTCCTAATAAAATTGATTAAGTGGAATACTTAATCAAGATTAACAAAATAAGAAACAAGAGTAAGAGCTTACTAGTGACCTATTTCTTAAGATGAGAGAGAGGATGCACTAAGTCTTTGTTTTAGACTAAGATAAGAGCGAGTGAGAGTTAAGAGCTAGAGGAAAATAAGAAACCACTAAATGAGATAAAAACTTACTTATCACCTAAGATGCATGAGACTCAAGAGTGAGAGGACAACGCTTAAGTGTTTGAGACTAAAAGTCATAAGAGTAAGTAAGGGTTGCAAATGAAGGCTAGAAGAATGAAGATGAGATGCATAGGATGCTAGGACTAAAGATGAAGAGTAGAGTGAACAAAATGAGAAGCAAGATAGAGTTATAGGAAAGTAAGAATGAGAATTGAGGCTAGGGTTTTAGGAAGTGAGTTGGGCTAAGCAATATTATAAAATTCATTGAGTTTACTTCTTTTTTTTTTTTAACATTATCAATTCAATTTAGTTTACTTAGTCGAATGAAACCACAAAGCAATATGTTATGACCAAATTAAACCGCTAAATGAGAAATGAAAAAACTAAATTTTTGGTCAAATTCACAAATTTGATCACCTTTTTGTTTGATCTAAACAACTAAGCCTTTCCTTGTTTGTTTATCATTCAAATAAATGATAACTTAACCACCTTTGTTGATTTATGAAATTTCACATATACTATGAACAAATTTGTTGTACACTTATATGATGGAGTAAAGGAATTATGTCATGATTAAAATTACAACTTGATTAGAATAAAAAAAAAAAAAGAAAGAAAAGAAAAGAAAGTTGTGTCAAAATACCATCTTGATTGTTTATAGAATATGTTTTTTAGCTTCCACCTAGAGTATGTATAGTTAACCAAATGAAAATGTACAATAAACAAGTACAAGTCACATTTACACATATATACACATACTATATGCATACAAAACTCATGATGCTTGTTGAAAAAGAAATGAAACTTCAAAAAAAAAAAAAGTGATATGACTAGTTAAATAAGAAAAACATAGTCACCTTTTTAAATCTAATAATTGTGGCATTATGTAAATTTATAGGTTTCCTTCAAAATAGAGCGAGAGGCTATTGTATAAAGGTGATTTTCTACACAATGTCATTAAAGATATTAATGGAACTAGGAAACCATTATGTTTAGTAGGATGATAGATTTTTTCTTTTTTTTTTTGTTGAAAATGAGTTATTGGATATTTATAAAAATAACTAAAGTTTAATATTACTAACATACAAGACCTTACTCTTTAATGTAATAGAAAGATATAAATATTCTATATCCATAACAAATTGGATCTCCAAAATAAGTAACAATTTATTGAATATGTGTGTTTTTTCAATTTCAAACCTATAGTTTAAAATTGTTAAATAACACACATTATCAAACTTTTGCTTGTTAAATTTTAAACCTATAATTTAAAGCTATAATTACTTGTCAAGTTTACAACCTTCATTTTATTTAGAAAAGAGATGATACAACAATTGCTCATTAGTATATGAGAGAATGTTACAATCCTAGAATAATAACATGCTAATGGACATAACTAATGAACAAGGAAAATGCTGGAATATGTAGAATCTTATAGAAGGTGGAGGAAACAAAAAAATAGCTAGAAGATTGTTATAGTTCATAATAGAATAGCTAATAGTAGTTATATATAATTGAATATAAATAGATCTAACATATGAAGAATGTATTTATACTGTAGTCTTTGTACATATATAAATAAGAGAGAAACAAAAATAGAAGATGATTAGAAAAGTTACTTTCCTAAAAAGATTCTAGAGTTAGGAGTTGCAAGGTTCACTTGAAGTAGCCTTAACCTTCTTTTTCTACCTTCCTTCTCTTACAATACATAAACACACAAATACATTAGAAACCTAATTGATAAAAAAGTCGAGAGAAGAGAGAGAGAGGAATTTACTTTACCTTGCGAGAGATATGATAGAATGTGAGGAATTTTGTTGTAGGGTTATTTGTGAGCATAGTAAGCTTACTTATCAAGCTGAGCTTATTATTTGGTACTTTTGTCCATGGCTAAGGGAACATGCTCACAAGCAAACATGGAATCAATTAGAATATGTTTGTCATTATGTAGTAGCAACAACAAGAATGGAAGCAATTTATTGATGATAAAGTAGCATCATTACATAATGAGTTACAATTTTTATCATTAAAATTGGATCATATGGAGCAATCAAGATTAAAGAAGTCCATTAAATGTGATGTACAAGCAAGAGGCTAAGATTCTACATTCCAACCTGTGTTCAAGAAGCTATTAGGAGAGTTATGAGTGATTTTGCACTTTGTTTAAAATTACTTAATTCTAAGAAGAAATACCCAAATTTTCAAAAGAGAACTCATCGGAATGGATGCTAACCGTTGAACTTTTCTTTGATTTTCATTGAATAGAAGAAAGGAATTTCATTCAAATATCTCAATTTGCTTTGAAAGAACAAGCTTTCTAATAGTATGCAAGCTTGAAACAACTTAATCAATTTTTCACATGGGATAATTTTATTAAAAAACTCATGGTTAGGTTCAAGCCCTTTGCACATAATTTTCTACTAGGTCAATTTTATACCAAAGACAACCTACTATCATATTCTATTCTTCCTTTCTCTTCTTTTTCATCCACTTCTCAAACTACATATAAAAATACATTCTTCTACTTTTTCGTAACAATTTACAAAACATAACCAACCAGGCCACTACATGTTTCTTTCCCTAATTATGATGTGCAAGACCAATTTAAATTCATCTTTATGAGTGAAATGGATGCTAATGAATCCAAAGAGTACCAAAGTGGAAAAGATTTACCTAGTGGAGAAACAACTCTAGAGTAGGCATATCTAGCTAGCCATACCACAATCATTGCTAAATTGAATGGGAAATTTCATGATATTAAGTGCACTGATGAAAATGTGGTGAAAATACCAATATGGTGAATGTACCAATTGGGAAGGATATTCACAATACTCAGAGTGAAAAAAGGTTAGAGGAAACATCCATGAAGCATTAATATTCAAATGTAAATTGGATAGGGGTAGCTCAAAGACACGTTACACATGCTAATAGCAACACAAGTAACTAGGACTTTCCTAATTTTCAGAAGGATCAAGTTTCATTTGAGGATTATAAATTGGCTTAGGAGGTTTTTCTTTATTACATAGTAATTACTACTAAAAATCTTGTTTGTAAACAAGTATTGGGAAATCATTCAAATATATGAGATGGCTCTTAGACATTTAGTTTGATAACTATAAGTATAAGGGATAGGACTACCTAAGATGTTACTTTGGTTGTAAGGTCAGCACATCTAGAGCTACCAACATTTCAATCTATTTTTTCGCATTTCAAAGGAGCAATTGCTAATAAGCATTCAGGTTATTCAACTGTGTCCATGGGAACATATGTTATTTTAGTAGCTAAGGGACTTGGTTTACTATCATCACAGTCTACTACAGCCATATCCAAGATATGGGCAGCTAATAATTTCTTGTATTTTTCGAGTCAACATTTTCATTCCCATTCTATTTTTCCAATACATTTAACCTCAAAAAAGGGTTAAACTTCAAAACAAGAGCCATGATAAGCAACAAAGGCACATGGACTTATAGTCTTATAATGAGTCGTAATAAAGATAGAGAATGGCATCATCGACCCTAGATTACAATGGAGTCAATTGTCAACCTTAAGGATAAGGTTGATTTCAAGGATAGGAGAAATTGTTACAACCCTAGAAGAATAATGTGGCAATGGATAGAACCAATGTATGAGGAAAATATCAAAATATGCAAAATCTCACAAAAGATGGAGGAAATAGAAATAACTAGAAGATTGTTATAGTTCATAACAGAATAACTAATAATAGTTGCATGTAGTTGAATTTAATATATTTAACAGATTTATAATGTATTCATACTATAATCTCTATACATATATAAATATGAGAGAAACAAAAATAAAAGAGGATTGGAAAAGTCACTTTCCCAAAAGGATTCTAGAGCTAGGAGTTGCAAGGCTTACTTGAAGTAACCTTAACCTTCTTCCTCTTTTACCTTCCTCCCATTACAATACACAAACACAAAAATACATTAAAAGCCCTAATTGACTGAAAAGTCAAAAGAAGAGAGAGAGAAGGTTTACTTTACCTCACTAGAGATATGGTAGATTATCAAGAGTTTTGTCGTAGGGTTATTTATGAGCATAGTGAGCTAGTTTATTAGGTTAAGCCTATTAAAATGTATACAGAGTTAGTAGGGTATGATGCTTTACCTGTACCTTACCCTATAAGGTATAGGTTTCTCCTATGTTTTGGAATTAGATCTACCATGTAATACCCTAAAACTACCCTAAGACTTATACCTCGTAAAGCCTATATAGGGTACCTTATGAAACATGTAATGTTTGCCTCTTTTTCTTTAGTTTCAAGTTTATATGATATTAAAAGTAATATACATGTGATATTATAAGTTATTCATATATATATATAAAAAAAACTTATAGATATGAATATAAAATTTTGTTAAATACAAAAAGCAATTTTCTATCATCTTTTTTTTTTTTCCGATGTAATTTTCTATCGTCGTTGCTTTAAATTTATGTAGTCTTATGGTTTCTCTTTTTACTAAAACATTTGTTGACCTAAAAAAATATAATATTATTCAATAATTTTTTATGGAGTAGATACAAAGTATCTTAGAATCTGTACCACTTATATCTTAGAGTATAGATACGTACATGTTCTAAGTTGGGTAGAGGGTAAGAAAACCTTATAAATGTACCTCATCCTATGGACGCAAGTGTCTAAATATTTGTACACAAAACTTATCTTATAACTCTTAATATCCATCTAAAATCTATACAATTGAGTTGGATAATGGTAGGTGCCATGTATAATAGGGTTACCTACTTGCCTAGTAAGAGTACAAGTAAAAACAATCATAGATAGAATTTTACTTTTAATAAAAATATTCAGTTGAATGCAATATTTAATAAACTCAAACTTTATGTGTAAAATTGGAAAAAAAATACACAAATTTCATATAAGGAACTCGATATTGGCTCGCAGTATCTAGGGACTTTATGTCTGTTCCATGCTTATTCTTCCAATCAGTAATGCGAGCTCTATTTTAAACAACATTATAATTGTCTTGCACTTTGTTAAATTATTCAATTCAGTATTATGCTAATAACCACCATGTTTATAATAAATTGGATAACAAAGCCAAAATACAAGAACTTCCCAAAACCTAAGATGTAAAAGTTATTTATTAGTTGTATTGCTATCTTACTATATGGTAGAGCAGAGTGGTAAAATTGTAGTTGAAAATAATATGACACTTCAATTCAATATATATTTGAAAAGCTTTTGTAACAAGGCAAACATAGGATACGATAACCCGTTATGTGTCTTTAACATGTGATGACATGTCAAGTTCTACAATCCATGGGTAGAGTTGCCAAATACTTGAATCATCATTTACCGACTTTATTAACAAGTGAAAACTCCAAATACATAGTACTTAAATGCCTCAATGAATAATCCATAAAATTGACTCTCAAATTGACATCTATATCATTGAGCTTGAATTTTTGGTTTTTTATTCATTTTTCTTAATTTGATTTAAACTAAACCTTAATGCCTATTTAGTTTAAATCCTAACTAAAATTAAGAAAAACTTAGTTTCATGTTTTTGAAAACAAAAGGAGTCGTCACTCGGTAGAGTTAGGAAAAATGATTAAATTAGAATCAATTAGGTGGATTGATTCTAATTTAGCTATTAGCGTGCAATTTTGAAAACTTTTTCTAAAATGGTTTCAAAAAACCAAATATCCAAGTATCAGGGACTACCTTTTTACATGCTAATTGGGTTCCACTTCAAGCATTTTAAATTTAGTATTTATTTTTCAAAACACCTTACTAATAATATCTATTCACATTCACAAAGGAAATTAGACACATTTAGAGAGAAAGGAAAAAAAATTATGAAGGGGGAAAAATAGTTTTTTTTTTTCCTTTCATTTTTAAAGTTGTCTTAGAGATGTGTAAGTACCCACTATTCGGGATCAAAATTCCATAGTTCATTTGGTAAACTTTAATTGTGTGGGTTTCTTTATCCCTAAAACAATCGATTTTACATTATTTTTAATTTATTTTCATTAGTGAAAAATTCTAAAAGGGTTCTAACTATTATTTGAAAAATTCTAAGGGAATCTTATTTTTGAAAAATGACTTGTTATTTGGACTTCTATTTGAAAAATATTTTTTCTAAGTGATGAAACACACTTTTTTTTTTATCTTTATTTTTTCTTTTGACCTAAGCATTCATTACTCTACAAAGCTTGCTTTTTTCTTCTTCTCTTTTTTTTTTTTTCTTTTTCTTCTTTTTCTTTTTTCTGATTCTTTTATGAATTACATCTTGTTAATGAAATAATAAATAAAATAGAAAAACCACAACAATAGAACATAATAAGGTCGAACTAGCTGGATTAGGATCAAGGCATGTGGGTGAGCAAAAGTAGACTAAGTAGGCTACGTAAGTCGGTCATTCATGGTAGTTTAGCATAGGGGAATTTGGGTCAATGAAGAAACAAGAAGTTAAGGCCAACTATGATATCTCCAAGCAACTTCTAAGCACCTATTCAAGTGGGGACCAACACTATCATGAGCTTTTGATTGGCAATAAGGCCTTTAGCGATGGTATAGTGGTTGTAGGTGGTAGTTTGGGTAGCTTTTGTGTTTCACCACCGATGTTGGAGAAGAAAGAAGCTAGTTGATCTTTGTAGGTGATGCATAAGGACAAGGGGATAATCACCCTAAGGTTTCAAGCACTAGGGAGCCTGATAAAGGTATTAGTGTGGCATCAGGTTACGGTAGTGGTAACACGCGAAATGGTAAAGGTGGTAGTAAAGGTTCCATAAAACCCTAGGTGGCTAAGACTCTACAAGCAATGACAAGGGTTGTAAGTGGTCAAGATGGAAAGCTGGTAGCTTGAGTAGGATGGTCATGGTGTTGGTTTAGCTTGAACGCTATCATACTCGAGCTTTAAACTAGAGAGAAAGAAAGAGAGAGAGCTCATGGCTAGTGAGAGAAATGGATTTAGGTATGTGTTTTAGACTGATTAAGATGAGAATTGATGCTAGGATTAAAGGAGTGAGTCCTTATATATACATTTTGAAGCTTGATTCAACTTGAGAAAGCTATAGAATGGAGTAAATTCAAAAGCTTCAAGTTAATGGGTTTTGGATAAGAAAATTCAAAATTGATGTGATTTGGACTAAACTAGTGGCTAATTGAAGTAAATGAGTATCGGTTCTTACCCAAAACACACAAAGGAAGCTTCGATTACTTTCTCATTTGCTTAGATTCAAAGAATCAAGCAAGAACTAAGATATTCAAATGCTAACATTTCTCAATTTTCAAGCTTCAATTTGAAAGCTCAAATGGATGAATATCAACGTGTTTTTTTATCTAAATTCAAAGTAAGCTATGCTAACAACATGGATACAACATTTAATTGTGTGTATATGTGTGGAAATCTTGTGAAAGATTGAAGTGAAGTGAGGCGGTGTATTGTTTTCATGTTAGAAAATGAGGGAAAAGGAGGGAAAGGGGTACATATTGGTTGCTAATGTGGTGCCATGGATCAAAGAGTACTTGCCACGTGTATGTGGTCCAATAATTTCGCACCAAGTGTCTAATGTATTCAACAAAAAATAAAGGGCACAAAGTGCCTATTATTGGAGTCACACCCAAGACCTTTCATTCAATGCATTGATAAGACTGGGTGTATTACCAAATACAACTAAATTGTATTTGAACTATATACCCCTCTAACTATGGTTAAAAAACTATCAAAATAAATACCCCTAAAATGACTCAAAATAAAATAAAATAAATCCTAATTCCTCTTTTCTATTTTTCTAATTTCTATATTTTTCTATTCTTTTTTTTTTTTTGTACTTTTCTAAATTTTCTAATTTTTTTTTATTTTTGAATTATGAACCTTTTTCCCTATTCTAAAAAAAAAAATTCTAAAACTATGAGAGGGCAAAAAAGCGATGTATACAGTTACTACAAAAATAAAAAGAGACACTATTTTTACTTTAGAGATAAATTTTCCTTAAGCAGCACTTACAACTAGCTAGCTATCTTAGAGTTATAAATGAGTCGAGTCAAGATGATATAGTGCTAAGCTTGAACTTAACTCAAATGCAAAAACTCGAAGTTCGAACTTGACTCAAACTTGATCAAGTTTCAATTTATAAAACTTAAACTCAACTTGAAATGAAACTTGTTAGGCTTGAACTTGACTCAATTAAGCTTGTTTAGGCTTGATAATCTTTAAGGATGCTATAAATTTAATTAAAATAATAATAATAATATTTAAACTCGACTAAAGCTTGATTAGGCTTGCAAGCTTATCAAGCTGAGCATCACAAAGCTCAAGTTCGACTCGAAAAGCTATTCGAGTAGCTTAAGCTTGAGCTCAACTCAACTATGGCTGAGTCGAATTCAAGTAAATGTTGAGTCAAACTTAAATAGCTTGAGAGTAAGCTTGTCTCACTTACACCCCTAAGCTAGCTTAGGCCCGATCAACTAAGGATTTTTTGAAAGAAGTAACATGGTCTTATAGGAGATGATTGAGATATTAAAGTGAGTTTTAGAAGGGTTTAACACCCTAAGAGCTTGTTAGAACACTAAAAGATACTAGAAAAAGGGTAATGCCCCTATGGGCTAGCAAGAACCCTAAATGATATTGAAAAGAGGGTAAGGCCCCTATGGGTTGACAAGAACCCTAAAAGATATTGAGAGAAGGGTAGTACACTTGTGGGCTAGTTAGAAAGAATCCTAAATGATATTGAAAAGAGGGTAGCACCCTGATAGGCTAATAAGAACCCTAAGTGTTACTAAAAAGAGGATAGTGCCCCTATGGGTTAGTCAGAACTTTAAAAGATACTAATAGGAGGGTAGCACCACTATAGACAACAAGAACCCTAAAATGGTGTTGAAAGGAAGGTAGCGCCTTATAGGTTAGTAAGAATCCTAAACAATAATGAAAAAGTGTAGTGCTCCTATAGACTGCCAAGAGCCTAAACAATACTAAAAGAAGGTAGCGACCTTATGGGCTAACAAGAATCCTAAGATGGTAGTGCTTTATGAGCTGGCTAAACTAGCAACCCTAAATGGGAAATCAATTTGAAACCTGGTTATACTCCTTTGAGCTGACTTACTTAAGCGAGAGCTAAGTAAACCAATAGATCAACAGAAACCTAGTGGACTAGTAACCTTAAATGATAAACCGATAGAAACCTAGTGGTGCTCTTCTATGCTAACTAAACTAAGTATGAGCATCATTAAGGGACTAGCAACCCTAAATAATAATCGACTTAGAAAATCTAGCCATACTCTTTTAAGCTAACTAACTTAGGTGAATGGGTAAAGCACTCTTTAAGCTAATTGAAACCTTAATTGACATCTGGACATGCTCTTTCAAGCTTACTAACCTAGGTAGGAGTGTCTCTAGAAGACTAGAAACCTTAAATGAGAATTGATTGGAAATCTTAGTAATGCTGCTCTAAGCTAACTATCTTAGGTGAACGAGTTAAGTGCTTCTTGAGCTAGCTAAAACCTTAAATGAAAAATTGAAATCTAGTCATACCCTTCTAAGCTAATTAACTTAGGCAAAAGGGTAAAGCACCCCTCAAGCTAGCTAAAACTTTAAAGAGAATGTGAGACAGAACAATGCTCTTTAAGTTGGCTAAAACCCTAAAAGTGATTTAAAATGGGACAATGATCCTTAAGCTGGTTAGAACCCTAAAAGAGAATGTAAGATGAGACAATGCTCCTTGAGCTAGTTAAAACCGTAAATGAGAATTGATTGGAAATCTTAGTAATGCTGCTCTAAGCTAACTATCTTAGTTGAATAAGTTAAGTGCTCCTTGAGCTAGCTAAAAGCTTAAATGAAAAATTGAAATCTGGTCATACCCTTCTAAGCTAATTGACTTAGGAAAAAGGGTAAAGCACCCCTCAAGCTAGCTAAAATCTTAAAGAGAATGTGAGACAAAACAATGCTCCTTAAGTTGGCTAAAACCCTAAAAGTGATTTAAAATGGGATAATGATCCTTAAGCTAGTTAGAACCCTAAAAGAGAATGTAAGATGAGACAATGCTCCTTGAGCTAGTTAAAACCCTAAATGAGATTTCAAATGGAACAATGCTCCTCGAGCTAACTAGAACCCTGAAAAGAATATGAGATAGGATAACGCTCCTCGAGCTAGCTAGAACTCTAAAAGAGATTTAAGATGGGACAGTGCTCCTTAAGCTAGATAGAACCCTAAAAAGATTGTGAAGTGTAAGTGCCTTACAGGCAGGCTAAACACACTAAGAAGCAAAACTAGGGGATGTAACCTATTTAGAAAACCTCTTGACTTGAAAAATTTACAAATGAGTTATTTAGTGAAAACCATCTATGACAAAAAAAAAAAAAAAGCAACAATGATAGAGTCCTTTGATTTGGAAAAGAGTTAAGGGACAACATGAACTACAACAAGGAAAATAACTTAGAATATTATGGTCAACATAAAAGGTGTAACCATAATGAAAAAAAAGTAGGTGGCAAGAATTGAAAGCTTAGCCCCTCAAGTTGACATGGACTTGAAAATGGATGGAAAAAACTTGTAAAAAGCCTTTACTTCACCTCTCTCTCTCATTCTCTCTCTCTCTCTCTTTGTCTTTTTTTTTTCTTGAAATTTTGCTAATGGGTACAAATTCTTATTTAGGAAGCAAGTGCTATAACCATCTCCTTCCTTGGTAACCATATAAGGCATCTCATTCTCAATCTCTAAAAACATCTCCTGACCCCAATGCCATTAGGGCTAAATTGGTGACATGATGAGCTTCCTAGTGGGGCCTTGTGATTTTAGACATTCTTCACCTAAAGATACGGTAACTCATGATTAGTTTAGTTGAAGAGGACTTTCTTATATACTCTCGGTCTATATTACACTATTGACTATTATTCCAAAAATTATAGTCCATTTCATAGATGATATGCTTTAGTCATTCTATTAGGTCTTTTTCGGTCTAATATTATGAATTAGGCTTTTAGTCAAATGGTTTCAAAAAAGAATAATGAGAGAGCTTATTTTGAAAGATTTATTTATTCAACCCAAGCATACAAGTTAAGAATCCTTAGGAAAAACTAGAAGTTTGCTTACCCTAATTTCAAAAATAATTTTTACTAAAAATAAATTATCCTTTAATATCAAAAGAGCTTTTATCGAGTGTGGGAGTTATTGTAGGTGGTATTGTGAATGGAAAGGTCTTTTTTCTATGACTTAAGATAAGTAAGAGGCTTTTTGTTTGTGATTTGGGATGGACATATAAGCTTTGTGTTTTTAGGTTGGTAGTATGATTCAAGGCCTTATGTTTTTAGAGCTATTTGGGCATCAAGTCTAGGCCTTCTTTGGTTCAAGTTTTGCTATCCTTGATGGGATGTGATATATCTTTTAGGACTTTTCTCTTACATTCAGGTCCAATTTTCAAGCCTCTTTTCTTTCTTCTTCTTCTCCTTCTCCATCTTCTTTTTTTTATTATTTTGCCCCATTCTCTCATTGTTTCTTGTCCATTTTCCTTAAGCCTAAAAGTAACTACCTCCCAAAATGTTTGGATTGTATGTATAAGGTTATTGTAAGCTCTTCTTCATTTTAGTGAAAATAAATTATTAGAAATAAAATTTATCCTTGAATCAATGCCACTAAAGTAAGTACAAACCACAAGTTTTATCCTTTTCTCCTAATTAAATACCTTAATCTCCAAATTGCCTCCTGTAGACACCTAATTTTTGCCCTTCTATAGTTTTAATCTTTATTTTTATTTTTACAAAAAGGGTCCTAATTCAAAAAAAAAATAAAAAAATTAACAAATAATGAAAATACCAAAAAAATAAGAAAAGGAAAAATTATAAAAATTTCGTAGATTTTTAGGAAGTAATTTATATTTGGAATAGTTAGTTTTAGTTTTAGTTTTAGTTTAGTTAAAAATTTTAGTTTAGGGAATAAGATAGTTTAAATATAATTTAATTGTAATGAATATTAAGGCACAGGCCAATGGCCTAATGGATAAGTAACGGAGTATTTGGGGTGGATTTAGTTGGAGGTCACGGGTTCGAGTCTCAGCAGACACCTATGTCTTTATTTTTCTATCTTTGTAGAAGCAAGATTTAAAATTGGATTCATATCTAATCAAATCATTTGAATATTAGTTAAATCAGATTTGAATTAAATTTGAATCTAATTTAATTAACGAATCAGATATAATTAGATATGATATGATATGATTTGGTTAGACTACATAAACACTTCATGCAGTTAGGAAAAAAAAAAAAACAGAACAGAAAAGAACAGGAGCCCCTGTAGAAACTAACAACACGCCATGGCCCTTGCTGCGCTCCACGAACAGCACAACTCTAGCGAGTCATCGACCGATCAATAAGTCCATCGAATGTCGCTTGTCTTCGCATAGCTGTCGCTCATCTACTGTCACAATTCCACGGTCCCATGTCCTGTAGCAAACAATAATAGGCACACATCACAGACATTTCACACACACTGTTTATCATCCCAGCGATAGCAACAGCTCCACAACAATCAACCTTCACAGACTTCACAAATCTCCACATCCCAATAACGTGACTAAACCATAACCCACTACACAACTGCAGTTCGCCATATGTTGTCTACACAGCATTGATCTACATACAGCGAAGATAACAGCGCAGCGGATGGCAGCGAACAAAACAACAGCACAACGGACAACAACGAAGACAGCAGCGCAGTAGACAGTAGCGAAAACATCTCCGAATGCCTGCAGTTGTCTCATCTACAGCCTTACATACGAACACGATAGTCAACTCCACATCTAAGCTTCGCTGCACATCTACTTCACGAGCAACTCCTTACTACATAGTGGACACAAAATCAGGTTCGGTTGTTTTTTTTTTATTATTATTTATTTTATTTAGTTATTCTATTAAATTACGTTATTCTATTATATTAGATCCTTAGTTAGTTATACGTGGTTACATATATTAACTTAACGGTTTCTTTTTGTGTTAGTTTCCTCATATATGTATATAGACTAAGTATATTATGTTTTACTTATTTAGATAGTTAATAATAGTGGTATAGATATATATGTATATATTAGTCCAGGAAAATTTTTAAGATTATTTTTTTAGATTTCTTGCTTAGAAAACCAACCTTTAGAAGTAAAAATTAATGAACTATCAATAGGTTTTTTAGGATGTTTAAGAGAGTTTTTTTTAAATTACTTATGAGTTGGGATCCTTTAGATTTTTTTTTTTTAATAAAATTGAATCGGTTAAAAATGTAAACTCGGGCAGTTTTCAAATTTAAATTCAATCAACACACTAAAGCTTTTTTGAAAGAACTACGATCGTCTGATCTCGGCTAGCAAGTACGTAGGCACCTTCGGGGTGACGATAAAATATGTAGAAACTTAAGTTCTTTTTCTTTTGATTTTTATTTATTTATTTTTTTTCTTTTTTAAATATTATAATTAGAAAAATAATCTTAATTTCGGTAAATATATAGTGGTACCCGTAAGGGTTTAATAGGTTAGCCTCCGAACTTGGAACCCTCTGGTTCTTCATTAAAATCGAAATCAAGGATCAGTAGCCAAATCGTAATCAATCCACCCAATTGATTACGGTTTCTTTTTTTCTTTTCCCAACTTCAGTTGGGTGGCAACTCCAAAAATTATTTTCGATAAAAAAACTGAAATTTCTCAATTTCTTTAATCGAGGATTAATATTAAATAGGTTAGGGTTTAGTATTAATCGGAAATGGGGAATTAATTTTAAATAAGGTAAACCGAAAAATCAAACTCGACAGTTTGGCGACTCTACTGAGGACTGCTAGAGGGCTAGCCACTAGAAGTTGCCGAAAATAGGATTATTTTTCAAAAAAAAAATGAAATAATAAAAAAGAACTTAGGTATGTTATTTTATGTATTTTTTTATTTTATTTATTTGTTTTTTACTAACATTTTTTGTTGTTATTGCAGTTTATTTAACGGGGCAATTTTTGGGGGTTTACTTTTATTTTGTTTTTCTGCATTATAAATGCATGGTAGATACGGTTAGAACCAGGCCGTCTTAGGACCTTTGGGGGGGGGGGGCATTGTGTAAGCTTTGGATGTTGTGGGGTAACCACCTTCCGGGGCCGATCAGGCTACCTTACTCAAGTTCAGATGCGACCACGGAATCATTGCTTTGAAAAACGTAGTGGTTGCAGGACTTAAGGACTTTTAGAACCTACCCTTTATGTTACATGAAAACTTTTTCAAAAATCACAAGAACCTATGATGTGGCAAACCTAAATTGATAAAAGCAGTTGTGAAGTTATGATTGTAGTTGTAATATTTCCTTGTAAATAATTTGTAAAAAATTTTATGTAAGGATTAGATTACGTCGTAATTGTAACTTTAATTTTGATTTTAATTAGTCATGGCTGGATCAAGTCAAGGGTCTTTTAAAGACATTTGTGTCCACATACCGCATAGGCTTCAAAATCTGCTTCAAACATGGTTTCGACTCTTCAGCCCAAATAAATAGGAGATTATTAAGAATAAGATTGGGTCCATCCTCTCTCTACAGAAGATCTCCGTGAACATCACTCTAGTGCGGGCCTTAGTACATCTATGGGAGCCCAAATCTATCACTTTTTGTTTGGGCCCACATCGGTTGAGCCTAACCCTCACGGAGCAAATAAAAAAACAAAAAATAAAAAAAAAGAAATGCCAAATGAAAAGAATCAAGCTTGTAAAATAATAGGTAGTTATCATTATGCCTAGTATTCTACCCACCAGAAATATTCATTTTTTTAGTAAATTCAACATTTTGCAAATAGCCTTCTTCATTTGGAATAAATAAAATTTAGATATTTTCTTTATTTAGTCTTTTATTCTTCAAAATTCCTTATTTGTAAACAGACTCTTAGTAATGTTGTTCTCAGCTTGTATATATTTCCATGAAAGCAATCCTCCGTATTCATCCATTTACAATTCCATCACTCGATCTTTGTAACAAAAAAGCCCTAACTTTTCCTCTCTCTCTTTCAAAAAAGAAAAAAGGGAAAAGAAAGAAAAAAGAAGGAAAGGAAAGAAAAGAACAAGAAAGAAATTTGCTAACGGTTACAAATCCTTATAGGGTTCGGGACAAACACAATTACTTGGCCCATTAAGGTAGATAACTTAAACAGACCCACTTGGCCTAAGAAAATAACTAACCAAACCCAAGCTCTAGCCCATTAAGATAGTTGAATTAACTCAAGGCTCGAGCCATTAAATCCAACCATGAACCGAACCAAAACATAAAGCCATTAAACACTATCCTAATCTTGATCCTCGGTACAAACAAAAAGGGCAATTCATTAGTCCTTTCTACTTCAAAAGTTGTCAGTTTCAGCCCATTTGAACTCAAAAGAACCTAACCTAAAATTACATATCGAAGCTTAAGGGCATTAAGACCCATAAGTCTGGGGCATAGGGCATTCAGTCTTTGAAATTTCACAATTGGGGCATATTCCAAAGAATTGGGGAGTAAGGTCAATCCATCCTTATATGAGGAATTGGTAAATCACTTTCAAAGTTTTGAATGAAAAGAGGCGAGCTATATCCTATACACTAACCCCTAAACACTTTAAGAGTTAAGAGACATCATGGTGAAGGATATTTTGGATTCATTCCTTAAAGAAGGTCCATTTTGAATTTGATACGCAAATTAAAATGAAGTTAGGCATTCATTTTCAAATCCCAAGCATAATTATCCTTTGATAACCCTGTTGAACTGTTCTGGAGTCACTTCAAATGTAAACCCTGTCAAGAACCACCCCACAGTGGGGCAATTCGGAGGTTAAGGTCATTAATTAAGAGAAAAAAATAAAACTGATTTATGCTTACCCCAGTAATAACAATTCAAGGATAATTTTTGTTTTTTGATAAATTGTTCCCTTTGAAGAAGAGCTAACATTTTTTTCCAAATACCCTAAAGGCCATACATACCTTACCCAAGCCAATGCACTCTGAACCTATGGATTTAGGGCCTTGATTCATCTAAAGAAAAAAACTTGACAAAAGAGATAGTTATTTTTGGGGAAAGAAAAGAAAGAAATGAAATGAAAAAAGAAAAAAAAAAGAAAAAGAAAAAGAAAAAGAAAAAGAAAAGGAAAAAAAAAACTAGGAAAAGGGAAAATGAAGAAATACCCAAATATCGGGCTTAAGAAAATCCCCAATCAAAGAAGGCCCAAGTTGCTCTAAAAACAAAAGGCCTTGAATCACATTTCTAACCAAAAACACAAAACCTCATATTCATTTAGAATTATGTTTTCAACTATAAACCAAAAACTCCATATTCAGTTCAAAATCACACTCTAAATCATGAACATAAACCCTTTCTATCCACTCGATTCTCAAACGTAAGACCTGCCCACCCACAATACCTCCCTACTTAAAGCTCTTCCAATTTTGAAGAATAATTTATCTAAGATAAAAATTATTTTTGAAACTGGGGTAAGTGCACATTTAGTTCATTCCTAAGGGCTCTTGACTTGTACCCCTTGGGTTAGACGAAAGCACTTCTTTTAAAATAGGCCCTCTCAATTAACTTCTTTTGAAACCATTTGACCAAAAGCCCAATTTACAATATTGAACCCAAAAAGACCTAATAGATTGATCAGAGCGTATCACTTACAAACTGGATTGTAATTTCTGGAATAGTAATCAAGAGTGAAATCTAGACCAAGAGTGTGTAAGGAAGTCCTGTTCGACTAAACAAATCGTGAGTTACCTTTTCCTTATGAAATGAATGTTTAAGGCCTATCCAAGAAGCTCATTGTCTAGGTTACAAACTAGGGTAGATATGTGATTCCCTACGTGATTATAGCATTTACCTTTTAAATAAGAATTTGTATCCGTTAGCAAACTTTCAAGGAAAATGAAGAAAAAAAAAGGAAATGAAAAGACATGAAAAGGAGAGAGAGAAAGTGGAGGCTTGTTGCAAGTTTTCCCATTCATAGTAGCCGAATTTTCAATTTACGTTATAAACAGTTTCACCAAATTCCTCGTTTGTAAATTTTTCAAATCAAGAGTTTTTTTCGAGTTGGCTATATTCCTCAGTTTACTTTCAACTCTCAATAGAGCTTAAGCGAGTCCAAAGGGTGCTTACCCTTTATCCATTTTCTCAAGGACATAGCCAGCTCATAGAGCACAATTCCTATCCATATCTTCTTTAGTGCTTCAGTCAGCTTATATAGCGCTATCTAGATTCATATTCTCATTTAAGGATCTAGCTAGCTCATAGAGCACAGTCCTAATCTAAAGCTTCTTAAGCTTTTAGCTGACTCCTAAAACAATCCCAATTTATAATCTCCTAGGGAGCTAGCCAGCTCGTGAGAGTAGTCCTAATACAGAGTTTCATAGGCTCCCAATCGCCCAACTCACAGAATGTTGCCAAACTTATAATTTTTTAGGGATTTAGCAAGCTCATGGAGCGCTATCCCAATTCGAAGTTTCCCTTATTTTTAGGTCTTAACTAGCTCAAGGAGCGCTTTGACCGCCTTAGTTAGTCAGCTCATTAAGGGCACGACCAAGTTGTTTCTTCATTTTTAGGTCTTAGCCAGCTCAAGGGGCGCTTTGACCGCCTTGGTTAGTCAACTCATTAAGGGCACGACTAAGTTTTCTTCATATTTTTAGGTCTTAGCCAGCTTAAGGGGCGTTTTGATCGCCTTGGTTAGTCAGCTCATTAAGGGCACAACCAAGTTTCCTTCATTTTTAGGTCTTAGCCAGCTCAAGGGGCACTTTGATTGCCTTGGTTAGTCAGTTCATTAAGAGCACGACCAAGTTTTCTTCATATATTTAGGTCTTAGCTAGCTCAAGGGGTGCTTTGACCGCTTTGGTTAGTCAGCTTATTAAAGGCATGACCAAGTTTTCTTTATTTTTAGGTCTTAGCCAGCTCAAGGGGTGCTTTGACCGCCTTGGTTAGTTAGCTCATTAAGGGTACGACCAAGTTTTTCTTCATATTTTTAGGTCTTAGCCAACTCAAAGGGCACTTTGACCGCCTTGGTTAGTTAGTTCATTAAGAGCACGACCAAGTTTTCTTCATATATTTAGGTCTTAGCTAGCTTAAGGGGTGCTTTGACCACTTTGGTTAGTCAGCTCATTAAGGGCATGACCAAGTTTTCTTTATTTTTAGGTCTTAGCTAGCTCAAGGGGTGCTTTAACCGCCTTGGTTAGTCAGCTCATTAAGGGTATGACCAAGTTTTTCTTCATATTTTTAGGTCTTAGCCAACTCAAAGGGCGCTTTGACTGCCTTAGTTAGTCAGCTCATTAAGGGCACGACCAAGTTTTCTTCATATTTTTAGGTCTTAGCCAGCTCAAGGGGCGCTTTGACCGCCTTGGTTAGTCAACTCATTAAGGATACAACCAAGTTTTCTTCATATTTTTAGGTTTTAGCCAGCTCAAAGGGCGCTTCGACTACCTTGGTTAGTCAGCTCATTAAGGGCACGACCAAGTTTCCTTCATTTTTAGGTCTTAGCCAGCTTAAGGAGTGCTTTGACCACCTTAGTTAGTCAGCTCATTAAGGGCACGATCAAGTTTTCCTTCATTTTTAGGTCTTAGCCAGCTCGAGGGGCGCTTTGACTACCTTGGTTAGTTAGTTCATTAAGGGCACAACCAAGTTTTCTTCACATTTTTAGGTCTTAGCCAGCTTAAGGGGCGCTTTAATAGCCTTGGTTAGTCAGCTCATTAAAGGCACAACCAAGTTTCCTTCATTTTTAGGTCTTAGCTAGCTCAAGGGGCTCTTTGACCGCCTTAGTTAGTCAGCTCATTAAGGGTACGACTAAGTTTTCTTTATTTTTAGGTCTTAGCTAGCTCAAGGGGCGCTTTGACTGCCTTGGTTAGTTAGCTCATTAAGGGCACGACCAAGTATTTCTTCATATTTTTAGGTCTTAGCCAGCTCAAAGGGCGCTTTAACCGCCTTGGTTAGTCAACTCATTAAGGGCACGACCAAGTTTTCTTCATATATTTAGGTCTTAGCCAGTCTATGGGGCGCTTTGACCGCCTTAGTTAGTCAACTCATTAAGGGCACGACCAAGTTTCCTTCATTTTTAAGTCTTAGCCAGCTTAAGGGGCGCTTTGACCGCCTTGGTTAGTCAGCTCATTAAGGGTACGACCAAGTTTTTCTTCATATTTTTAGGTCTTAGCTAACTCAAAGGGCGCTTTTACCACTTTAGTTAGTCAGCTCATTAAGGGCACGACCAAGTTTTCTTCATATTTTTAGGTCTTAGCCAGCTTAAGGGGCACTTTCACCGCCTTGGTTAGTCAACTCATTAAGGGCACAACCAAGTTTCCTTCATTTTTAGGTCTTAGCCAGCTTAAGGAGTGCTTTGACCGCCTTGGTTAGTCATCTCATTAAGAGCACGATCAAGTTTTCCTCATATTTTTAGGTCTTAGCCAACTCAAGGGACACGTTGACCGCCTTGGTTAGTCAGCTCATTAAGGGCACAACCAAGTTTTCTTTATTTTTATGTCTTAGCCAGCTCAAGGGGTGCTTTGACCACCTTGGTTTGTCAGCTCATTAAGGGCACGACCAAGTTTTTCTTCATATTTTTATGTCTTAGCCAGTTCAAAGGGCGCTTTGACCGCCTTGGTTAGTCAGCTCATTAGGGCACGACCAAGTTTTCTTTATATTTTTAGGTTTTAGCCAGCTCAAGGGGTGTTTTGACCACCTTAGTTAGTCAGCTCATTAAGGGCATGACCAAGTTTTCCTTCATTTTTAGGTCTTAGCCAGCTCGAGGGGCGCTTTGACCGCCTTGGTTGGTCTGCTCATCAGGGTACGACCAAGATTCTCGTTATTCTTTTTTAGAGATTTTTGCTAATTCACAAAGGCACTACCCATTACCATTTTAATCCTCGTCAAGTATCTTAACGCTCCTTAGGATAGAGTCATCCCGAGGCAAAAACGGTGTCTCTTTTGTCTTTGTGGCAAAGTTTTGCTCAAACTTCACCGCAAAGAGGGGCAGTTGTAGAAACCTAATTTTTGCCTCTCTATAGTCTTTATCTTTATTTTTATTTTTACAAAAAGGGTCCCAATTAGAAAAAAAATAAAAAAATAAAAAAATTAATAAATAATGAAAATACCAAAAAAATAAGAAAAGGAGCCCTTGCCGCGCTCTACGAACAGCACAACTCCAGTAAGTCCTCGACCAATCAACAAGTCCATCGAATGTCGCTTATCCTTGCAAAGCTGTCGCCCATCCACTGTCGCAATTTCACGGTCCCATGTCCTGCAGCGAACAATAATAGGCACACACCACTGACACTTCACGCACACTGTTTATCATCCCAGCGATAGCAACAGCTCCAGTTACGCACGGTCATCACATGGTACAACGATCAGCCTTCATAGACTTCACAAATCTCCACATCCTAACAACGTGACTGAACCATAACCCACTACACAGCTACAGTTCGTCATATGTTGTCCATACAGCATTGATCCATACACAGATCAGTCTCCAGCGCAGCAGACGGTAGACGAACAGAACAGCAACGCAGCGGACAACAGCGAAGACAGCAGTGCAGTGGATGGCAACGAACAAAACAGCAGCACTGTGAATAGCAGCGAACAAAACAGTAGTACAGCGGATGGCAGCGAAAATAGCAGCACAACGGACAGCAACGAAGATAGCAATGCAGCAGACAGCAATGAAAACAGCAGCACAGTGGACATCAGCGAACAGAATAGCAGCACAGCAAACATCAGCGAACAGCAGCTCAACACAGCGAACAGCAGCTGTCCACACTACAGCAGCTCAATACAGCGAACAGTAGCAGCGAACGCAGTCCTACAGCAGCTCATTACAGCGAACAGCAGCAGTGAATGCAGTCTTACATACTCCTAATTCGTCCACAGCACACCACGGCTTGGTCACGGAATAGTAGCCATTGCTCGACGCTCCGTCATCTTTGAATGCCTGCAGTTGTCTCATCTACAGCCTTACGTACGAACACAATAGTCAACTCCACGTCCACGCTTCGCTGCACATCTACTTCACGAGCAACTCCTTACTGCATAGTGGACACAAAATCAGGTTCGGTTGTTTTTTTTTATTATTTATTTTATTTAGTTATTCTATTATATTATGTTATTGTATTATATTAGATCCTTAGTTAGTTATACATGGTTACATATATTAACTTAGCGATTTCTTTTTGTGTTAGTTTCCTCATATATGTATATAGACTAAGTATATTACGTTTTACTTATTTAGATAATTAGTTAATAATAGTGGTATAGATATATATGTATATATTAGTCCATGAAAATTTTTAAGATTATTTTTTTAGATTTCTTGCTTAGAAAACCAATCTTTAGAAGTAAAAATTAATAAACTATCAATAGGATTTTTAGGATGTCTAAGAGAGTTTTTTTTAAATTACTTATGAGTTGGGATCCTTTAGATTTTTTTTAATAAAATTGAGTCGCTTAAAATGTAAACTCGAGCAGTTTTCAAATTTAAATTCAATCAACACACCAAAACTTTTTTGAAAGAACTACGATTGTCTGATCTTAGCTAGCGGGTACGTAGGCACCTTCAGGACGACGATAAAATATGTAGAAACTTAAGTTCTTTTTCTTTTGATTTTTATTTATTTATTTTTTTTCTTTTTTAAATATTATAATTAGAAAAATAATCCTAATTTCGGTAAATATATAGTGGTACCCGTAAGAGTTTAATAGGTTAGCCCTCGAACTTGGAACCCTCTAATTCTTCATTAAAATCGAAATCAAGGATCGGTAGTCAAATCGTAATTAATCCACCCAATTGATTACGGTTTCTTTTTTTTCTTTTTCCGACTTCGGTTGGGTGGTGACTCCAAAAATTATTTTCGATAAAAAAACTAGAATTTCTCAATTTCTTTAGTCGAGGATTAATATTAAATGGGTTAGGGTTTAGTATTAATCAGAAATGGGGAATTAATTTTAAATAAGGAAAACTGAAAAATCAGGCTCCACACCCCCATTATAAAGGTAGTTCTTAATAGGGTTTAATTTTTAAAATATTCCCTAAATAAGCTCAACGAGGTTAACAAAGGATATCTGTATAGGGGACATTAGAAAATAAATGCCTAACTTCATTTCGATTTGCATATCAAATTCAAAATGGACCTCTTTTAAGGAATGAGTTCAAAATATCCTCACCATGATATCACTCAACTCTCAAAGTGTTTAAGGATTAGTATATAGGATATAGTTTGCTTCCTTTCATTCTAAACCTTTTAAAAGTGAGTTACTATGTTAATTTGCCCTACGATAGAAGTTGATCTTGCTACCTAGTTTCTCGAAATATACCTTAGTGTGAAATGATACTTTTCATTCAATTTGAGTTTGAGACTAAGGTTGTATTTGACTTTGTATTTTAACTCAATTAATGGTTGGGCTTGGTTTTCTCAATGGACCAGTGGTTTTGGGTTAATTCAACTACCTTAATGGGCTAGGGTTTGTGTTTAGGTTAGTTGCCTTAATGGGCCAAGTGGTTTGTACTTGAATTGGTTTCCTTGATGGGCCAAGGTTTATGTTTGGTTTGGTTGCTTGAACAGGCCATGGATTGTGTTTGGGTTGGCTACCTTAATGTGCCAAAGGTTCATATTTGGATCAAGTCTAAAAGAATTTATAATCGTTAGCAACTTTCTTCTTCTTTTTTTTTTTTGTGAGAGAGAAATATAAGGCTTTTATTTCTAAAAACTAAGTGATCTAAATAAGGCTAGGGATTTTTTGGAGTTTTACTTTCAAGCTTATTTGCATTTCCTTAAGGGAGAGAGAACAATGATTAGATGAATTCTATTGAAGAACCATTTATTAAAGATGAAGAACAATAAGCTAAAGGGAACTTTTATCATTTTGAAAAATTAGAGTATAGAAAAACAAAGATAAAGAGCCTATTTATTCTAGATTATTATTTATTGAAACTTAACCTCTATTCTAGGCTCCTTAGCTATAATCTAAAAGACCTTAATCTAACTCTCGTAAGCAACCTTTAAGGTCTTCCAGCATTGCATAAGTTTCTCTAAGGACTTGTTCAAGAAGGGCTTTTAGGACCCAGTTGTGAGCTTTAGAACAGTTTAGCTTGTCTCTTAGATAGGCAATTTCAACCTCTAGCAGCTGCTCGTGAATCCTTGGGAGGTCTTATAGCCTATTAGTTTTTTGATTGTTCATTTGGTCACCTTCCATCATCTTTAGACATAAATATTTCATGAACAAGAATTATTTATTAATGAGACAAAAGAATGTACATGGAAACATGCAAATGTTAGTTACATTGGGTTAATACATCATTCCCTAAATTGTAATCCTACTATTGAAAAAAATGATTATGTTTCTAAAAAACTTCAATATTAGCAAGGTTGCAACTTTTAGGAGTAGTACGCTAACTCATAGTTTAAGGGAAGTATATGTAATTAAGAGGGATTGTAAAGGTCCTTAAGCTCCATAGCTTTACATGTTTTTTGGAAAATGGTTCATTTATCACATTAGAGCTTAAATGGGGTAGTCTAATTAGCCTTAAGCAATGGTTACCCTACAACAACTAAAACCTATACAATGGCCCTCCATCCTAGGTTCTAAGAAGGCTTGAATTTGACCGTATCGACCGTACATCCTTAATGCAATGATCCCCTACATCCTAAGTATGATGCATGCAATGATGTCCCTAGTAATGTTACTAAGCTTTTAAGCCTATATTTTTGGTTTTTTGTTCATTTTCCATAATTTGATATAAATCAAACCCCAATGCCTATTTGATTTAAATCCTTTAATCAAATTAAGGAAAACCTAATTTCTTGTTTTTGAAAAAAAAAGGAGTCACCACCTAGTAGAATCGGGGAAAATGATCAAATTAAAACCAATTAGGCGAATTGAATTTAATTTGGCTACTAGATATCTAAGTATTAGGGGCTACCTTTTTAAACCCTAATTCGGTTCCACTTCAAATATTCCAAATTCAATATTTATCTTTCAAAACACCCAACTAATAATATCTATTCACATTAACAAAGGAAATTTGATTCATTTAGAGAGAGGAAAAAAATTACGAAGGGGAAAAAATAGGTTTTTTTTTTCATTTTTTAAGTTTCACTATTTGAAATTAGACTTCCATAGTTTATTTGGTAAACTTTAATTGTGTAGGTTTCTTTAACCTTGAAAATAGTCGAGTTTACATTTTTATTAATTTATTTTCATTCTTTAAAATTTCTAAAAGGGCTCTAACTATTATTTGAAAAATTCTAACAAAATCCTATTTTTGAAAAAGGGCTTGTTATTTGGACTTTTATTTGAAAAATATTTTTTCTAAGTGATGAAACACACTTTTTTTTTATTTTTTATTTTTTTTTATTTTTACTTTTGACCTAAGCACACATTATACTAACAAAGCTTGCTTTTTTCTTCTTCTCTTTTTTTTTTTCTCTCTTCCTCTTTCCTCTTTTTCTTTTCTCATTTTTTTCTTTTTTTTTTTAATTTTTTTTAGAATTACATCTTGTTCATGAAATAATAAATAAAAACTACAACAAAAAAAAAAACAATAATAGAACATAATAGGGTAAACCAGTTAGATCAAGATCAAAGCACGTAGGTCAGTAGAGGTAGATCGGGTTAGGTACATAAGGTGGGTTTAGCACAAGGGAATTTAGATCGATGAAGAAAGAACAAATTAAGGCCAACACCGACGTCTCCAAGCAACTTTTGAACAACTATTCAAGCGAAGAACAATGCTATCATGAGCTTTTAATTGGCAATAAGGGCTTTAGTGATGGTGTAGTGGTCGTTATTAGTGATTTTGGTGGCCTTTATGTTTAGCCACCAATGTTGGAGAAGAAAGAAGCTAGTTGAGCTCTATGGGTGATGTGTAAGGACAAAGGGGTAGTTAGCTTAAGGTTTCGAGCAAAGGGGAGCTCAATTGAGGTGTTGGTGTGATGTAAGGTTATAGTGGTGGTAGCATACAAAATGGCAAAAGTAGCGGTTAAGGTTCCACAAAACCTTTGGTAGTCGAGACTCTATAAGCGATAGCAAGTGATGTAGATGGTTGGGATGGAAAGCTTGTAGCTTAAACAAGATGGTCGTGGTGTTAGTTTAGCTTGAAAGCCATCGTGCTTGAGCTTTGAACAAGAGAGAGAGAGAGAGAAAGCTCGTGGTTAGTGAGAGAAATGGATTTAGGTGTGTGTTTTTTAGTGATTCAGATGATAATTGATGCTAGGATTAAAGGAGTGAGTCCTTATTTATACATTTTAAAGCTCGATTTAACTTGGGAAAGTCATAAAATGGAGTAAATTAAAAAATTTCGAGTTGACGAGTTTTGGATAGGAAAATTCAAAATTGATGCAATTTGGACTAAATTGATGGCTAATTGAAGTAAATGAGTATTGGTTCTTACCCAAAACACATAAAGGAAGCTTTGATTACTTCACCATTTGCTCAGATTCAAAGAATCAAGCAAAGTTAAGATTTTGGATGTTGACTTTTCTTGATTTTCAAGTTTCAATTTGGAAGCTTAAATGGGTGGATATTGACGTGTTTTTGGTCCCAATTCAAAGTAGGCCAAGTTAAGAACATGGATATAGCATTTAATCATGTGTGTGCATGTGGAAATCTTGTGAAAGATTGAAGCTAAGTGAAGGGGGGTACACTGTTTTCATATAGGAAAATGAGGAGGGAAAGGGATGGAAACTGGTTGCTAACATAGTGCCACAAACCAATAAGTACGTACCACGTGTATGTGGTCCAATAATTTTGCACCACATGTCTGATGTATTCAACAAAAAATAAAGGGCACAAAGTGCTTATTGTTGGAGTCAAACCAAAGACCTTTTATTCAATATAAAGACAAGACTAAGTATATTGCCAAATGGGATGTTGGCTTATATCTTGAAAAGTTTTACAACTAAATTGTATTTAAACTATATACCTCTTTGGCAATGGTTAAAACACCCATCAAAATAAATACCTCTAAAATGACTCAAAATAAAATAAAATAAATCCTAATTCCCTTTTTCTATAATTTGTACTTTTCTAAATTTTTTGTGTTTTTCAATTACAACGCTTTTTCTCTATTCTAAAAAAAAATTTCTAAAACAATAAGAGAGCAAAAATGGGGTTTATACATATACTAAGGAAAAGTTAACAACATAGTTCCAGTAAAACAATCACTAAGTAGCAGTCATAATTCAAAATCAATCTCAATATAACACTCTTTACTATCCCTAATATTGTTGATCCTCATAATAATAATAATAATACTATCCAAATCCATTGTCTTAGTAATAGTAGCTATTTCCCGATTCATCATATTCAACATTATCATCATATTGTCTTGTAACTATAAAAGAAATTGAAGAGTAAGTCCAATCTTGATACAGAACACCAATCACTTGCACATTCTAAACAAAACAATGAACATGCATTAAATGCAAAATAGTTAAACATGCATTCATTTAATTATCTTTTTCATTTAAGTTAACAAATTAAGTACACATACAAGGGTTCTTAGGATGCCACTCACACCATAGCTTATAATATAAATAAGAAATCCTAAGTTTGGGAATTGCCACTTGAGCCCCATCTAAGATCCTAAGTTAGGAATTGCCTTAAAAGGCCCATCTAAAGACTAAATTTAGGAACTGCCACTTCAAGCCCCATCTAACTAGTATTGGGAACTGCATTTTTAATCCCTAATATCCCTAAATCTACCCTGAATCCTTTCCATATAAGACTCTACTAAGGATAATGCATCACATGGATCATTGAGCCACCTTCTAGGGATTTACTACTATAGACCCTTAAGATGAGCTAAACACAAGCAGCAAATCATAATTTAAAATCAAATATTTAATTAGTCAATTTAAAATTTACTACCCTAACAATCACATTCAACACCCATGTGTTATGTAACTGACGGACTTAGTTCAATGTGCCTATAACTATCAAAGAAGAAGCAATTTGAGTTATGGTAATCCTAGAGCGATCTTATGTGTATTCCTACCATTCAAGTGTTTCCCTAGTCATGACTTTTTCAAGATATGACTTGTGATACAATCTATACTCAAAATCCTCTTTCCTTTGCATTAATAACATAAAAAACTCTCAATATATGTAAAACATAGTAAATTGAAAGGGAAACAATTTCTGCTCTTACCTTTAGTGCGCATAAGGTTTAGGGTTGAGGAGCCTAATACTACTAAAAAGAAAAAAAAAGGAGATAAAACCTTGTGAGAAAGAGATTGAGATTAGGCTTCATGTAAGTGATGGTTTTTAAAAGTGTTAGGAGCTTTTCCAAATATAACCCTACTTAATATTTATCTAAAGTTTATTATGTTCTCACTTATTTCTAATCCCTTTTTATTTTCTTAGGTATTTATGGCTTTTAAGAGTCATGTGTAATAATATATGATCTCTAGCATGCATGTTGCATAATACTAGGGATCGTTATCTAGTATGTGACATAGACCTAAGCGATGGTTCGAACTAGCCTTGAACCGCCAATTCACAAGTTACGGCTACCATGAGCCAACGGTTCATGGCCCTTGAACCAATTTTGTTTTGTTTTTTTCTCCTAAGGCTTTACATAAATTTTTTTTCCTTTTAACCTTGTCGATCCTTCAATAGTTTTTTTTTTTTTTTCCTTTCATCCAGCCATAAATTATACATTAAAAATGGAAAAAAAATAAAATATAGAAAAGTCTTTTATAGTATGAATACCTAATCTAATTTAGTAGAGTGAAGTGGTTGAAGGGAAAATATTTTTTACTATATTTTATGGTTACCTAGAAGGTACCTACATATCCGCTAATTTGAATCAAACCGTTGTAGTTCAATTTGAATTTTTAGAAAACCTTTAGTTTGTTGATCAATTTTACATTTTGAGAAAAGCATCCAAGTGTATGTAACTATCCAAGTTAAATTTTTTGAAGGAAAATAATTTTAGTCAGTCATAATTTGGAAAAACCTAATGCTATATCAGCACTTTTAGGAAAACCATGCCATTTAGTCTTTTTGAAAAATTGGGAAAAAAGATTTTTCTACGTAAAAAAACTTTTTTGTAAAGAATAAAAAGAAAACTTACTATGTATCCTTTTGAGGTAACTGTTTACGTTCATGAGTAGCAGTGGAACTCGCGAGTGAGCTTAAGCTTCCATCAAATCGGTTCTAGTCACTGAAGTAATCATCCTCCTCGCTTGATGTCCTGTATGGTTCTTGTTGTTTATAGGTCATCTTATACCAATCTCCTATGTAAGCATTTACCTCAACACTAACAATAGATACGGAGGCTCGGCGTTCGTCGAAGATCAGGACTGTTGTACTAAATGCTTGCTTAATGGCAACCATTAAGGCCAAAGTAATGAGTACTTCACGGGCGATATGAGATAGTAGTAGGTAGTCCCTTCTATGCTTTTGCCACCACTCTAAAATATCAAAATCCTTGATGGAGATATTCTCAAAAAACTCAAAATTAGTATTAGTGTAGTGCTACATCTCAGACATTGGACCACTAAACCATTGCCTCATCAATTTTTGTACTAGTAACTGTTCACCCATAAATGAGTAATGCCACTCCTTGGTAGGTGGTAAAGGAGAGACTAATGATTGGCCATCGTACTGACTTTAGTAGTAGTTGAGTATCTCTATTATGTCAACCATTGCTATCGATATTTATTGCTGTGCTTCTAAGTTATATACGTTTTAAGAATCTATTAGATCTTGAATATAACTATAATAAGTTTTCAAATACATTAACAATAATTCTACTTTATAACGAGGGTCTAAAATAGTTGCTACGAGATAAATGTGAAGAATTTCTTTATAATAAGTTAACCAATTTAATGTCATATCGTATATGCATGCATACAGGTTTAGGTTTTCATGGGCCAGAAGTAGCATGCTAAGTATACTAACAGTTGATATAACAAACAAGTAAACACTAAGGCTGTAAATTTGTGAAAAAGTCTTAGTAGCATCATGAAAAAATTTCAAAATTTTTAGTAACTAGATATAAATATCCCAGTTATTAAGGAAAATATCAACTCCCTACACGTTGTACATTGTGAAATCACATAGCAGTTCGTTGTAAGGAACTATGCTAGGCAACAACTCGTAAGTCGAGTTCTAGTCGTGTTGTACATCCATCTTAAATTTTTGAAGCCTCTTCCCATGCTTCATATAGAAGTTCCTCCACTTTTTGTGAAGGGACAACCTGTTTATTATTGTTTTGACGATGTTATTGATCAAAGCTATACTATCGTGCAAAGCTACAATGTCATCCTTGATACATAAGTTAAGATTATGACATGCACAATGTATGTGGAAAAAAATTGCCTCCAACACTAGTTGACAGTAATTTTGCAAATCAGATATTGATATAATATTGGCAGTTGCATTATCAAAACCAATAGAAAAATTTTCCTTACTAATCTGTACTCATTTACGATTTCTCTAATAATTTTATAAATATTTTACAGCATATGTTGATCGTTAAATACCCTTAAAGCCAATAGTTGTTTATTAAGTTGTCAATCATCATCTACCCAATGAATAGTAAATCCTATATAAGAATTATTATAAAAAGGATCCGTCCATATGTCTATACATGTGGACACTTAAGTATTGAGAGAATCAAAGTTACTTGTAAGCTTCCTCTTACCTTTGTGGTAGAGCTCCTACATGGCTCAGGTTATCATTCTACAAATAAGCTATCACGAGCTAAAGTTGAACGTCACCCGCTTATATTGACTCTACCACTCTGATGCATCTACGTTGAATAAGAGGTGCATGTTTGTTAAGTACTGTGCCAAGTAATATTTATGCTTCTCTTCATAATACTTGTCAAGCCCAATTTCGATTTCTTTAATTTAATTTATATTAAGCCTAGCCTATTTAATATAAATTACTTGACATTAAATTAAAAAAATACTTATTTAAAAAAATTTTTTAAATTAGAGTCGCCAACCAATTCAAATGGTAAAAAAATAAAATTAAGGTTTTCGAGTGGAAAAATCCTAATTTGACCACTAGTCTATGAATATTCTAAAAGAATTAATTTTTATAAAATTGAACTAGAAAACTAGCTTCGAGAGTTAACTTATTAAGACTAAGTCAACATATGAGAATTAAAGAAAAAAAAAAACTAATCGGCTTTATTTTCTTAATTTTTCTAAAAATATTAAAAATATACCTACATTCATAAAAAGTAACTAAAAATGATTTTTTGTTATTTTTATTACAAAATTCTTTTTAAGAAAAAGGGAAATTTTTTTTTAATTATTTTTAGACGGTTGTCCCAAGAATGCCTAAATACTTACTAGTTGGAATCAAACCAGTCGTAGTTCTCTTTTATAAAATTTTTAGTGAGTGGTTTATTTTTATTTCAAAAACCGAGCCAAGATTATGTTTTTTATTAATTTATTATTTTATAAAAAACTAAGAAATCTAATTTTCCAAATTTAACAAAAAACCTTAACTAATTTTTTTTTTTAAATTCAATTAACATTTTTTTTATTTTCAAAACATCTAGGTGTCAACAAGTATCGTTCTTAAATTCTAGCAATAAGATATGATCTAGATACATCTATTTTCCAAAAACACGATTTTACTAAAAATATAATTTAGCTAAATTTAAAAATTGAAATTATCTAAAAAAAAGCAATAAAATAATAAAACCTGCACTAAAAAAATAAATAAATAAGTTAGTAAAAATAATTAAATTAACTAATAAAATAAAATAACAAAATTTTTACTTACAAGTCAAGTCGCGTGTCTACTACTATTTTTGGATGGTCATGGCATAATCAAGAGCGCGTTGGTTGCTGTTTACACTTATCACGGGCATGATCGAAGGCATGTTGGCTTCTATTTCCACTTATCACAGGCATGATGGTTTATGTCAGCTATAGTTTCCATTAATTACGGGAGTGATGGAGGGTGTTTGGTTGCTGTTTCCACTGATTATGGGCGTGATGGTTGATGTCGGCTATTGTTTCCACTGATCAAAAGCGCAATGGAGGATGTCGTAGGCGAAACTTAGTGTGGATCTTGGTAGTATAGGCAATGGCTTCAGGTAGTGCTAATAGCGCGTCTAGTGGTTGTGCGGAGGCACATGTAGTGAATGGTGTAGTGGTTGTCAGATGGTTGTGTGGTGGTTTGTACGATGAGTGGTGTAGTTATTGTGCGGTGGTTATTATGTGATTAGGAAAACCTCCTTTGAATCCCCCGTTGATGTGCTATTTATAAGCTCAAAATTGAATCTTTCGTATTGAAGATATGGAAGGTTCGATTATGATTCTTCTAAGATTCACCCTAACTTCTAAAAACCCTAGTTATTTTGAGCTTTTTTTTCTAAGTCCAACTCGATCTAATATAGCTCAATAAATCCTAATTTTAAGCCCCTAAATTAGATAAATACTTATTCTATATTGGTTTGGCCCAAAATTAAATAATTAAGCCCATATTGTCATTTGATCCAACAATTTAACTCAACTTAACACAATTCGACTCATGACTCATCTTCCTATAACCCAACTCGATTTTTATTTTTCTTTTCATTTTAGTTTTATTTTTTTTCTTATTTTATTTATTTATTTTATTAACCTAGCTCAACTAAAATAAAAATGAAAAATAGCAAAAATGAGGTGTTTACAACTACCTCTCTTTATAGTGAAATTCGATTATAACTTTGTTACAAAAACAAAAGTGATACCCATTTTTTTTAGACCCAACTTGGATAATCTAAAGAAAATAGATCTCTTCAAAATTAAAACTTTGTTTTGGTGGATAATCCGAAGATGATAGACCTCTTCAAGATTCATTTTAGGTGCATGATTTAAAGAGGATAGATCTCTTCAAGATTTGTTTTAACTTGTGATTCAAAAAGAATATATCTCTTCAAGATTCATTTTGGCTAATCTGAAGAGGATAGATCTCTTCAAGATTTGTTTTAACTCAATCTGAAGAGGATAGATCCCTTTAAGACTCGTTTTGGTTGATCCGAAGAGGATTAATCTCTTCAAGATTCGTTTTTTACTTGTAATCTGAAGAGGATAGATCTCTTCAAAACCAATTTCACTTTAGTGACCTGAAGATAATAGATCTCTACGAGATTTTTGCTTTGTTTTGGTTGGTGGATGACTTGAAGAGGATAGATCTCTTTAAGATTCTTGAAAAACGTTGTTTTAGTTTATGGATGATCCGAAGAGGATAGATCTCTTCGAGATTGGTTTTGCTTTAGCTTTAATGACTAATCTGAAAAGGAAAGTTCACTTCAAGATTAAAACTTGTTTCAGTTTGGGTGAACAATCCGAAGAGAATAGATCTCTTCTAAATTTGTATTTTGACTTGTTTAAACAATTTGAAGATGATAGATCTCTTTGAGATTCGACTTGGTTAATCCGAAGAGAATAGATCTCTTTGAGAATGGTTTTGAAAGCTAGCTTAATTATTCTAAATATCCCTTTCCAAAGACTTTTAAGATTATTTTTTTCTTAGGACTAAAGAATTTCTTAGATGGCAACTAATTGGCATGCCCACATCGACTCTCGATATTCACTCATTCAATCAGCAGAATTTCACCAAGGGATTGTGATTGCTTCTTCTTTCTTTTTTTTCTCTTTCTCTAAAATCTACCAAACTTGTGAGTCTTGTAACTAAACCATGCCCTTGCCTTAAATTTGCTTTGTTCAACACCAAATTTCAGTTTCCACTTTTCATAACTTTTGAATGATAAATCTCTTTTTGAAAGAGCCAAAATTAAATTATTAAAAACGTTCAATTTCAATTTATTTGGCGATTTAGATTCATTGGTAAGGATCTAGTGTTTAAGTGTATGAGGCTAGAAAAAACATGGTACTCAAGGGTTTATTGGTGAAGTATTTGTTGGTTAATGGCCATTTGAATTTGGAAACATTCATGGATATCAATCTTTACTTGTAAACAATGAAAGATTAACCACAAACTTGTTTAAGAAAAATTGAAATCTTTATTGAGCTCAGTTTTCATGGATAATACAATTTGATTGCATTTGAATTCATCGGTCCCCTTAATTCCAGGCCAACCATCGCTGTTAACACTAATGCACCTCTTGATAATATCCTCTTCACCACATAAGGGCCTTCATAATTCGGAGCAAACTTGCCATTAGAATCTTTTGCATTTGGCAATACTTTCTTCAACACCAAGTCTCCTTATTTAAAGTATCTCGGGTGTACTTTCTTGTTAAAAGCTCTAATCATCCACTGTTGGTAGTACTGACCATGACATATCACTACGAGTTTTCTTTCATCTAAGAGATTCAAATGCTCCATCCGCTTCTTTACCCTCTCTTCTTCATTGAGCTGAGTTTCTGCCAATACTTGGAATGAAGGTATTTCTACTTCCACTAGTAGTATCGCTTCAATTCCGTACACCAATGAATATGGAGTTACACTAGTAGAAGTTCTGACTAAGGTCATTTAGGCTATGATAGCAAAGGGAAGCATCTCATGCTAATCCTTATAGGTGATCGCCATCTTCTCAATGATTCTTTTGATGTTCTTATTAGTGGCTTCAATTGCTCCATTCATCTGAGGTCGATATGGAGTTGAATTTTTATGATTGATCTTGAATTGGTTACACACTTCATCCATAAACTTCTTATTCAAATTTGTCCCATTGTCTGTAATAATAGACTTAGGTGCACTGTATCTTGCAATAATATCTCTTTTTAAGAATCTGACCACCACTCCTTTGGTTACTGTAGTATACAACACTACTTCTACCCATTTGGTAAAATAGTTGATTGCGACTAAAATGAATCTATGTTCATTTGAAGCTGTTGGCAAAATTGGATCAATCATGTCAATTCCTTACATTGAGAAAGGCTAAGGAGCTGATAACACATGCAATTCTTAGGGGGAAGCATTGATTTTGTTAGCGTACACCTAACACAAGTAATAGTGCCTTACGTGCTTGTTACACTCTAATCCCATCATTATCCAAAAATACCTCATTCTCATGATCTTTCTGGCTAACATATACCCATTCATGTGAGGACTACAAACTCCTTCATACACTTCTCTCATTAATTTCTCGGCTTCTTCTTCATTTACACACCTTAGAAGTGTTCCATCTGGTGATCTCTTATACAACGTGACTCCACTTAATAGAAAATGAGTAACCAATCTTTTTAAAGTTTTTCTATCTTTTCTATCAGCATCTTTAAGAAACTTCCCTGTTTGAAGTAACTTTTTGATATCATGATACCATGGTTCTTTTGTTCCCTTCTCTTCAACTACAAGGTAAAAAGTTGGTTTTTCTTCTACCTCAATCTTCAAGGGTTGGATTTCTATCCTATCCGTAACTTTCACCATTGACACTAATGTAGCCAATGCGTTGGCAAACTAATTCTAGGTCCTTAGAATGTAAGTGAGTAAAATCTCCTAGAATTTTTCAACCAGCTTTCTTAAATGTTCATGATAAGGTACCAATTTCTCATCTTTCATCGTACATTCTCCTAAGATCTAGAGAATTATAAGGGAAGAATCTCCATATACTTCAAGCTCTTGTATTCCCATATCTAGTGCCATTTTGAGCCTTAAAATGCAGGCTTCATATTCTGCTATATTGTTGATATATAGGAATGTTAATCTTGCTACCATAGGGATATGGTTACCTTCAGGTGATACCAATACCGTTCTTATCCTACATCCAAACATGTTGGCTACTCCATCAAAATATATTTTCCATCCCAATTTCAATTCATTCATCATCATCACATTTTCATCAGGAAATTGTGCTTCTGAACCAACATCCTCATCTTCTAATGAGTATTTTGCCAATTGATCAGCTGCTGCTTGCCTTTTGACTGAACTTTAACTTACATATTTGATATCATATTCAAAGAGTAGCATCTACCACTTTGATATTCTCCCAATCAACATCGTCATGTTTTATTAACAACTTTATTGAATAATAGAGAGTGTATTGCCTGAGTCTATGCATCACCTATACTAAGGCACAATACGTTCTTTCCACTTTTGAGTATTTTTTATCTCCTTCTGTAAACTTCTTGCTCAAGTAATATATAGAATGCTCTTTTCTCCCCGTCTCATCTTTCTGTCCCAGCATACATCTCATCGATTCTAGAAGAATCATCAAGTAAAGGATCAATGGCTATCTCGATGTAGGAGTGACCAATACAAGATGATTCATGAGATACTATTTGATTCTAACAAATGCTCGCTCACACTCTTCATCCAATTTGATGGCTACATTCTTCCTCGAAAGTTTAAATAATGGCTTGCATCTATTAGTTAACTATGATACAAACCAAGCGATGTAATTCAACCTTCCCAATAGTCCCCAAACTTCTTTTACAATCTTCAGTGCTAGCATGTTTACGATTGCCTTGACTTTATCTGGATCTACTTCAATTCCTTTTCTACTAACCACAAAACCCAACAATTTGCCCAAAGTTACTCCAAATGTGCACTTTTCAGGGTTTACCTTTAGTTGAAACTTCCTTAATCATTTAAATAACTTTCACAATATATCCTCATGATTTTCATCCTCCTTAGATTTGGTAATCATATCATCCACGTAAATCTCGAACTCCTAGTGCATCATGTTATGAAATAAGGCAACCATAGCATGCTGATAAGTTGCCCCAGCGTTCTTCAACCCGAAAGGCATTACACGATAACAAAATGTTCCCCAAGTGGCAACGAAAGTTATTTTGATTTTATCTTCTTTTGCCATTTTAATTTGATTATACCTCAAGAAACCATCCATAAACGAGAAAAGATGATTCCTGGCTATGTTGTCCACTAATACATCAATATGCGGCAAAGGAAAGTTATCCTTTAGTATCGCCTGGTTTAAATCACAGAAATCTACGCAAACCCTAACCTTCCCATTTTTCTTCAACATTAACACCACATTAGCTACCCATTTGGGGTAATTTGATACTTCTTTGAACCCAACTTTTAGTAACTTCTTCACTTCTTCTTTTATTTTGAGGAATATATCTGACCTAAATCATCTAAGCTTTTGTCTTTTCAGTTTTATTTCCTCCTTGCTTGGCAATTTGTGAACTACAATAGATGAATCTAAATCGGGCATATCTTCATAAGACCAACCAAATATATCTAAGTATTTGGATAACAATCGTGACAACTCCTATTTCTGATGATCTATTAGATTACCACAAATTTTTAAGTTTCATGGATTTTCCTCTATCCCCAGATTAATCTCATCCATCGGTTTGTCAATAACCACTCTACCCTATTCATGTCAACGTTAACTCTCCTGAATTTCGTTTGGAGTCTCAATATCATCTCTAACGTCTGACCAAGTAGGGCTGAAGGTGATATTGGTACTTTCATCATTTACATGCACAAGATATCCGTTACGTTCATCATTTTTATCGGATCTGAAGAATAAAGGAAAAAGGAAAAGGACAACGAATAAATAACAAAGAAGAATTGATAGAAATAAAGGAATGAATTTTATTGAATGAGTGAATTCAAATTGTCAAAAAGGAAAAGTCTAACCAATCAAACTAATTATCAAAATTGAATGTTCCTAATTAATCTAATTTTGCATTTTTAAAGAGGCCTATTAACAGGAATGGAAAACTAGTTGTAGGGGGAAATGGTACACCAATATCTTCCTTCTCATCTAGACCGATGCTACATTGCATAAACTGGCTACTTCAGGTTCTTGAACACTAGTAGGTATTAAGAACATCTAGCGGAAGTTCAGAAAGTCCATGTGAGCATGGTACAGTTGATCTCCTCTCTTACTTCTGGTTTTGGCCTTCATTTCTTGAATCTCCTCCTTAGTGGCTCATACCCAAGCCGAAACGTTCTAATCTGCTACTTAGGCTGTTTCAAACAACCCCGTGCCCCTGTCTTGCTTCTTCGTTAACGCTAACTTCGTCAAAAATCTACAACCTTAGCTCTTGCAATTCTTCATCCTCAACATAAGGAATAGTCATTTGGTTGTAAATTTCATAATTTTGCTCCCCAAGAATAGTAACTAACCACTTGTTGGCTATGGATTTCACTTTTTGATGTAGACTGGATGAAATTGCCCCTATTGAATGAATTCGTGGTCTTCCTAACAGAAGGTTGAAAGTTCGCAGTATATCCAGAACTTGAAAGGGAATAGTAAACATTTGTAGGCCGATCTCAACTTGCAACCCAACTTCTCCAATTATCTCCCTTTTTGATCCATCAAAAGCTCTTACTGAAATCGAGTTGGGCTTTATCTCAATTGCATCAACTTCAAGTAAATTTAGTATTGTCAAGGGATACACATTCAATGAAGCCCCATTATCTATTAGAACTCAAGTAACCACTTTCCCTGCATACTTAACCACTATGAATAGGGGCTTCGTGTGCTAGTCTCCTTTTTCACCTAGTTCATTTGGATAGAATGAAATCTAATCTACTGCAAATATTGAGTTTACCACCAACCCCAGTTTTTTAGTAAAAATCCCTTTAGGTACTTGACATCCTTCAGAATTTTGATTAATGCCTCTCAATGAGTATCTGATGACAATAGCAAGCCCATTAAAAAGATTTAGGTTAGTACTTTAGCTAACCGGTCCATTATCTTGTATTCACTAGCTTTCACTATTTTCTTGACAATATTTTAATTTTTATCATCCGTATCTTCAAATATTTTTCAAGAAGACTCTTCTACAACAGTCTTCCTTTTGGCTTCCTCATTTTGATCATAAACTCATCCCGATCATGTAAGCCCACCAACCATTGGTGATGAAGCCCTAGCTATCTAATTCACCACTTAGTAATCTAAAGGTGTTGCTTTGTAATTCTCTAGGGCTATTAGGACATTGAAAGCAATCTTCATGGAATTTCCTAATTCCTCAACCTTCCTAGTCTTCCCGTCATACTAAAAAACTAATAGCTTAGGCCTATCTCCAATCATTCCCACCATCTTAGCCACCTTCTTGGCTTCTGCAATAAGTCTGTCTTCTTCCTTAAGTTTTGGACCCCATCCAGTAGGTGGTTCATTAGCATATACAACAAGTGAATTAGTGCATTCTACCAAATACTAAAACTTCCCTAACGATTTTCTTAGGGTGTCAACGGTCGAATCACCAGCTTCATATCTTTTTCTATGCTCCTTTTGAGTATTTCTCTTTCGTGGTTTTGGGATTGTCATAGCCATGATATCAACTTTCTTTATCTTCATATCCTTTAGCAGTTGATATATTGTTGATTTAGTCTAGGTCTTATCTCTGAGATTCATATTCTATAAATACTCGGCTTACCTCAGATTCCAAGCTATCTCCTCAATAGTAATGGAGACACTGTTTAGATCAATCTCTAGTTCAGAAAATTCAACAAAGATCATATTGATTGAATTTCCATGATTTGGCTGAGAGTTGTTACCTACGTTGGGAGTAAGAGTTTGAATGAAATCCAATTAAACCAATTTGGCATCAATAAGATCCTAGATCTTATGTTTAAGTCTCAAACATTGGTCCATAGAGTACCCCACTTACCCTAGATGATAATCACATCAAAGTTCTAGGTTATAATACCTTGGTCTTTGTCCTTCCCTCAATATTTCAAATGTCAGAAGGTTCTCTTTCCTTAGTTGTATAAGAACTTGGCTTAAAGGAATGGGAATACGAGTAAATTGTCTTCCTTGTAAGCAGTTGTTTTGATTTGAATTTGGCGAGGGATTAGATCCTTCTGTCATAGCTATTGGGGCTGTAGGTTTGATAAGGTTGCCGGTATTAACAACGCTTATGGTGGTTTCTTTGGCTTTGTTAGAAAATCTCAGGGGAGATGTCTTCTCCTCGACTGCTTTAAGATTAGGAAGCCTCCTAGTAGCAATAGCTTCCTTAATTCGGTACCTTAAGGCTATAAATTCTGCAAAGTTGAAGGTAGGGTACCTGATAAGGTGTTGGTAATATGGGTTTCTAAGAGTGTTAATGAAGGCAAAAATCACGTCCTTTTCTGTCATGGGTAGAGTCACCCTAGCTACCATGCCCCTTTATCTCTGAGTATATTCTTTAAAGTTTTCGTTGGTCTTCTTTCGTAGATTATTCAAATCCCACATAGACAGGGCCACTTTAATGTTAAATTTATATTGGTTGTAGAAAGCTCGTACTAACTTATCCCAAGTATCAATCTCATTCAAATCCAATTGGGCATATTAGGTTAAGGCGGGCCCAATTAAGCTGTCCTAAAAAGTTTGGAGCATAACCTTGTCATACTTCATGTATTTTCCCATTTTCCTGATGTATAACCTAGTATGGAGTTTTAGGCAACCAGTCTCCTTGTATTTCTCAAATTCTGACACTTTAAATCTTTCTGAGAAGTCATCATCCTCATATGTCGACAAGTTGATCATTCCCATCTGTTCAATCCCATTAACCATTTCTAGGGTTTTCATTTCTTCAGTCAACTTCTGCATGAACTTTCTCTCTATCTCCTTGTGTTTCTACTCAATTTCTTTTCTCTATACTTCAACATTAGGGACTGATTCTTTACCTTCCAATTCAAGGGGAGGGGTCGTTTCTATATTCCAATTTAGGTGGACTTAAGATCCTTATCTATCGTTAAGGATCCTAATAACCTGAGTGAGAGCCTAAATCTGTTCGGCCATCTTATTCATGTTTTCTTCCAAAGTTGCTACGCTCAAGTTAGGCTAGGCTTAACTAATGTTTCTAATGCCTTGAGTTGACATTCTAGCCTTAGAACGAGTGAATATCGGGTTTCTAATTGAGTCTACTTATTTGGATACTATCTTCAAAATCCTATACAAAAACCCAAGTTTTAAACCTTTTGGTGAATTAAAGATTTTTTTTTTAGCTATTTTTGTTGTGATTTTTGTTGTTCTGTTGTTTGCCCCTCTTATTCTTTTCTTTTCTTTTAAAAAGTCAACTAAACAAATAATAATAATGAGTAAGAGACTGTGCAATTAATGAAAATTTTATTCACTAAAGTTGCAAATTTATTAATTATAAGATCCAACTTATACAACAGACGAAAAGAAAAGAGAAGAAAAACTCCAAATAAATCTTCCTAAAAACTTGAATCCTATATCTACAAGAGCAAATAGATCTAGTTAGGATGGGCTTCATCAACTTCCCTCATAAGTCTTTGTACCATAACATCCCTTTCTCAAATCTTGCTCCTCAAGAATTGATTTTCCTCTAACAGTCTCTCATTTTCCAGCTTTAACTCTTTAATGATACTCTTACTTTCTTGAAGCTAGGCTTCAACCTTAGCCCGTATGGTGTCTTGGTAGGCCTACTTTGTAGGTGAATGTCATGCTAGTTCTGGCTCGTGTTTAAATGCGTCTAGAGCTTCATATCATATCTTTCCAGTCTTCTCCAACTAATCATTATTTATTAGGTGGTTCAATATTCTCCAACTTTGCTCCTCAAAGTTCCTACATTGACTATCTTTTTACTTCTCTTCGTTCTTACAACTTTATGAGTTTTGCTAGTTGTTAAATTAGAATAGGTGTGAGTAGACAAGGATCTTAATAATTTATTGTAATGATGTCTAAGGAGTCTCTATAGGGTATCTCTTGAAGTGGACTAAACTGTCTGGTGATACAAGTTGGGAACTATCCTGTATAGCTAGTAATATTGATAAAGGGGACTCCTACATAGTCAGGATACCCTAAGACAACTTAAGTGTAGTGGCTTCATTTAGCCGTCCACATAAAGTCTACTGGCTGTATTTTGCTGATAATTGACACCCATCCATCAAACTAAGCTACATCCGATACCTTGACGAAGCAGGTAAAGTCATCAATTAGATTCATATTTTCAGTTAGAGACTCTCCGAGAAGATTCCCTCCATACCCCTCTGCATGATTGAGAAACCACATAGCAAGGATTATAGGGTTTGCCATGAAATAACCATGCCCCTACTTCTTCAAGTGGGTGAGTGTCCTAAATTGTTCTGCTAGTAATGCGGGTATATAGGATTTCCTGGCTAGGAATTGAGTTACTAGCTCGGTAGCCATATAATGAACTTGACCAAACTTGATGGGAAATAACACAATCCCAAATACTGCTACAGTAAAAGCATTTACTCTCTTCTTAGCCCATGATTCATTTCTTCCGCAAAAGATCTTACGATACTTCAGATAAGCATCTAGGCTTGAGAACCACTCAACTAATCTTAAGATATTGAGACATTTCTTACCTCCTAAAGATAACAACAGCAACAAGGCTAACTTTTGGACTCCTAGCAAAGTTATGAAAGCTTTCTTAGGCTAGACTTAGAGATCTAAGATAGTTATGCCCGCTTTGAGAGGCATAGTATTAATTAGTTGTGAATATTCTTCTATAGTGGGTGTCAACATGTGTAGGCCAAAATTGAAAGCTATTGATTTTGGATCCCAATAACGGATAAGGGCCTGAATTAGCGGCTAGTAGAGCTAGACTTACATGAGGGATATAACTGGCCTAATCTTCTTGCGAATGTAATCTTACTTGGTGGGCGAAAGCTGGTTCAACCAATCTCTCAAGATAGCCATAAGGAAGAAATACTTGTCCAATTGGACTTCATGGACAGGCTCTGGATTGATACTACTTTGACTTTCCATATCCATATTAAGAAATATATATATATATATATAAACAAAATAAAAGGCAACGATTATTTACAACAAGGCTACTAAATTTAGAATAAAGTTGGATATGATGTTAATAATTTCGCAGCTTTTTCAAAAAATTTCTTAAAAATTGTACAACCTTTCATTGACTAAGGAGCAATAAAAAAATATATACATATAACATAAGGAAATAACATATTCATAGAGAAACAAGCATATAAAAAAATGCAATATGTTACATACAAATATAATGCAGTAAGGTTGATAATTAATAAATTAAAGGAAGCTTGATGAATCCATAACTAAGGATTACCCTTATATATAAGTAGGTTCGAAATAGGATTTAAAAAAAAAAAAAATGAAGTTCGTGAATACTTATATATAAGGGTTATTGATTGTTTTTTTTTTTTTAAAATTGACTTCTCTTTTTTTTTTAAAAAAAAAGTCGAACCTACTATAGATTAATCGAGCTTCACCTATAATTTAAAAAAATAACTCCCCTTTTTTTTTTCGAAAAAGATGATGCAAGAGAGTGAGATCTATGAGTCCCAAGCTCTATAACTTTAAGACTTTTTGAAAAGAAGCTTAGTGAGTTATATCAAAACTTGAGTAGGCTAGTTTATCACCGTTAGGTAAGGGTAAAGACCCTAGCGACCTGAGGGTTATACAATGGTAACCTATCGTAAGTTCCTAAAGTGATCTAAGTTTAACCACATCTAAACACACAAATAATTACTTAAAAAAACTAAAGAAACACCCTATCCCCATGAAGGCCAATTGGGCTAAGCTTTTTTTTTTTTAAGCTTACACCACTAAAAGACAATTAGTACAATTATAATATAATACCAAAATGAAAATCATAATACAAAAGCCAATTAAATTTTTTTTTTAACTTTCACATGGCTAGCCCACCAAGCGTCCTTAGTAGAGTTGCTAATTCTATCAAGCCTTATTTTGATTTTCTTAATTTAACTTATATTAAGCCCAACCCACTTAATACAAATTACTTAACATTAAACTAAGGAAATACTTTTCTAAAACAAATTTAAAAATTAGAGTCGCCAATCAATTCAACTAGTAAAAAATAAAATTAGGATTTTTGGGTGGGAAAACTCTAATTTGACTACTAGTCTACGGCTATTCTAAAAATAATAATTTTTATAAAATTGAACCAAAAAACTAAGTTCGGGAGTTAACCTATTAAGACTAAGTCACCATGTGAGAATTAAAGAAAAAAAAAAACCAATAGGCTTTATTTTTGTAATTTTTCTAAAAATATTAAAAATATACCTAAATTCACAAAATGTAACTAAAATGATTTTTTATTATTTTTATTACTAATTTTTTTAAGAAAAAGAAAAAAAAAATTTATTTTATTTAAACGGTTACCCTAAAGGTATCTATGTATCCGCTGGTTGGGATCAAACCAGCCGTAGTTTTCTTTAATAAAATTTTTAGTGAGTAGGTTATTTTTATTTCGAAAACTGAGTCAGGTTGACTTTTTTTATTAATTTATCATTAATTTGAAAAAACTAATAAATCTAATTTAACAAATTTAACAAAAACCTTAACTAACTAATTTTTTTTTTAAAAAACTCAATTAAGATTTTTTTTACTTTTCAAAACATCTAGGTGTCAACAAGTATCTTTCCTAAATCCTAATAATAAGATATGATCTAGATATATTTATTTTTCAAAAATACAATTTTACTAAAAATGTAATATAGATAAATTTAAAAATTGAAATTATCTAAAAAAAAACACAATAAAATAATAAAAACTTGCACTAGAAAAATAAATAAATAAGTTAGTAAAAATAATTAAATTAACTAACAAAATAAAATAACAAAATTTTTACCTAGAAGTCAAGTTGTGTATCGACTACCGTTTTCAGATAGTCATGGGCATGATCGAGAGCATATTGGTTGCCATTTGCACTTATCACAAGCATAATCGATGGTGTGTTGGCTTTTGTTTCTACTTATCATGGGCATGATAGAGGGTGTGTTGGCTTCTATTTCCACTAATCACGAGCATAATGAAGAGAATCTGGTCACTATTTCTACTAATCAAGAGTGTGATGGAGGGTGTCATGGGTAAAACTAGGCGTAGATTTGGGTGTGACTAGCCGTGGATCTGGGTAGTACGGGTGGTAGCTTTAGGCGGTGATGGTGGCGCGTCTAGTGGTTGTGCGATAGCTCGTGTAATAAGTGGTGTAGTGGTTGTGTGGTGGTTTGTGCAATAGTTTGTGCAATGAATGGTGTGGTGGTTATGCGGTGGTTATTGTCTGATTAGGAAAACCTCCTTTGAATCCCCCGTCGATGTATTTTTTATAAGCTCAAAATCAAATCTTCTCTATCGAAAATACCAAAAATTCGATTATGATTCTTCTAAAATTCACCCTAATTTCTAAAAATCCTAGTTATTTTAGGCTTTTATTTCTAAGCCTGACCCAATCAATATAGCTCAATAAATCTTAATTTTAAGCCCTTAAATTAGATAAATACTTATTCTTTATTGGTCTGATCCAAAATTAATTAAATAAGCCCATATCATCATTTGATCCAACAATTCAACTCAACTCAACACGACTTGACTCATGACTCATCTTGCTACGACCTGACTCGATTTTTATTTTTTATTTTATCTTTTAATTTTCCTTTTTAATTAATTATTTATTTATTTATTTTCATATTTTATTTATTTTTTTATTAACTTAGCTCAACTAAAATAAAAATAAAAAACGGCAAAAATCAGGTATTTATAATACCTCATTAGCATTTGATTGGTTGAACCACCGTATCGGGTAATCTGTTATTATGTTCTATCTATTCTTACCTCCTTAAGATGCTTTGACTTTAAGTGTTTATTAAGAGTACCATATGCATCTCTTATTTTTCCACAGGTAACTTGCGTTGTAGTAATTGCAAAATGCCCTCAAGTTTCCCCTTTTATTTATACCTTTACGGAAATGAGTAGTAAAAATATTAGACTTACCGGGTTCAAGAGGCTTACCTGAGTTGGATGATCTCAAATTACTAAGCTTGTATTGTCCCATATGTTGCTCTTCTGTTTCGAGATTAATTTTTATGTTTTCTTCCTCATCCTCGAATATGCTTATTGGGAAACTCATCCGTAGGAGTTCAAATCCCACGGGTCATGCAGGGATGCTCATACGAGGAGGTTTAAATCTAACGTGATATTTAGAGACACTTATGCGTAGAGATTCAAAACTAGGAAGTAGCGTGCCCCAATAACTCATGCGTTGATGTTCAACATCAAAGCTAAGAGGTAGTGTGTTGCGATTACTCGTGCGATGAGATTTCACATCGAAGTCTGGAGGTGATGTAACTTCTTCTTTCATGCACTTAACCATATCGTATGTCCTCTACTCATTCAAGTCATACTCGTTATCTGGATATGCCTGAACGTCTCAAACCTTTATGGTGTAGACAATGTATTGGAAATTCCAATACCCTTACCCTTACTTTTACTACTAACTGACAAACCTTATTTTTTTACTAAGGAAGGTATGATAGAAAAATCTTTCTATTGATACTAATATTTTTTCTCTTATTTGCTACAACAAAAAATTATGAATGAAAGATAGAAATAATATGTAAGAGAAAATAAAGTGGAAATTATATGGTGAGTATGTGTATGTCAGCGTTATTTGTTAATGCAAATTGTTCTATATAGTAGAGTGAAGAATTATACATAGATATTGGTGGTTAGTAAAAGCAAATATTTCTAATAATGTTTCACAATTGAGAAAAATTTGAAGGCAAAATAATTAGAATTAAAGAGATTTAATTAGTTTGTAAAGTAAATGTTGACGCTAAACTTGAAGCTGCTATTTTTAAGGACTAATGAATGTGTGAATATGTTGTTTGAATTTTAAAATTTCAAATTTTAAATGGTTTAGCATCACAAATTTTAAATTTTAAACTGTAAATTTAAAATTTGTAAATGCAAATTTAACTAGGAATAAGAGACAAAGGGGGTAAGGGGGGTAGAGGTAAGGTAGTAAAGGATAAAATGGTAGGGGAAGGGAAAGACGCGGGATATATATATATATATATATATATATATTTCGATGGTTCTTGAACCGTTAGGTTGAATCCATAGTTTAAATAGTTTTTTTTAGGCAAACCATTTGAGCCTGAAAAGTCCAGCAATTCGCTGAGGTGAGTCGGCTTGATCATTATTGGGTCGAGTTGGTTTAAGGTCTGTTCAGATCGATTTATGGTTCGAAATGACCTTTGCCTAAGTATAATGTGACAATTTCTTGTTCATGGCAAAAGCTCAATACATTCATTTTTTTTTTTTTTTTTTTGCTTACACTTGTACAACGATTAATTTGCAAAATATGTTTACTGGATAAGCTCAATAGCAATTAATTATGCTTAAATTTAAGTTTTTTAGTTAGTGATATAAAATGTATTTTTTTTTATAATTTAGAGAATTTTAGATTAGTGGATTTGAAATCAAATTCGATAAAATTATCTTGGGGAATTTTATCCTTTTTCAGCATGTCTGAGTGTCGACCAGAATGCATAATGCTTTATTGAGCTACTTTTCTTTTCAGTAAGCCAATATGATTGTTAACACTTATAAATCTAACTTGTTTACGGTAAAAACATTACATGGTTATGATTGATCATAATCTCTATAAATATTCTCTGATATTACTTATGAAAGGAAGGACACTGAACCAGTCCCCTTTGTTGCGCCTGTCGCAAATACTTGTATATGTTGAAATTGCCTATTCGGTCTCTCTAATCTCATTCCACAGCACTCTTTTTCTCTAATTTGATGAACATTCTATTGCAATACTAACCCATTTTTATTCAAGTGAAGTATATGTAAACTTGCTGCGAGCACGTGATTTTCACAATGGACCCATATATTCACGTACAATACCTATGGATGTATTTTCTGAAGACCATCACTATCTTTCTTTTTGCCCTTTAAATAGTTTAGATCCAACTGATTTTTGACTCAGATAAGGCACAGGGTCAAAGATTAAGGGTTCATCTAGGCCTGAAGGAGAACAATAGTTTTAGTATTTTAATTAGAAATATTAAAACAAAATTCAGATTATACTGAATATATCTTATTGGATCTCCGTTATCTTGTAAATTATTAATAAAGCTTAATAGTACAAGGAGGAACTGTTATTGTCTAAGTAAATATGGAAAAGATAATACAGGACTGCAAATTCTAAGGATGGAATGAAAAGTAGAAGGAGGAATCGTCTTAAGGATGGAAATGACATGGAGGATCCAGCACTAAACAAACCCTTTTTTTGTTCTTTTTTGTTTTGATTGATCCATTTCTCAGAAATTAAAAACAACTCCTCAAGTCATCGAAAGTAAGTCCCATACGCTAAAACAATAAGATCCCATCTTGGTTTTTTCATATAAAGGAAAATGGAGTATCCCTAAATGGTTGGATACGTTTTCCATCGTGCAGATCATCAGATCCAATTAACGGTTCCTTCCTAAGGCATACGAAATTGTATGAATTTTATGTGTAACACTGATATCAGTTATAATTGCTTTTGCTACAAAAGGAACAAATACAAATGGGAATATTTTTCACTCCAATTTGATTTCTTTCTTTTATTTAAATATTTTTGTTGAAAATGCTTTCAGTGGACGTTACTTGAGGAATCTTTTAAGTAGAAAGTGTTAAATTTTCTAACGTATTATTCCTAAGAAGCTCATGGATAGCAGTTTGTTGTGTCACAACATAATGAGCAATCTTCTAATGTTCTGAATCCATTTTATTAACATCTTTATCTACTCTGCCTCTAATACACAATAACAAGTTAATTTCTAAAGGCGATTTGCAACATTAAAAGGAATACGATCCACTAATATCCTGGTTCTCCGTTAATTGGACATCCCAACCCACCGGCTAGCTGAAATTAAATATACATGGTTCAAAACCTTTTCGTAATTGTGCTGACTAGACAAAGGAGCTAAATCCAAGGCTATAATGGATAATGGACTTCAGGCTTTGCAAAAAGAACTGGCAATGCAAGTATTTTTAGTGGAGAGCTTTGAGGCCATCATCCATGTTTAAAGATGCTACTGAAGGAAACACTACGCCCATGCTATCAACGAAATAAATTCAATATCAAGAGGACAAGTAGTGATGGCGTAAGCTACACCTAGTCCTGTTCTTGCTAACATTTCTTTTGCACGTACATGCATATCTGAGGGAGATGGTGATATTGCAGATTTATCACGAAGCTAATGGCAATGCAGGGGCACTTTCCCTAGCCAAGATGTGAGGGATTCGATCGAAGGATGATTTACTTTAAAAGCCCACTAAACGAACAATTGTCTATTTTGTTTTCTTAAATTTTTCTGTGAAACCTTATCACCGCTTGTGTAAAGGAACTCTTGTTGTGGAGCTTAAGTTTAATATAACAGTACTATTTTACTTTCGGGAAAAAAAAAAATAACAAAAGGAAAATGGCTTCACTATCTGCTTAATTATCTCATTGGATCTATTCAAGGTACCGAGCAATCTGACGACGTGTACAGTCAAAAAACTGTTTGAGCAATACTTCAGCTACTTGAGTAATGCATCAATTGCTTTGATGAGCTTACCAACCCGATTGACTTCACCTTCAGCTTTAACATATATTAAATTTTATTAAGCTTAAATTGAGAGGTAACTTTAATAAGAATTTAATTAAAAGAAATGGAATCCTCTTTTTAAATGAGCGTTTAAAAGCTAAGGCATAATGTGCAGTCGCAGAAGATTTGTGCAAGAAATCCTACAGTTGTTGAGGACACCAAATATAATAGCCTCAAACTGGCTATCTGCCTAAGGATAGTGATCTAAACATGAACTAACATTGTATACAACTATTTTCAGAGCACAAGTCTGCAATCAAAATGTTAGTAACAAAATGCTTGTACTAATGAACAGAGAGTCACCCAAATGCCTCTACTTCTCAGAAGCAGTCCCCTTCAAAATATTTCTAATTCCATGCGATTTACCCCCAGCTGGGCAGTTGCAAGGTCTCTTCAAGTTCCTACAGGAAAGTGCAAAATGTTACTAAAGAAGAAGAAGATTATGGAGATTATTTACTGGACAAAGAGCATGTGTATAGTCTTCTTTTGAGTAATGAATGCAAATCAATTAGCAACAGATAAGAAAAATTCTAAGCTAAACGAAAAACATTTCACACTTAATGCCAGTTGTACAAAGCACAATTAGCAACAGAGGTTAAACGGAGGATGTCAACAAGGATAGTATCCATCGAATTACTCAAATAAAAATGCTTATTCTCAAGGTTTTCTTTCATCCACACACACATAAGATTTTCCTCCTTTATTGCTTAACCTCTCATACAAGAGAACATTCCAATCATAGCATGTGGCATTTGTTTTAAATATACCATACATAAAACACCGCTTATGATTGCTTTTAGGCAATCATGATTCAATGTAGCATTCTAACATTAAAACAAATAAGCAGAAAAGAATACTTTATCTTTTGCAAAGAAATTAGGTAATCAAACAAAGCACAGTATAACATATATGGTATGCTTTAGTATTTATTATAACTGTTCACACAGAACAATGAAATGAGAGAATTAAGAAAAAGATAAGCAAAAGGCGATGAAATTATTATGCTACAATACAAACTAGATTTTCTAGGAGGGTAACATAGATTTCACATCCGTATTAACTATAATAATAGATTTGTCATTGACTTTAACAAAACTCAATGACATGTACCAGCAGCTCTTTGATAAAAAAGCCAGAGCTGGTGCCCCAAAAGTATACAATCCACAATATGTATGGTTTTGCTCTAAAAAGCAATTAGAAATGAGTGCATTGGGAGTCCTAGACCTTTTAATTTTTTCCGACTCAGTTCTAAACCCTCTTTTTTTCCTTTTACAGCTTATGGAGATAGCAATTAGCATATCAAATCAGCAAAAAGATTTAAAAGGACAAAATTCTTAAAAGGTTTAAAACTAAGCAGATGCTTTTGAAAGGCTTATGATTGGATGGAGAAAATCATAATGGTCAGCACTTCCAACATACATCCAAAATAATTCTGTTGATGCAGACAAATGAGTTCTATTTGCAGAAATAATGTATTAATACAATACAAGACATACTGCCCCTAAATAAGATAGGCATACCTTCTTCGTTTTATAATTAACATTTGTTTTGGATAAATAATTGTAGAATTATCTTTAATAAAAATCAACTAAAGGAAAATTCATGGTGACGGTCTCACAACATGGTTCGGAGCGAAACATCAATATAACTCAACCTGAATTCCATTATTGGCCACTTCCGCCATCTTCAGTACAACAGCAAAGACTTTCACTTTAATCTCCACAATTTACAAATGCCCCCTAACCCTAAATGAAGTCAAATACCAAACACAATCTTCACTAGCAAACTTGCAGAAGCATATGTCTATGCAGCATCTTATGATTCCTTCTTTTAGCAAGCCACTTTTACTGTAGTCCAATAGCTTTTTAATTCACCAAATTTGCTACAGGTGAACTTGGTTCATCCAATTCTTGGAAGAAGAAGGCACTATGCACCAGAATTGCTGTAAAAGTTTCATGAAAAAATTGCAACACAGGGACTGGAAAACCTATTGACTTCCCTAAAACATGCACATAAGACTTAAAGAAGTGAAGCTGAGCATAGAATCTTGAACTTGAACTTGATGCGAAGTGGCATCCATCAAGCTTGATTTCAATCTGATTAAGCACATTTGTGCTCAATTTATCTTAAAAATATAACTGCTCTAATCAACGTAATATTGACATCGAAACTTATTGAAACTCAGAGAAAAATTTTAGTCCGACTCAAACTCGAGAAAAATAGCGTGAAGTTCATGCTCAATAAACTCCTTGACTGGCTGGAGCTCCACGTCAAATTAAACTCAGAATAGCTTGCGAGCAAATTTGGCTCATTCAAAGCCCTAGTTGCACATTACAATTAAAAATCAAGAATTAAATTGAGCAATTCTTCCTATTACCTTGAGACAACTCACAATAAGCTCGCGCTTCAAGAGAGATGTGAGATGTGAGTCTGGAAGCAGCAACTACACTGTGCAATGGAATTAATGACTGCGTACAACCGAGGTGCGACAAGTTCCTACAATGAAAGAATAGCAAGTGCAATCATGAATTGAAGTGAGTTTTATAGTTTAAGAATTTGAATTGAAGTTTGCCGCAGAAATGGAAGGAAAACCTGGAGATAGTGAAGAGCGGACGGCGAGATTGCACGCGCGGAAAGTGGACGGGACGGAGGCGCGGGAAAGAGGATGCCGAGGGACGGATTGCGGTGGATATCAGGGAACGAGAAAGTGAACCGCAACGACCGGCCATTTCACTGAGAGAGGGTGACGGTGGGGTTTTTAGTCGTTCCTGCTCTCCTTTGACGGTGAGGCTTGTTAGGGTTTAAGATGGGGGTCAGAGACCCGAGCCAAACCCCGGCCTTTTTTTTTTTTTTCTTAAATAAGTATAAATTTAATACTTAGCGTTTAGTTACTTTTTTTTTTTATTCAAGTTTTCAACTTTAACCTTCATTTCATTCTAAATTAAATTCTTAGTCTTTTATCTTATAGAAATATAAAGTTAATCCACAACATTTACTCATGATACTTTTTCAAAATCTTTTTCATATTGTTGAAAATTTTTTTAATATACTAATAGAACAATTTATTTGACTTTGCTACAAGAAAAAATAGTGAGTGGAATTAAATTCATAATGGAAAGATCATATTTAAATTTTGTTTATTTGAATACGAATAAATTGGGCTTAAAGGATGTACCTATTCTTTTTTTTTCATTTTTTTGGTAACGAAATATATTAGCAAAACTCAACTAACCATCGTCTGATTGCAAAACAACTGGAGAGCATTCCCTCTTGCCATGCATATTATATCATACAAACATAATATATCTCGATAACAAAGTTCAGAAATACACAAAAATTTGAACGAAACAAAGGAACAAAGTTAGAAAACACAACTTCTCAATCTAAGCTGAGTCCTTACTTGGCTAGTATGTCAATTGCTTTATTCGATTCTCTATCGGCTTTCTTAACAAAAACATCAAAAAAAGAGTTAAGCTGGAGAAGACATTCTTTAAGGATCGGGTGGCACATCTCCAAGTCCATAGTAAAATTATTAAGCTAATACAATGCATGATGGGAATCAATCGCACACAAGATTTTTGGGCTCCCAAAGTTCTTACTATTACAGTTCTTCTTTAATGGTTAAGTTCTGATTCTAAGAGGGATAGGTTTGAAAAGCTTTTATATACTTCTCCTAAAACTATGCCACTGCAATCCCTGCAAATTGTGCTTGCGTTAAATTTCCTAATGTCTTCTACAATGGCTCCATCATTATTTACTTTAAGCCAGCCAAGATCAACTTGCCTTGGTTTTGCCATTTGCCCTCTATCCCTTAGATTCAGCTTCTGTTTCCTCATGAAAGTCCACCATTCATTTGCCTCCCTCTTTATGTTCTATAGACAATCCAACTGTCATTATTCTGTTCCAAAAATTCTTCTATTCCTTTCTTTCTAGACTCTCTTAAGCATAAACAAAAGGACAACTTCTAAAGGAGCAGCTGTTGAGGACCATTTCTTCTAAAATTTCCTACAACACCCTTTTGTGCATCTTTTCATATCATCAAAAGGAGCATTGATTACTTAGAATTCCTATTCCAAACATCTACCATAAGTTTTGGCTTTACTAACATTGTACAAAAATGTGATCTATTGATTCTTCTTTGACATTGCATAATGGACATAAATTTCCCAAGTTGAAACCTCTTCAAGCAAGGTTATCCCTCATGGCAAGACCTTTGTGAAACATTTATCATATTAGGATTTCAATGTTGGGCAAGGTAGGCAATTTCCAAATCCATACCCAATCTCCATCTATCTAGTTTGTGTCATTTGTTTCAAACATCTGCATATATGCTAACTTTGAGGTTAATTCACCTTCTAAATCGAACAACCATTTGTAGTGATTGGCTTCCCTTGTAGATTACAAAACAATGCTCTTGAGTCTGCTTCAAATTTCACTATTAAATGGATATCCCATGATCTCTTCCTACCATCCTATGTTATTATCCCATACTTGATTCATTAATAAGTTGCAATCTTGTTTGTTTAGTGGTCTACATAACCACGTGTACACTTTATCCTTCCCATTGTAAGTATCTATCCAAAACTTTATAGAAGCTCCATTCCTAATCTTCATATGAACCTTATCCTTTAGCCAAATTAGAGCCTTCGATAGACCTTGATAAAATGGTGAACCTTTCCTCACCCTCTTATTCGCATAGTTAGCTTTGTATTTTTGTTGAATGAACTCTATCCACAATAAATTCTTCTTTTTTACATTTAACATAAGCTTTACAAAAATTGCACAATTCCTTCTTTAGATGTCTAGCATTTTAAGACCCCTCTTCTCCCATGGCCATTTTAGCTTTGACTAACTAATCTAATGTACTTTCCTTAACTCTTACATTGATCCCCATAGAAAATCTCTATGAATTTTCTTTGCTCTGTTAGTAAATTTCTTTGAGAAAGGGATGATTTGTGGATAATAACTAACAATGCTTTCCAAGGATATTGAGACTAACAATTTCCTATTAACCATACTTGAAAGCTTAGATTCCCATCTTGATAATTTAGTTATGAATTTATCTAAGATGAAATTGAGTTCTTCATTTTTCAAATTTCCTTCTTCCTCAATAGGGATACCGAGGTACTTCCCCAAGCTTGCATTTGATTAGATACCCAAGATGTTTATTATCTCTTGCTTCATTGATGCCTCCATGTTATGAGAGAAGACTATGCATGACTTTGCAAAGTTTATTCTTTATCTTAATAGTTTACAAAAGAAGTCTATAACTTCTTTGATTTCTAGGGCATTTTCTTTTGTTGCTTCCCCCATTAAGAGAAGATCATTTATGAAGAAAAGGTATGAAAGTTCAATGCTTATTACTCAGACTCTTTGTGGTTTCCAACTACCTTCATTCACTTTTATGTGAATCATTCTACTCATGATCTCCATTACTAAAGTGTATAGATAAGGGGATAGAGGATCTCCTTATCATAATCATTTGCTTGTTGAAAATTTTTTTATCATAGCACTAATTAAAAAAATTTAGTAGTTGTTGGTACTTAAGTACGAGCTTATAATTTTCAATCAATGGTTAGGAAATCTTAGGCTTTTAAGAGCACAATAGACAAAGTTCTATTCCATCCTATCATATGCCTTTTCAAGGTCAAGTTTCATCAACATTCCATTTCTTCTCCCTTTTTGCTTGCTTAGAATGTGAAGAACTTCTTGGAAAATGATAATATTATCTGTAACTGATCTTCTTGAAATAAAGCTTGCTTGCTCGAAGCTAATTAGCTCATTTAAAAGAGGTCTAATCCTGTTCACTAGACATTCAGCTACTACTTTATACAAACTGGTGCACAAGCTAATGGGCTGAAAATCCTTGACTTTGTTTGCTTCTATTATTCTGGGAATTAGTACAATGAGCATTTTATTAAGCTCTTCCGACATAAAACCATCCTATAAATGCTTTTAGCAATATCGTATATTGTCCTACATACTATATCCTAACACGGTTTATAAAATTCCACATGGAAGCCATCTACATCAGGTGATTTATGATTTCCAATGCACTATAGGCCTTGTTTTATTTTTGCATTAGACCACTCTTTCTCTAAATATCTTTGTTTTACTTTCGATAATTCCTGTTGTCCACTCACCCATCTTTCATGACATAGTTGAATTGCCTTTATTTATGATGTGAACAAGTCTTTATAATAATTAATAAGAAGGTTTTGGATCTTTGCTTCCTCACTTATCCAATTTCCAACCAAATTACAAAGACTATAGATTTGAGCTTTTTATCTTCTTGCAATGACACTCATATGGAAAAACCTAGTGTTTTGGTCAACATGAATTATCCAACTTACACGAGCCTTAGTTGCCCACAATAATTCTTTCTCTTTTGTAATCATCTTTAGTTTTTCTTGCAACTATTTTTCCTTAAATAATAGAAGTTGATTTAGATGTTGAAACATCTGGCTTCTAAGTCTTTCAATTTATTTAGTGACCTACTTTCTTTTACATGGTATCAACCCTAAAAGCTCTTTGTTCTAAATCTTTAAAGCTTCCACAAATTTCGGGAGATCATTTATAACATTAAACCATAGCCAAATCTAATTTGATGCTACTAGGTCCTTGAAAGATTGATGTGTCAACCACATGGGTTTAAACCTAAAGGGTTGCAAAGGTTTTAGCCTTCCCCTAATCTTTGTCTGGTGTTGAGAAGAATCAAAAGGTGTTCTAATTGGTGTGAGGAAATATGGAATACTTTCATTTCTGGAAAAGCTTTCCTCTACTCATAATTACCCCAAGCACGATCAAGACATGCTTGAATCAATTCACTTAGGTTCTTTGATTTCTTTGACCAAGTGAAACGATGCTTCACATAACCTAGGTTTACCATCCTATATATGTTCATATTGTTCTAGTAGGCCATTACCCAGTTTTGACTCAATTTAACCCTACCTCACTTTTCATCCTTAGAAAGTATCTCACTAGAGTTTCCAATAAGGAGCCTAAGGCCTCTTAAGGAATTAGACAAATTTTAGAGATCATCCCACAGTAAGCATTGATTTTGCTTGTTAGGATCGGCATAAATAACTAATAAATACTAAGTAAGGCTTGAATTTCTTACTTGGATTTCCATAAGGATGTGTTGTTATGAAAATTGAAGAACATAGATGAATGCATCTTCCATATTCTAGAGAGCTAGAATCCTTCCACTAAAGCCTTTAGCTTCTGAGCATAGGAACTATTAAATCGTAAGTAGTCCTTCAAAGTCATTGAAGCTTCTTAACCTACCTTTGTTTGAGAGATAGTAACTACTTGTGGTTCATATTTCTAGATAAGCTCTTTAATTACCTTTGATGACATTCCAAATTAGCATTGCGTACAGTCTATGCTAGCACTTTAAAAGGTTGTCTTTGCATTTCCAAGGATAACGTATCCATGAAGTCAATCATTACCATGTAAGTAGAAATTTTATATATCGATCACTTATGTAGGGTTGTATAAAGTGATTAATGGTTATTCTCTATTGATTTGGCTAGGATCGTGTATGAAGCAGCACCATCTACATTTCCCTTGATGTTGTCAATGTTGAAGATTTTGTTTCCCCCATCATTGAGAGCATGAACGAAACTCTCTTGATGTCTAAAGGATGATCCTAATTTAATGGTACTCTCTCAGCAGCCATCTTGCAAGTCTATTCTAGAGCATTGAGGATGTCTCCCCTTAGTATATCTGGCTTGAACAATGGCATTCTTTCTATTAAGGTACTCTCCATTACGATTTGGATTATGCTCCTCCCTTGAAAGTGGAATCTCCCTCTTCAAATTATTGGTCGAAGCACGATTTATGGAATTTTTTCTCACTTCCATCTTGTCTTCGTGAGAATAACGCTCAGAAGTTCGACTACCACCCACCTTAAAGACAGGCCCAGCCTAAATTCCGAAATCCTCATATTAGAACACACTCTTAGTAAACCCAATTCATTGCTCAAAACTTTGAGACTTATTTCCACCTCCAACATGTGATCATGTTACGTTGCTGCTTTTTTCAAAGAAGTGAGAGATTTTCTTTGGTTAAGAGCATGAGTGTTTTGATCCTTTCTACAAGAGGTGTAAAATGCCCTTTTGTGATTTGTTTCCCATTTAAAACCCCATTCTATGGAGACTCAAAGGTTACATTAGTATCTTTTAAAGATACAGTTTTCATTAGTGTCTTTCTAGTTTCTCTTAATTGAACCAACATACTTGTCAGGATACTCTTTTGCTAATCTCAGGACATATTCTCTTTCCCCTTTCAATTAGTTTCCAAATTTTTAGTTATTACTTTGGTTCCTACTTTTTATGTTTAGCCTTCTTGTATTGTAATTTCACAAAATTACCATACTTATCATCATTTATTTTGTCCACACCATGATCTACATTTCCTATCTCTTTAAAGGATTCCCTCTTTGCATTTAATTTTCTTAACTCCCTTTTTCCTAAACCTTTATTATAATGCATAATGTCACTATCAACTTTAGTTTCAATGCACTAGTAAATCCTCCCATTTAAATCTTCTATGCCATTATTTAATACACCTTCTTCATTTATGACTTGTTGGTTTCCTACATCTTCCTACACTAAATGTGCTTAAACATTGACTTTGAAAGGGCAATTTGATTTATTATGGCTTAACTACTTACAACTTTCACACAACTTAAGAATGCCTTCATATTGCATTTGATATTTATAACTATTTATGACTAGCTTTTGCTTCAAGGGAGAATTAATATCCACTTGAAAACATATTCGTATATGAATCATATCACAAGACTAGCCTAATGTTTTCTACAATCTTCCAAATAGCAATAGAGGAACAGTACTCTAAGTTCAATAATTTGCATTCACATGGCCATAGAATTAGAAGCTGTTTGATCCATGTGAAAGTTTGGTTCCTTTTTTTTTAGTGCTAAATAATGCCCGTTAATAAACCACATTCCATTTTTAATTACCCATTGAAGTCTAAATTATTTTCTAATGCCAATTGATACGGACTCATAGATGAACACATCAACCTAGTATTACACATAACTAAGGGATGGGTTTGGGCCGCGAGATGGTCGGAAAAATAAATGGAAGTTGATGGTTCAGCAATGCCGTACATTAACTCTACGGATATGATGCACTGTAGAACTACACAAGACCTAAGTTAATACTCGATATGACACACGAACACTAGGCCTAGGGTTACTAGCCACAATCCTTGTTAAAGGGATTGATGAGAGCAAGTAGAGGAGAGCTTTCTAAGAGAAAAGACTCAAGGGTTTTTCATTAATGTTGTAATCTCTCTAATACCCTATATAAGTGTTCTATTTATACATAGTGGCAAAATTGTAAATAAAAGGGCTAAAAGGATGTCCTAATGGCATTCCCGTACAAAAATAAACATGTAAGTAGATTAGAAATAATACAAGAAATAGGGAGTCTAGATAACATGAACAAAAATAAATAACAAAATAAGATATTTAAGGTGTAAGGGTAATGAGTTAGGTCGAATAGACATAGCTGGGTCGAGTATGCCATTCCATGTCGAGCAAGCCATCTGAGTTGAATATATCTATCTGAGAAGAGCTTACAAACAAGTCTTTAGCACATAGGGAATGTATGAGCAAGTCGCTAACATAGCCAGAAGCTTAGAGATGGATTAGCCCAGTCTCATGTACCATATCATTCCCTTCCCTTAAGAGAAGTTTCAACCTGAAACTTAGTAAGGGGTAGCTCTAAATCCTACCTAGATCAAATACCAACCAATAAAAATAAAATATAAACATAGAAAAGTACTCTAGCTCCTCCACCAATGCGATAATCAGCAAATGCTTTATCCATTTGTCATGAGTATGATCAACTAAGCTCTTGATCAAATACCCTTCCTTCCACTCATCATGTATCCTGTTAATTACCCTTAAGTAAATCCAGCAGCTATTATTCATGGGGAATAACACAACTAGAGGGTTAATTAGGGCATGAGCTGAAGGAGTCTAGATATGTAAGAGCTCAAATTACTTTACTTCCTTAACTATTCTTAGAGCTTCATACTCTTCCAATGTTAGCTCCTTCACTTCATTTTTAGCAATTGCCACCTCATCCACTTCCTCATAACTTAATTCTTTCTCCTCCCATCTATACACTTCAAATTTTTCTAATATGAGAGCACCGAAGATAAGAGCAACACAACATAACTTGTAAGGAATGACATCACCAAGTTTACTAAGTTTAATGGTGAGTCACTTTATGAAGCATGGGAGAGATTCAAGGAGGCGATTAGAAAATGCCCATATCATGGCTTGCTAGACAATCTCTTGATTGAGATCTTCTATCTCAGTCTGGATGAGATATTGAGGTCCCTAGTTAATGCAGTTGGAGGTGCTTTGATGGGTAAGACATATAATGAAGCAAGTGTACTAATAGAAGAGATGGCCTCCATTGCACATAATTGGCAAAACAAGAGAAGCAAGCTAAGAGTGCCAGCAACCAGTGACAATAGCACTGTATCTCAATTAATAGCCTAGATTGCAACTCTCACTACTCAAGTAAGTAAACTCACCTCGATACACTCTTTTAATGCTAACCTATTGTTTTTTGTTAGTTATGTTTAGGACCACATTCGACTCTTGAGTGCTTAACTAGGAATCACTTAGCTCCAACCAGTAGAGAATAGGTGAATTTTATCAACAATTTTCAACATAGCAATCAAGGACCATATTCGAATACATATAATCCTAGGTGGTGTAATCATCCAAATTTTTCATGGAGAAATTAGAACAATGCATTCTAACCACTACTTGGATTCTAGAAGCAAGGGCTTCGTCAGAACGCTCTACCTCAGCAAAATAAGTCTAGAATGGAAGAGCTCATGTTGAGCTATTGCAAAAGAATGGCTCCTTGCCATAGAATCAATAGGTGACTATTCAAAACCTAGAGAATCAAATTAGTCAAATTTCTCAATAGTTAAGTAATAGACCATCAGGGTCTTTACCCAGCAATACTGAAGAAAATCCTAGGGGTGTTAATGCTATTATACCGAGGAGTGGAAAAGCACTAGAAATAGTTAATAGACAAGTCGAAGAAAAGGTGGAGATTCCAAAGGGAAGGAGGTAGAAGAGGAACTAATGTAGAAGTCACCAGAAGTGAAACCGTATGTTCCTCTAGTCCCATTTTCAGGAAGATTGAAGCAATAGTAGCTAGATACTCAATTTGCCAAATTCCTAGATGTCTTCAAGAAGCTACAAATCAACATTTCTTTAGTAAAAGCAATCCAGCAGATGTCTTCATATGCTAAATTCATGAAAGAGTTGCTCAACAAGAAGAGAAAGATTGATGGGAATGAGTCGATAATGCTTACAGAGGAGTGCTCCATGATCCTATATAAAAATTTATCCACCTTACCTAGAAAATAAAGAGATCAAGGGAGTTTTATTGTTCCTTGCACTATAGGAAATTTTCACTTTGATAAGGTTCTTTTTTATTTAGGTGCAAGTATAAATTTAATGCTTTTATCTATTTTTAGGAAGTTGGGACTTGGAGATTGCAAGGAGACTCATCTCACCTTGCAACTTACTGACAAGAGTACCAAATACCTAAGGGGTATTGTCAAGAATGTCTTGGTGAAGGTAGATAAATTTATCTTCTTAGTTGACTTTATAGTCTTGGAGATAGAAGAAGACAAAGAGGTACCCATGATCCTGGGTAGACCGTTTCTTGCAACAAGCAAGGCATTGATAGACATGGAATAAGGTAAGTTGACTTTAAAAGTTATGAACGATCAGGTAACATTTAATGTTTATGAAGCCATAAAGCATTTTGATAATTGCAAATCCTATTATACTATTGACATTTTTTATGAGATTACTTATGAGTCTATAGAAAAGAAAGCAGGATTAGGTACTATGGAATCAGTTCTTAGGGATTTAGATGATTAGAGCAATGACGACGAGCTTGAAGAAAAAGGTAGAGAATAGGTGTTAAAAATCAAAGCTCAATACTATGAAGAACTAGGCACCAGTGAGAAAAAGCCAGTCCCATCATTGATACAAACCCTAGTGCTTGAACTTAAACCTTAACCTAGTAACTTAAAATATGCTTATCTTGAAACAAATGATACTTTACCAATAATTATCTCCTCTTCTTCGACAGGTGACTAGGAGAAACAACTTCTAGGAGTTTTGAGAGAGCATCAAGAAACCATTGGGTAGACCATTGCAAATATAAAGGGGATTAGTCCCATAATTTATACTCATAAGATATTGCTTAAGGTTGAATGCAAACCTATAGTACAACCATAGAGACGACTCAACCTAACTCTCAAGGAGGTAGTGAAGAAAGAGGTACTCACATTGTTGGATGCAGGTATTATTTACCCTATCTCAGATAGTAAGTGGGTTAGTTTCGTTCAAGTAGTGCCAAAGAAAGGTAGTGTGACCGCAGTGAAAAATGAGGATAATGAGCTAATCCCTACTTACATTGTGACCGGGTAGAGAGTTTGCATAGATTATAGAAAACTGAATGATGCCACTCATAAAGACCAATTCCCATTCCCTACTCCCTTTCATAGATCAAATGTTAGAAAAACTTTTAGAGCATGATTATTATTGTTTTTTAGATGGATATTCTAGTTACAATCAAATTCATATTGCACCCGTAAATCAGGAGAAAATCACTTTTACATGTCCTTATTGTACTTTTGGCTTTAGGAGAATGCCCTTTGGTCTCTGTAATGCACTCGCAACTTTTCAAAGATGTATGATGTCTATATTTTTTGACATGTTAGAAGATTTTATTGAAATATTTATAGATGACTTCTTTATCTTTGGGAAGTCATTTGATTCATGTCTGACTAATTTAGTTATGTGCTCAAAAGGTGCAAAGAGACTAATTTACTTCTGAATTGACAAAAATGCCATTTCATGGTAAGAGAGGTAGTCTTAGGTCATAAGGTGTCAAAAAAGGGGATTGAAGTTAACAGAGTCAAAGTGGAGATAATAGAGAAGCTACCATCACTCACTTTAGTTAAAGGAGTCAGGAGCTTCTTAGGGCATGTTAGCTTTTATAAGAGATTTATTAGAGACTTCTCTAAAATCTCTAGACCTCTTTGTAAGTTACTTGAAAAAGGTTCTACCTTTGTTTTTTATGACAGTTGTTCGCAGGCATTCAATCTATTAAAGGAGAAGCTTACTTCGACACTAGTGAACGTTGCACCAAATTGGGAGCTTCTTTTTGAGATGATGTATGATGTTAGCAACTATGCTGTAGGAGTAGTACTTGGGCAGATGAGAGGTAAGTTATTTCATGTTATATATTATGTGAGTAGAACTTTGAATGAGGCATAGAGAAACTATGCCACAATAGAGAAAGAACTTTTAGTGGTTATATTCACTTGTGATAAGTTTAGGCCTTATCTCATAGGTTATAAGATCATAGTATACATAGACCATGCTGCTTTGAAATATTTGTTTACTAAAGTTGATGCTAAACTTAGGTTAATTCGTTGGATCTTATTATTACAAGAATTTGACCTTGAAATTAGAGATAAAAAGGGAATTGAAAATGTAATTGCTGATCATTTATCTCAATTACAATTAAAGTGTTTAGAGCCACCCATTAATGAAAGGTTTCCTGATGAACAATTGTATGCAGTAGAGATTTGAGGATTACCTTGGTATGTGAATATAATCAATTACCTAATTAGTAAAATCATACCATACGATTTCTCATTTCAAAAGAAAAAGAAGTTTTTACATGGTGTGAAATTTTGTTTCTAGGATGAATCGTATCTTTTTAAAAGTTATGCTAATTAAGTAATTAGATGTTGTGTTCATGAAATAGAATAGCTTAACATAATTCAACACTATCATTCGAAATAAGCAAGGGGCTACTTTGGTGTGGAAAGAACTCCAGCTAAAATTTTATCTTATAGATTTTATTGGCCTAGTTTGTTAAGTGATTGCAGGAATTATGTTATGTCTTATACTCAATGTTAAAGGACTGAGACTATTTCTAAGAGATATGAATTATCATAAAAGAGTATTATGATAATTGAGCTTTTTGATGTATGGGGTATAGACTTCATGAGTCCTTTTCCTTTACCTTTTTCAAACAAATATATATATGCTTCTAGCAATAGATTATGTGTCAAAATGGGTAGAAGCAATAGCTCTACAAACTAATGATGTCAAAGTGGTAATTAAATTTTTGAAAAAGAATATTTTTTCCAGGTTTGGGGTACCTAAGGCTATTATAAGTGATGAAGGGTCGCATTTTTGCAATCAACAATTTAAAAACTTGTTAACAAAATATGGAGTTACTCATAAACTAGCCACCCTATATCATCCACAAACTTGTGGACAAGTTGAGGTGTCCAATAGGGAAATGAAGTGTAACTTAAAAAAAAACTATTAATACATTTAGGAAAAACTGGTATCTAAACTCGATGATGCATTGTAAGCTTATATGATAGCTTTTAAAACCCCTTTAGGAATGTCCTCATACAAAATCATTTATGGTAAATCATGTCACCTACTTGTAGAGCTTGAGCACAAGGTTTATTAGGCCATAAAATACCTTAATTTTGATTTACAAGCTATAGGTGAAAAGCGATTGCTCCAATTGAACCAGCTAGATGAGATTAGAGAAGAAGCTTATGAAAACACTAGGATCTATAAGGAAAGAGCCAAGCGATGACATGATAGGAATATTCAATAGTAGGAGTTCATGCTTGGTCACAAAGTGTTACTGTACAACTCTTGACTAAAATTGTTCCCAAGTAAGTTAAAATCTCAATGGTCTTGACCATTTGAAATAGCTAATGTTTTCCCTTATGGTATAGTTGAGTTAAAGATAGGAGACAATTGCACTTTCAAGATAAATGGTCATCTCCTCAAATACTATTTTGAAGGAGAAAACATGTACAGTGACACCACTATGGTGGTAAGCGAGAACCTACAGTAAGATCGGAAAAGTTGGGCTAGCGACTATAAATTAAGCACTTCATAGGAAGCAACCTATGTCTAACCAAGCTAATTTTTATTCATTATTATTTAATTATTAAAGAAATGAGAAAAGAACAAAATTTGAATTCAAGGTTGATACATAAAGCCACCGGCCTATAAACCGACCTAAGCATATATGTTGGTAATGTACGCCATTGGCATACAGAGGTAAGTATCGGCATACAGTGCTTTTAAAAGCACGTCCATTGATTTTCTCTCTCTCTTCACTCATTTTTTCTCCTAAATTCTCTCTCTCTCTAGATTTCTCTCAAACTCTCTCTCTCCTGTACACCCACACCTACAACCACATATACTCACTCTCTTCACTTTTTTTATACACATTTTCATTCTTCTTTACAGATCTATGCTTTCCACATTCACCATGCCACCCAAGAAAATGCAACCAAGAAAGAAACAGAAGACGGTAGTCACTTCGTCTTCTAGAAGTTCAGGGTAGCTATCTACTCTCACATTAGGAGTATGCCAGGGAGAGAAGGAAGAAGCTACAATGGATGACATTCATGAATAAAAAATATCTGGATTGGACTATTTTGCAAGTGTATGGAATGGATGATAGAATCCAGTAGATGGTTCTTAATAAAACATGGTTTCAGTTATTTGAGGTAAAAGAACCCACTTATAGAAATATAGCCATTGATTTTTTGTCCACTTTGCATTTGGAGAGAAGTGGGTGTATGTCTACTTTCACATTTTAGCTTTATGGAGAAATTCATGTAATTGAATTGAGTCAAATTAGCTATTTTTTAGGTTTATATGAAGAGGAGGAAGTCAATTTACTAAACTTTTGGCCTAGTGATATGTCTGTTGAGAGATTTTGGTTCCAATCGATTCATCCCAGGAGAGACGATTTTGTATCTTCAAAGTTGCTCACTACAACTTTCTCAGTAGTAGAGTACAAGCTACTCCACTATATCTTTGCTCATACTTTCAATTGTAAGAAGACTAGCTATAGCGAGGTAACCATTTTTGACATGTTTTATCTAGATAACATGATTTATAGATATCAGATAGATCTGGAAATAAAGACAGCAAATTTTATCCATAGACAGATAGATGATACTAGGACACGTGTTATCTTTCGGTAGGTATATTACAGCATTATTGAAAGGTATAGAGCTTTTTCAAGAGTTGGAGTGGGACAATGGTACCTTATGCAAACCTATTTCTGCTACACCATTTAGGATTTAGGGATTGGTCAAGATAACTAATAGGTCCCATCTTGTTGATGAGGAGGATATTCCTAAAAATCCTTCTCTTGCTGCTAGAGCATTTACTTCATCTCATCGTCTAAATAATAGTTATGAACAATTGAGTGTTGAAATTAGAGAAGTCCGGAATGAAATTAGGAAAGAAAGGAAGAAGAATAAGAAGTTCTAAACTATTATGTTAAATATGTTGAAGTCTGCTATCTTATGTTTTCAGCCAGCAACTGTAGAGCAGTTCCATTATGAGACTTCTATTGTAGAGAGTAATAGTATCGATAGAGATAGTTAGATATTTGTATGCTTTTTTATTTTTTTTTTATGTTCATTTTTCTTTCTTTTCTATTTCTTTTATTTTACTGTTTGGTTATTTCTGTTTAGTACCCATCTATTTGGGTAACTTGGGGATCATTAGCTCCACTATGTACTCTTCAGTGCACTTTTATATTATCTTTGCTATTTCATGTTTCTTTACATTTGATGAGATAGGTTAGATTTGAATTTTATGATAGCAATGATCTCATGCTTGGAATTTTCATTGTTGTTGAAAATTAAATCCAAGGCAGTATCAGTTTTTCATTTCTTATTGTTGTGAATTTTTATTTCCTCTTGAATATTAAATTATCTATCCTACAATATGGACACTATCTATCCTATAGTAAGGGGAAGGAATTATAGGAAATGGAAATGTTAATTTTGATGTCGGTTTTTGTTTACAAATAGTTATACTTTCTTATTAGCTTGAACTTTATTTGTTCTTAAGTAACTGGCAATTTTTAAGCCAATTTTTTTGAATTTCTTGTTTGGAATCTAGAGATTATATAAAGAAAAAAAATTTTGTTGATAACATCTGATTGTGATTTAAATAATAGACTCATTAAGGTACCTTACTCGCCAATGTTGAGATTGTTGTATTCAGTTAAAATTAATTAGTCGGTTTTTTATGAGCCTAATTTACCTAGTTTTTAGCCTTAGAATTTGAAGTTTAAAAGTTAGTTGAGTCCTTAAGTGAAAAGTAAACAGGATCACTACTATGGCAAGGTTAGTTAGTATACGGTCTTTTTAGTTATTCTAATGGCACTTTAATAACTTAATGAAAGAGGTAAGTAAAGCTTTGAACTTAGTGATTCCTATAAAAGAAATCCAAAAAATTTTAGTGAACATTCAAAAAGTGATGAAATGAAAACCTTTACTTCAATAACTCAAGAAATTGGGTTAAGAGAATCCTAACTTGAATGTTAGAATGAGGAAGAGTTCGTAGGGATCTCTTTAAAACTTGGTCACTTGGGTGATGAGCCTGAGATGAGCCGACTCAATGCACTCACTATAACAAGAAGGGCGGAAAGGTAAAAGTGCAGTATCTAAACTAGAAAGAAAAAAAGGGAAATGAAAAATGGAAATTTGAATACAATTCAAGAAATGAATTAAGGCTTGTAATGAAAAGGGAGAAAATCTAGGGATAGAGCAGATATTATATGCTTTCACTACTTTGTTAATTTGTTTATCAAAATAATTAGAGAGATAATATGCTTGCTAACAGTTTTAAAGTTTAAATAGGTGTTTTTCCTTTTAGGACTGAATATTTACTTTTGAAATAAAAATTTGAGGTTAAACACTTGGATTAAAATTTGTTTTCTTTAGAATAGTTGATTAATTTCAATTGTAGTACTCTAATCACATATTTCGGTTTGGTTAAAGCAATGGACATTATAAATTAGTGAGTCTGAAATTGTGAAATACCAGATGTTTTGGATTAGCAATTAGAAACTTTGTATTTTTAATGATAGATTTCTTTACTACTGTTTATTTTGCTTGAGGAAAAGCAAAAGTTCAAGTATGGGGGAGTTGATAAAGGCATATTTTTCATGTTTTAAAGTGCAAATTAAGATAGAATTGTTATTGATTTTATAGAAATCATTAAGAAATTGTACTTAATTATTTTCATTTGAACATTTCAAGAATTAGAGGATTCAAGAGTGGAATTATGGACAATTTAGAGGATTTTTAAGTAAAGAAACAAAGTCCGAATCAACACGAGCATGTTGGAAATGAAGGCAGCTAACCTATAACTTATACTGGTGACCTTTGATGTCTATACCATCGGCCTGCAAGCCGGCCTTGCACTTACACCACTAGCTTTCATGGTCTGCCTTCATGGCCAACCTTCATGAAAAAAGAGCATCATGTGAGTCAACCCTAATTTTTCTTATAAATAACTTATGTTTCATCATTTGAGAGACTTTAAAACACACTTTCCTTAGACTTAGAGAGTCGTAGAATAGCCTTTAGTTAGTTCTTGAAGAATTCTTCGGGAGAATTGCTTGGATCATTGAGAAGAATTTGCTTTTGCTGTGAAGACCAAGTTGAAGTTACAATTGAAGATTATTTTTTTTCCAATACAGAATTAGTGACATCTATTTTAATTATTCTTATGCAATTCTGTGAATTACTTATGATTTCAATTATGAATTTATTTGCGATTTCAATTATGAATTTATTTGCAATTTCAATTAGTATTTGTGTTTTTGTTTCCAAATCCATGGTTGGTTAAATTTATTTGTGGGAATTGATAAAACCCTAGATAACTAAGATGATGATTATGTTCATGTTATAGGATTAAGAGATATAGGGATGATTATGATTGCAATTTCTATGATTTCGATTATAGTTATTCAATTGATTATAATTATTAGAAATCCTAATGATACAGGAGTTGATATAAGGTTTGTTAGAAATTCTTAGTTGATTTGATTAATCAATGTGGAAGTAGAGTTAATTGAATTAATTAGAAATTATCTAGAAATTAATGCGCTGTTTGACAATTAATCTAAGACATTAGGGATAATTGATTTAGGACATTAGACAATCATATTATCAAGAGATATATGATTGTAACTTAGAGTCTACTGTTAATTGGAAGATATAGGAGCAAACTAATTAATTAGTAGTTTAAATCTTTAGGTTTTAAGGTATAATAATTTCACTTGAATGACTATATAATTATTAATCTATATAATAAAATAACAATTTGATTAGTATAATCTAAGGTAGATTATGTTTTCCTACAATTCTCAATTGATTGCTTAATTTTAGATTTTTCATAGTTATTTTATTTTCAATAGTTTAGAGTAATTATTAGATTAATTAATTTAATTTTGATTGCCTGAATATTAATAAGAACTAGCATATGATTAGTAATTTCTTAGTCCTGAAGGGATTAACAACCTTACTTTCTCTATATTACTTAATTTCGACCTAGTATACTTACTAGAGTATTCGTAATTTATATATATATATATATATTTTAAGTTAATCACGAGCCGAGTAGGCCATTCGAGCTGAACATATCTATTTGAGAAGAGCTTATAAACAAGTCTTTGGCACATAAGGAATGCATGAGCGAGTCGCTAACATAGCCAAAAGTTCGGAGATTGGAGATGGATTAACTCGGTCTCCTATACCATATCACCAATAGGTAAATTCCTGCACTAACATTGATAATTTTTAGATGATGAGTAAACCTCTATTGTTTTTTTCAAATGATCCGAGAGGATCTTAAACCCTAGGTTCAATCCCATAATTTTTGCAATAAAAATAAATTGCTAAGGTGTGCATATGCTTTCTTTTTCTACTTTTGAAAACACAACATGATATACTCTTTGTTATGCTAATTCATTTAATCCCTTCTCCTCCTCAAGTGAATTTTCATTGTCATGATCCATCACACCACTAATTGGTGTGTTCTCAAAACAAGGAAGTTCATGAGAATTGAATCCCTAAATGACATATGATTTGTTTAAAAGTCTTGTCCATTTGTTGACCCATTCGAATCTAATGCTTTTAGATAATTTTCTTCATTAATTGCTAGTTGTTTTTTACTGCATTAAGCTCGATTGTTGGTTTCATCCTTTGAGAGGCTAAGGTTTTTACTAGGCCTGTCTCCAAATTAGCTATTAAAGCATGTATGTATTTAGAAAAAAGAAAAAAAAAAACACTTTAAAGACTTTCTTTGACATTCATAATAATCAAAATCTTATAGTTGTCACATATTATTGTAGTAGTTTCAAGAGATTACATATTATGGATTAATAAAAATGAAAAATATGCTAAGCCTAATAGTGTTTTGGATTGATGTTTTCGACTAAATGATAGGACTCAATAGTTATGCTAAGATTTAGGATGATTTCTACAATTTTTGATTAGTAAACTCCATCATATCTATTCTAAAAGTCTATTTCTAGAAAACCTTATTATACTTATATGTTAATAATCAAATAATCAAATGATGGTTATTAATTACTAAACTTTATATATACTATCTAACTTTTCTCTCTAGGGGCTTAGTGTGAAGACCTAAAAGTTTTCAATTATTAAGATCAATCGCTAGTTTCTCGACTATGTTAAGCCTGGACCCAAAAAGAGGACTTTCATGCTTGGGCATGAGGTATCTACAAAACATGAAAGGAGTTTTAGGGTGCTGAAGGAATTCTGATGTATGGACTTCAATGATCAAGTCAGTGATATGAACAAATGAAGAAGATAGCTAGGAATAGTAGGAAGAATGCATGAGTTTTTAAGATTTCAAATCACTTACCTATAGTGCTTTAAGAGGTTTCTAATGATAAATATGGTTGTTAGGTCACCTTCCCATAATTCCTTTTTTTAGCATGAGTAGTTGCCATATTAATCGTCATGCTTCCTACCTTATCTACATTCAAACGTCCTTTGTAGGGAAAACTTGGGTTTAGAGCCCAAGTAATGAAATAGACCATCACAACATAATATAATGAGTGTGAATCTCCTAATAAAAATACTTACATGAAGAGTATATAAGTTGTAGTTGATGATAAATCTATGCATGTAGATTATGAAAGTAAGTCTACTATCACTATGGCTTCAATTAAAGAACTAAGATTAGATCAAACATTAGTAGTCATGAACATAATCCATTGTGATATGCAACTACGATTACTTGAAAATCACCTAAATTCAATGAGCTTAGTTGATAAAGTATACGATGTATGGATAAAATTCATTAGTGAATTGAATGTCTACTCATCATGGATTTGCATATCTAAAATTGACTTCAAAATATTAGATTTTGATCTAAGACAAACCTTCCCAAAGAAAAAGGGGATGATGATCTAAGCATGAAAGATTAAGAGATCGATTAGAGAGTGACATCTAGGGGGTGAGGACTAAGCGTAAAAGCTTCGAGGTTAATGGTTAAACAAGGTGCAACCATATTAATAATAGATAGGCCTTTCAAGGGTTTCCATCAATACTTCCTCAACTTTTTCTATAATAATACCTTTATTTTATTTAGTCTAATTAGTTTTTGTCATATAATTTAGGGTAAATTACATTTTGGGTATCTATGTTTATGGGCTTTTTTGTTTTAGGTACATGTGTTTTCATTTTTTTTATTCAAGTAACCTATATTTTGTAAAATTAAGAAAAAAAAAAACCAAAAAATTATATTATTAGTAATGTTAACTCTAGAAAGCAAAACCCAAATCTAAACCAATTTCATAGAAATCCAAATTCAAAAGTGTAACCAATTGAAGATGAATCACATTGAATCTTCATTTGGTTTCATTAAAGTTTGGCAAAAGGAGAAAAAAATTGGAAATTTGTTAGATTACTGTAACAAAGAAAAAGTCAATAAAAAAAAGTTAATTTGGTCACCGTTACAAATTTAATAAGACTACATGTAGTTGTATACTCCACCATGGCCTTATAATTATTACCATCCTTGCCATCTACAGCCACCATGTCTTCATCATTGTTATTATCGTCATCTACATTTATCATGCCTTCATGATTGTTATCATTGTCATCTAGATGTTAGAAAAGTCTTAAATATTCTCTTTAAGCAAAAAGGTCTAACATAGTTAAATGCCGAATGTCATGTTATTAGCCATACTGTCATATCAATTCATTAGAATTTTGAGTATAAGGAGCGTTAATGCTTCAAACATTCTTTTCTTTCTTTTTTTTTTTTTTGTCTCCTTTCTTTTTAGATGTTAATGGAGTTAGTTTGATGTTTGTTTTTCTCGGTTTTGCAAAATGCAAGTCACTTAAGTGAAAAAAGTGAAAACATGGGTACCTAAAGGGAAAAAGCTTGTAGACAGAGATACTTAAAGTTTATTTTATCCTACAATTTATTTTCATGTTTTTTCTTTCCTTAGATATTAGGGTTATTTTTGTACTCTAATGCCTCTTTTAATAGTAAATAAGATTTTTTTTAGCCTATATAAAGGTATTGTTATGTAATCAATGATAGTTAATAGATAAATGAATTCGAGTAGTGTTGGACTTTTGTGTTTGTATGAATTTAGCAAGAAATTTCTCTTAATTCTTGAATAATGAGAGTTTCACATTTCTTTATTTAATTGAGTTCTTATTTATCTACTTTAGCTCATGTAAACTAGTTATTTGGATTCCATGTGTCATATCTATAGCTGTTTAGCACCTTAGTTTGTTTTATTAATTGTACATTGTATTGATCACTAATCAAATCTAGGATTATTTTCATGTAAAATATCAAATATCAATTATTTTCATATCTTATTTATATCGTGTTATATAAATTATCAAAAGGAACTATTTAAAATACCTTCTTTATGTTTTATAAGTTCTGAAAACCCAAATCTAGGATCCTCTTTTATTTCTAACTTTCATTAAGGGAAAGAGCTATTTGTGATTTTCAAGAAGCATTATCCTTGTAATTCTGTCTATGAGATCTCACTCCCATATCTAGTCCTTATATGTGAAAAACTTGATCATTAATAAAAGTGGTGTGAAATCTTCTCTAGGAGGTGATTAGCAATTATAGAGAGTAAGGAGTTGTTCGACCTCTATATCAAAATCTAGACTTAATTTTCTCTATCCTTTTCTGTTTATTTTACTATAATTATGAATATGTTATTATGCTTATTATTTGTTTATTTATTCATTCATTTATATAACTGTGATTAAAATCAATAATTTTTTATATAATTTCTTGGACCTAATTCACTTACATCTTGACTCATAATCTAATACTTTTACTTTTTAATATTACATTGAAGCTTAAACTCTATATTGATTCACATATACATTTGGCGTGAGCTCAATTAAGTTTGCATGCTTAGATAACCATAAGTTCTATAATTGGAGTTGACATAGTAGATTACCTAAGTATTTCAAATTTAAATTTAAATTAGCTATTGTTAAATCAAATATGGTTAGATACTAAATTGAATTCAAATAGTCATAAATAGTTATGATTCTTTTAAAAACCTAGGTTAAGGTGAAATGGACTCGACGAATTAGAGAGGATCTTAATCCTACAAGATCAAGAATCATTTTTAATTTTTATACCAAACACAAGATAGTCATATAATTAATTTAAATTACATTACAGGTACTTGTGTTTTAACTCTTTTTCACTTGGGTAATTATATTTTTATTTTTAACACTAGTCAACGTGTATACACAATGCATGTGTAGAAATTTAAAAAATAAATGGCACATCCATTAAATGATACTAGCAAACCACATAATTACATTGTATATCTAAGAAAAGAAAAATCAATATCCATACAAATTTTCTTTAATATTATAAATAATAAAATAGAAAATTATATAATTATATTAGTTGCCGCGTGAAAAAATTCAAAGCACATGGTATAAATATTAATGAAGTTGAATTAAAGATAAGCGGCCAACAAAAATATTGACATTTTCTTTTTTTTTGCTTGATAAACCGATCATGCTCCACTCTCTCCCACCACCTCTATCCTCTTTTTAGCAATTAAAAAGTGAAATCAATTAGTAATTATATGTAATATGGAAAGCTTTTCTACATAGAGGATAGGGAAAAAAAATAGTGACATTGTAGAATCTTTTGAAAATGTGCATCAAAATGTGAAGGATTACAATTATTTTGTTTCCTTAAAAATATGGAGAGATGAAGGAGATAAGTTTGATAGAAGTTATTTTCTAAACCAAACCATTACAAATATAATTAGCAATTACAACAATTCATTCCTTGTTGTTATAAAAGAGCACCTTTATAATGCACCAAGTTTTCTTCTTTTTTTTTTTTTTTTAATTTTCAAAAAACATCAAAACATTAAAATGAAGAATTTAATTATTTTTCCTTAGTCAATGAAAACCATATAATATATTTTTAATATCAAAGGGTAAAATTTCCCTTAGTAGTAATCATTAACCTTTTTTTTTTTATTTTCATTTGGTAAATGGAGGCTTTTGAAACTATTGACCAAGACCATATTTCCATAAAACAATATTAAAGAAATTTCCATTTGCTAAATTCTTTTGCTAGTATTACATATATGTATAAAAAAGATAATGAATAAGATTATAAATTTAGATTATCAGCCTTAAACATTTGCAATTTTAACTGAAAATGGAAAGAAAAATATATGAAAAAATCATACATGTTTCTATAAATGAAAACCATGAAAGCTTAAAAAAAAAGGTAGAATTTAATAATTTAGTCATCAAAGGAAAAGAAAGAAAGAAAGAAAGCACACATGTATAATTCATTGAAATGCACCATAAACTTTAATTTCTTCATACACTAAAAATATCAAACTAAGCACTACCAAATGCAAATAAATATTGGTGTAAACTAAACTCTAACCATGCTAGTTGAAGAAATAATAGCAAATATTCTACAAAATTAAAATACCAATTCATCAACAATAATAATAACCAATAATTCCTAAGAAACAGCGGACCTAATGAATTAAAACTTCCAATGCTTTACCAGTTTTATTTGCCTGTGGTTTCATTATGATAGTTTAAATAACATTTGTCCTAATGAAAAATATTATAATGAATATGTTGAATGTGGTTGGACCAACGAAGATATGCAAACTCACATAGAGCATGGTGAGAGTGAGCTTAGCCTTGGGCTTTGCCTCCTGCTTCTCAATACATGCAAAAAGCCCCTTGCAGGTATGACTACGGGAATCCTTCAACGCTCAAGTTAGTAAGGAGGACTAAGAAAATGGGAGATGAGCACCAAAAACCTAGTAAATTGTGCTTGCCTAATGTGTGTGTAGTGTATCTAACTTCTATTCTGAAGAGAAAGGGAAGAGAAAAGTTTTTAGAGAGTAAGAGGTGTCTCCCTTTACTTCTTAGCACCTGATGCTTTTATGTGGGTTGCTTGGATATGTGTCAATCAGGAATTTACTCATATTGGTTGTTGGTAGATGGTGTGTTTCATGGTGGAGACTGAGCTTCATTGCAAGTGGCATGTCATTGTTAACCAAAACACTAAATCTATAGCTTAGTGATTTGGTAGGAGCAAGAGTACCAACCACACTACGGATGTTAAATGCTCATTAATGAGCTACAGTGTAGGTGCTAAAGAGAAAAGCTAGGCCGAGATGTCGAGGAAAGGATTGGTTGATGTCTGATTAGGGGCGAGTTGAGCTTCGAGTCAATGAAGGACAATTAGTGCATGCTGAATTGATGATTGAGGGTGACTTGCTTGGATGGGTATTGTTTAGCTCGTTATGTAGGTCACGTTGTAGAGGATAGGCTTATTGATAGCTCACATGTTTCTTGAGCAGGTATACAACCTTATGAGGAGGTTACCAGGTAACTAACTAGCTCATAGCTTATCTGCATGATGGGTCTCACTTATTGGGCCTTGGTCTAGGTGAAAATTGGGTGTCAACACTTGTCTCCCCATTCCCCTCAACATCTAAGGCAGGAAGAGAGTAAACCATGCAAGGCAACTGAGCTAAGGTCGGGCTATTTATTCTTTCGAGTAGGGGAATAGTTTTGTTGCTTGGAGTTGTAGAGCACAATGCGTTTGGTTAAGTTCATTTTCCCATACATCTGGTTGTTGCGTCATTGATATGACCGGTAGGTTACTTGATCTATCATGATGGCTATCCTTCAAAAATGTAACATGTAATGATGGCTTACAAAGAGCGACTATATGCATAGGGTGATCTATTGTCAGGTTACATCATGGATCTATATATAGGGATCAATCAGTGCCTTTAGCTAAGGGAGTAGGGCACGTAGACAATCGAGGTTTAGTACACATCCTTTCATAGGTTCATGCTTTGAGAGTGAGAGAAACTGTTTGCCTTCTTCCCTTGTTTATCTATATAAAGTGGGGGGGGGGGGGGGGGGGGGG